>CAJQZP010000885.1:14957500-15292500 GCA_907164705.1 Parnassius apollo
CAATATTTAAACTTATCGGTTCACTGTAACAAACTAGTAAAGTCAAAGGCAAGTTTTTTTTATGCACATATCTTTTTTGAACTTATGAGAATCTGTAATATCCATGAGTACATAATGGCACATCAACCAACCTCTCTCATCATTGTTTCTAATAAGCAAAGTACTACGCAACCACTACTAATTATAGCTTTGGGGAGTGTACGGCGTTCTGCATCTGCAACAATTTTATTTTACAATACCGCCAACATGCCCGCAAAATGATGTGCCTACCGCTTAGTAGTAGAACATTACACTCTATAAGTAAACACTTTAATATTCTGTCACAAACACACATAAATCCTTTTATTATAAAAAACAATATTTATTCGTTGCTATTATTCTGGAGAAATAGTATTTTATATATATTATATTGTTGCGTGAATAAGTCAACTAGCGCCATCTAGTGTCAGGAACGAGAGCGAGGGGAGCATTGAGAAAATGACATCACAAATGTTTCAACCGACAGCGCCTAGTCGAAACTCGAACGCTCGGTACCTTGCGCGTGTTTACTTGAACATTCTGGATATTTCTTTGCTAATTTAAATAAATAGGTGCTGCAAGATGCGATCGTGGTAGAGTTGAACTCAGCGACACAAGCGAAGCTTCGGAGCGGAATTAAGTGAATTAGTGTGTTTAATTATTAGTGTTTTTAGTTTTAATTTGCGTAAAGTAAATTAAAGTGTTAATTTAGGTAATTTTATCGGCAATTTTTATTGTCACGAACCTCAAGCTCGTAACAATTGGTGTCAGAAGTGGGATAAAATCATGCCGATTTTACCTAAGGAGGAAACGGAGGGTGTTCGTACCCGCAGTCAACGCCAGCATGAGACGGACCAGAGAAGATTTGGTGGTGCAACGCCGCAGACGTCGGAGGGCCAGCCGCCGGCAACGGAGGCCGGTTCGTCAGTAGCTCCTGCATCTGCAGCACCTGATTTAGGCGCCCTGATGGTGATGCTGCAGGAACAGGCTCGCCGACAGGAGGAACAGGTCCGTCGGTTGGAAGAGCAGCTGCGGGGCGGACAGGCAGAGCAGGCTCGCCGACAGGAGGAACAGGTCCGTCAGTTAAAAGAGCAGCTGCAGAGCGGACAAGAGGAACAGCTCCGCCGACAGGAGGAACAGGCCCGTCGGTTGGAAGATCAGCAGGCGGAACAGGCTCGTCGGTCGGAAGAGCAGATGCTCCTCATGAAGGACCTTCACGCTACCTTTGGGAAAGAGATAAGGGAGGTGAAGGATAGGGTTGCTCAACATGACAACCGCCTGTCGGAAGCTGAAACACGAATCGAAGAACATGAAACCCGAATTGACCAAGTGAACAATCGGGTTGACAACGTAATGGCTGACATGAGGAAATCACTTGACGAACTCAAACTTGGAGATGGAGCTACAGCTCCCGTAGTAGCTACAACACCTTCGCTACGTGGGTTCAAGGTGCCACCATTCGACGGGACTTCCTCCTGGTCAGCCTACAAAATCCAGTTCGAGGCTGTTATGAAGGCGAACGGCTGGAATAAAAGCCAGGCCATGACTGCTCTCACACTAGGCCTGCGCGACCAGGCCTTAACAGTTCTGGAAGCTCTCGGTGAGGAAGTGACTTATGAGCAACTCCTTGAGGCATTGGAGGCGAGATATGGCGACGCTCACCTGGAACACGTCTTTCGTGCGCAGCTTAAAGATCGTGTGCAGCGCATCAACGAAAACCTGCAGCAGTGGGCTCTAGAAGTGGAGAAGCTGGTGCGAAAAGCATACCGGTCTGTACCTGCGCTCATTGAAGGGAACCTGGTGCAGACATTCATCGACGGCATCCGCGACCTGGAAGTCAGAGCTGCTGTGAGGCTCGGGCACCACGAGACGCTTAAGGACGCCTTGGCCCATGCACTGGAAGTGGAAGCCGTGCGGCAGGATCATCGTTCCCATCGCGTCAGGGAGGTTGCAGCAGCTACAGTTCGCGACCGCAACAAAGGATACAGCCCAAGGTGCTATGGCTGTGGGGAAAAGGGCCATCTTCGATCCAGCTGCCCTAAGCGAACCCTAGAAAGGGAAATTGAACGATCTCAGGAGGGTAGTGCGGCCAACAGCACCGCCCAGCAGCGGCAGGGAAACGAGTAAAAGCCAGAACTGCGGGGCGGGTGCTGGCTGATGTTAAAAGAGCCCCAAGGATCTCGATCTCACAAACCCATGATGGGAACAGCCTAATCATAAAGGGCGAGATCAACGGAATGCCGTGTAAGCTGACCATAGACACTGGAGCCTCTCGTACGGTTGTTAGTTCCCAACTTATAAGTCAGTTCCTTGGGGACTCCGCATACAACCGAGAACGCATTAATTTGGTAACAGCCACCGGTCAGCGTATACCCGTCCGTGGAGAGAAGGAGATGGAGTTGAAGCTAGGCAACGTGATCTACCTGCATAATGTCATCGTGGCTGATATAATGGACGACTGCATCCTAGGCCTAGACTTTATGAGGAATAATTGTTGTGAGATCGACGTTAAGCAAGGTGTTTTGAAATGTGGACAGGAGGAACTTTTTATGGAAGGTGCGTTACCAGGGAACGTGTACAGCATCAAGAAGATTGTTCTTCCGCCGAGATCGGAAACGATTGTTCTGGTTAGTCTTCCTCGAAACGCTGGGTAAGCTCACCGTTGTGTACTTGTGGAAAGGGTAAACAATGACCTTCCATGGAAAGTAGCTCGAACCTTGGTCAGGACCACTGACATCTCAGGAGTACGTGTGCTGAACCTTTTCGACCGAAAACAGATTATAGAAAAAGGCACACTGATTGGTACTTGTGAGGAAGTGGATTGGTTACGTCAGTGCCAATATATATCGAGTGGGACCCCCAGCAAGGATTCAGAAACGAGAGTGACCACCCTTTTGGAAGACTGTCGCAGTGTTCTGTCCCCGAACGAATTGGTCAAGGCGAAGAAGTTTTTACTCGAGTACGCCGATGTATTCTCATCAAACGATGCTGACATAGGAAAGACTGGTTTAGTTCAACACAAAATAAACACAGGTGAAGAGTTGCCTATCCGTCAGCGGCCAAGACGATTGCCGGTAGCACGTGAAAAGGAAGTGGAAACCATGATTAAGGGAATGGTGAAGGATGGTGTTATTGAACCTTCATCTAGTCCATGGTGTTCACCCGTGGTACTGGTAAAGAAGAAGGACGGCAGCTTGCGGTTTTGTGTTGACTACCGCCGTCTGAACGACGTCACTAAGAAGGATAGCTATCCCTTGCCAAGAATTGACGACACGCTGGACATGCTTACAGGAGTAAAGTGGTTTAGCACGCTGGATCTAAAAAGTGGCTACTGGCAAGTTGAAATTGACCCTAAGGACAAGGAGAAAACTGCGTTCTCGACGGGAAAGGGTCTGTGGCAATTTAAAGTAATGCCGTTTGGGTTGTGCAATGCTCCAGCAACGTTTGAAAGGCTGATGGAACTTGTACTGACCGGGCTAATTGGCGACGCCTGTCTGGTCTACTTGGATGACATCATCATCGTGGGCCGTACGTTTGAGGAACACCTTCAAAACTTGGAACGCGTGCTCATGAAGATTAAGAGTGCCAACCTCAAGTTGAGTCCGAAGAAATGTTCACTATTCAAACGGCAAGTCAACTTTTTGGGGTATGTAGTGTCGGAAGAAGGTATCCGCACGGATCCAGAGAAAATCGCAGCTGTAAAGGATTGGCCGGTTCCAAAAGACAAGACGCAGGTTAGAGCATTTTTGGGTTTGTGCTCCTACTACCGATGTTTTGTGAAGAACTTTGCAGATATAGCCAAACCTCTGCATAAGCTAACCGAGGAGAAGCGACATTTCTGCTGGGATGAAAGTTGTAATATCGCATTCCAGGAGCTCAAGGACCGTCTGTGCAAAACACCTATTTTGGGATACCCTGATGCAAGCAAAGAATTTATAGTTGACACAGACGCAAGTGATATAGGATTTGGCGGTGTGTTGTCTCAACGGAATGGTGACCAAGAGGTCGTGATAGCGTACTTCAGCAAGTCGTTGTCAAAACCGGAAAGGAACTATTGTGTCACAAGACGCGAATTGCTAGCTGTGGTAAAGTCGTTGCAGCATTTTAGCAAATATCTTCTGGGGCGAAAATTTCACTTACGAACTGACCATGCTGCACTAAAATGGCTATTGCAGTTTAAAAATCCAGAAGGACAAGTTGCGAGGTGGATTGAACTACTACAGGAATACGACTTTGAGATCGAACATCGCAGCGGGAAATCTCATGGCAACGCAGATGCATTATCACGAAGACCTTGTCCTGAGGATTGCAAACATTGTACTAGGCAAGAGAGTAAGGAAGTGGTATCCGTGAGGATGCTCAGGGCAGACCACCTCAGCAACGAGTGGAAGGACAGCTTTCAACGTGCACAGCAGGAAGATCCGGACATCAAGCCGATCCTGGAATGGATGAAGGCCAGTGCTCCCAAGCCTAAGTGGAGCGACGTCTCAGCAATGAGTTCAACCACTAAAAGCTATTGGGCCCAGTGGGACAGCTTGCTGCTTCAGGATGGAGTTCTGTGTCGTAAATGGGAAAATGTTCGGGGAGACAGCTGTCATTTACAAATGGTTGTCCCTAAAACTAAAGTACCGGATGTTCTACAGCTGTACCATAATGATTATTCAGGAGGCCATCTGGGAGTTAAACGAACTCTACTGAAGATCCGAGAACGGTTTTACTGGGTCCACTGTCGAAACGATGTCGAGGACTGGTGTCGCAAATGTACAAGTTGTGCGGCTGTAAAGGGACCTCAGACTCGTAGTAGAGGTGCATTGAAGTTGTACAATGTGGGTGCACCATGGGAGAGAATAGCCATTGACGTGGCGGGGCCGTTTCCGGAGAGTGAAAGCGGTAACAAGTATTTCATGGTTGTGATGGATTACTTCACTAAGTGGCCAGAAGTCTTCGCCATTCCAAATCAAGAAGCTTCAACAGTTGCAGATAAACTAGTTCATGAAGTCTTCTGTCGTTTTGGAGTACCTTTAGAGATTCACAGCGATCAAGGAAGGAATTTTGAGTCTCAGATATTCCAGGAAACTTGCCGAGTTATGGGGTACTCATAAAACAAGAACGACTTCTTATCACCCGCAATCTTATGGAATGGTAGAACGATTTAATCAGACATTGGAGAGGTACCTAGCAAAAGTTGTAGACAATCGGCAACGAGATTGGGACAAGCACATACAACCGTTTTTGTTGTCATATCGAAGTTCTGTTCACGAAAGTACAGCAGTGACACCAGCTTTCGCAAACTTTGGAAGAGAATTACGGCTGCCTGCGGACCTGATCACCGGGATACCACCTGATGCCCCACGCAGTATAACCGATTATGCAAATGACTTGCGGAACAAAATGAACGACATTTATGAGCACGTCAGACAATCGGGCCAGCAAACGTCTGAGAAAATGAAAACCTGGTACGACCGCAAAATGAACAATAAAGGGTTCAACGAAGGTTCATTAGTGTGGTTGCACAATCCAGTCCGCAGCAAAGGGAAATCTCCTAAGCTTCAAGCTAAATGGGACGGCCCGTACCGGATTGTAACCAGGATCAACGATGTGACCTACCGGATACAGAAAGGCGCAAGAGGGACTCCTAAGATCGTCCATGTGGATCGCTTGGCGCATTATTATGGGACCGATAATGCTCGGGACGAGCATGCCTTAGGAGGGGGCAGTGTTGCGTGAATAAGTCAACTAGCGCCATCTAGTGTCAGGAACGAGAGCGAGGGGAGCATTGAGAAAATGACATCACAAATGTTTCAACCGACAGCGCCTAGTCGAAACTCGAACGCTCGGTACCTTGCGCGTGTTTACTTGAACATTCTGGATATTTCTTTGCTAATTTAAATAAATAGGTGCTGCAAGATGCGATCGTGGTAGAGTTGAACTCAGCGACACAAGCGAAGCTTCGGAGCGGAATTAAGTGAATTAGTGTGTTTAATTATTAGTGTTTTTAGTTTTAATTTGCGTAAAGTAAATTAAAGTGTTAATTTAGGTAATTTTATCGGCAATTTTTATTGTCACGAACCTCAAGCTCGTAACAATATATTATAGCAACAATTAATAAAAACATACTTAATACTTGTAAACATAATTTTACTAATAAATATCCGTGGCTATTATTTTATTTTGATAATTTTTTATTTTATAATTATGCCATTCGTTTCCGGTAAACTTATTAGACAGTTACAATTTATTAAATTAATATATGTTTAAATGGCGGTCCAATATAACAAATTAGGGAAAAATTTATCTATTTATTATCAAAATGCTCGCGGACTGAGAACAAAATGTTTACAACTGCGACAGCAAATTTTGTGCAATGAATATGACATTATTGTAATCACAGAAACCTGTTTGCATGATGGGATCTTCGATCGGGAATTTTGCGATAACAGATATGACGTGTTCCGCCATGACCGTGATCTGGACTTAAGTTGTAAAAAAATTGGGGGAGGTGTTATGATACTGGTGCGCTGCGGACTAGGCGCGAAGCGCTGCGAAATCGCCGCCGCGGTCGCTGCGGGTCTCGAGCCACGCACGGAGATTGTGACGGTGGCTGCTGACCTATTTATTATCGCGATTTATATTCCACCTGATTCAGGGCGTATTCCGGGAGATATAGAATGCCTACTACAAACTCTTACAAGTACAATAAGCACAAACGGTATACAGGGACATTTGTTAGTGATAGGCGACTTCAATATGCCATGTATATCATGGCACAGGGATGGCCCTGTACATACAAGTGGTTGTAATGTGGATGTGAGGGACGCTGGAAACAGACTGACAGAAGAATTGAGTTTTCTAGGGTTAAAACAATATAATACCAATATAAATCAAGCTGGCAATACATTAGACCTGGTATTTTCCGATCTTACATTGGAAATCACTAACTGCACCTCACCCCTAGTTAATATTGATCGGGCTCACCCAGCTCTTGTAATAGAGGTCTTAGATATCACATTTACCCCTCTAGTTGAAGCATCACTCCCAAAGCATAGCTTCAACAGAGGCGATTATGACAAAATAAATGAAGCGTTTGGTAACATCGATTGGCTATCTATGTTGGGCTCGTGTGGAGCTGAGAACGCTTGTAATATTTTTTATGATACCATTAATAACATAATCTCAAAATATGTTCCTTATAAAACAACACATGGCAATCATACTTATCCATTCTGGTACAACCAAGCTCTTATTAAAATAATAAAAGAAAAAACGAAAGCACATAAAAGGTGGAAAAAATATGGCAACTATTTAGATTATGACGAATTTTCATTTCTACGTAAACGACAACAACGCGTGACTGATCATTGCTTCAAAAATTTTACAAAACAGGCTGAAAAATCTATTAAATATACACCAAAGGCATTTTGGTCTTATATAAAATTCATGCGTGGAGGATCGAACTATCCCAAACAAATATCATACCGAGAAAACACAGTATCCAATGGGAGAGACATATGTGCTGCATTTAACGATTTCTTCAAAAACGTCTTCGGAGCCCCATCAACCGGGTCTACAGAAATTGAGTGTGATAGCAGCCATTTCCAAAATTCATGTTGAGGAGTCTCTGGTAGAGAAAAGATTAAATCTCCTCGACGTTTCAAAGGGAGCTGGATGTGATAATATTCCACCATTATTCTGGCGTAACTGTGCAAAGACTTTATGCACACCTATAGCCCTTATATTTAATATTTCACTTCGCGAGGGAGTCTTTCCTAGGATTTGGAAAAAAGCACACGTGGTGCCTATACATAAGAAGGGTAGCAAAAGTAAAGTTGAAAACTACAGGGGGATCTCAATCTTAAATACAATTAGTAAAGTCTTCGAAAAAATAGTTTTTGATACCATATACCCTGTTATAAGTAAAGGCCTTCCAGCTACCCAGCACGGATTTCTCAGACAACGCTCCACTGTCACAAATCTCGCGTGCTTTTCGAACTATGTATTATCAAATATGGATGGCGGCGGGCAAATTGACGTGGTCTACACGGATTTCGAAAAAGCTCTCGATCATGTGGACCACGTCATTCTTTTGAGAAAACTTCAGATATTGGGTATTCACGGGGATCTGCTCAGGTGGATCGAATCCTACTTACATAACAGGTCACAAGCTGTGGTGGTGGGGGGATACAGATCGGATTTCATTGACATACCAACAGGTATACCCCAAGGTTCCCATTTAGGACCTCTTTTTTATGACGCTTACGTCTACGATATCATCAACTGTTTTATGTTTACACAACATTTAATGTACGCTGATGATAAAAAAATATTCGTCAAGATTCAAAGTGCAGAGGACTGTTTTAAAATGCAACTTGATTTAGACGCGTTATTAAATTATTACTTAAAGAACAATATAACAGTTAATATTAAAAAATGTGAGTGCATTACATTCACGAGAAAACCCAACCCAATATTATACTGCTACAACTTTAATGGAATACCAATTCATAGAACATCGACTGTGAGAGATCTTGGCGTATACTTCGATAGTAAAATGCATTTGTCTGACCATGTTGACAAAATAGCGGACAAGGCTTTTAAAAATCTAGGATTTGTCATTAGGTCATGCAAACCTTTTAAAACATAAGTACCTTGAATGCCTTATATAATGCTTATGTTCGCAGTGTCGTTGAATATGCCTGCCCGATCTGGTCCCCTCAATACGCCATTTACATAAATCGTCTAGAGCGCGTACAGAAAATATTTATCAAGCATCATAATTATCGCGAACATAAACCAGCCTTACCAACCTATCAAGAGAACTGTGACCGATTTAACCTGCTTACCCTTGAAGATAGACGTAAACTAGTGGATGTATGTCTACTGTACGACATAGTGCACGGACGCATTGATATCCCCGAGCTAGTTCCGAACGTGCGGCTAAATGTGCCTTTACGACGCGCTCGCCGCGCCACGCGCCGTCTGCCGCCCCTGTTAAGTGTGCCGCGCGCTGGTACTAATTACGCGCGTAATGCACCCCTCTCGCGTCTACCCAGCCTTTACAACGAATTTTTTGGAGAAATTGTTATTTTTAACCACAGTAAGAACGCTTTTAGGCGCTTAGCTATTGAATGTCTTAGACCTAAAACCAAAAATAAAATTAAATAACATAACATAATTTATAACTTAAAGTAAAGTGAAATAATAATATTATACTGCTAATCTAGTGTATAATAAATAACTAGTGTGTCTTCGTGTATTTGTTTGTTAAAAAATATATCATGTGTGTATTCGTGTGTATTTGTTTGTTGCCGTTGAACAGTGTATGATGTTAATGATTTCATTATTGTATATGTGCATATTTTCATGAATAAACATTTCGAATGTGCGTGCTGCCTGAGGGAACAGGTGCAACAATTCAATTTAATGTTTTAAGTGTAAATATGAGGTTATACCTACTGGCTACTAATTATTACGACCGTAGTATGCTATATTCATAGTAATTAATGGAAACCTGTTATTGGCCTTATTATAAAAATACTATTGTCTAATGTAAACTATATAGAACGCTGTTGGTTTCTTAATAAAAAAAAAAAATTTGTAAATGACTAATTAATTAAATATTTTCACGTTTTTGACGTTACATCTGTCAATGTCATATCGATATATAGTACTGAATCGATCTAGTGAATCGATATTTCACCCTAGATAATCGAGATTGAATCTTTTTCTGTTTTATTAAGAACTATAAAATTATTTACAATTAGTTGAATGTACCCCAACTCGTAGAGAATGACAGTTTATCAATTCAATCATTCCATGTTATCTGTACTTTATTGTATCTTTTGATATTGTAAATATAAATTCTTAACGCAAATAAAAGAAATATCGGTTTTTGCGAAATTGGTCTTTAAGATTTTGATTTTTTGTGATATTTTGATCTTCTCTATTCAAATTAGGATGTTTTTTGATTTCAATAGCCTCGCGAATCATCCTTGGAAGGAATCGGTGTTCTTTAGCGAGGATTTGTGGTCTATCAAATCTGATGTAGTGACGGGGGCGATCCTGTACGTGTTCACAGACTGCAGACTTCCCGGAGCGTCGATTCTTCACATCAGTTATATGTTCTTTAACGCGGGTTTTAATTGACTGCCATATGTTAGAGGAGGAGAGAAAAACCATCCTAATTTCAATAGAGAAGATGGCTGGGTGCTACCATCTGCTTGGGATCCTGTAATAAATAAAATTAAATCCCAACCCAAGCATACAACTGCAAGACTTCATGATACCATAAGTTCATACTGTGTAGATTGGAACAAAAGTTAAATTTAATCTATGGTAACCGCGGTTAACTATGACATCTGGACGTTGAACATCTCAGTCCTTCCCGTGACCTTGGGTGCTGTAAAGCTCTCGAAACGTCGGGTATTTAAAAAGTTAAATATACGCGATAAATTCCGTAAAAACTAGTATTATTTCAATGTGTAGTGTTCGCGTAAATATAAGAAATCATTTTGTTAAAAGCTTTACGTCATGCCGTCATGGCGTTGCTTCCGAGTTTCAGAATTTTGGTGAATAGTGGAATATTTGTGGCGGCGGAATACTGATAAATATCGCAAAGATCCTGTCTTACTAATGGTGGCAGCCACAAATTATGTTTATAAATTAAAGTAGTTATAAAAGTTAATATTTTGGCGTTATATTGTGTGCAAACGAGCGAAGCGAGCCCCTGGGACGTGGGGCACCTCGACTCGGACAGGTTATTATAGAAGGGGATGACGTGGTCGAGTGAGCGCGCGATGCGAGCGAATAGATCCCGCCATCCCCTTCGTGGTTATTTTTTTATAAACCACTCGGGAGTAGGAGCGGGGCTCCGTCAACCGGGCTTCCCTCGACTGTACCAGTTTAAGTACCGTGGGGCTTCCGTCCCCCAATTTTCTCTCACCATAGATCAGGTTAAAATTCTCATAAAAATTACGAAACATAACCTCAAAATGAGATTTTTAAAAGTTTATTGAAAAAACTAAGCACGTCCGGCAGGAAGGGGAAGTAGGGGGTGACTCTACAACTAATCCCCTCCCCCCACACCACCCCCACCCCCTAATTCAAGCGACTTAATTGTAAACCTTACCCTAAACCTGGACTAAAAGAGGGCCAGTCTTCATGTCCGATAAAGTCAATTCTATGGGCGGTCATTCAGTTTTGCGCTATGAGCTGGTGCAGAGTCCTGTTGGAATATCAAATGTCTGTTTTTGAACATTGTTTGAGGAAAAAGTTTCCACAATGTTTGTTAGGACGGTATTTTGGTACATCTCGGCACTAGGTTTTACACCTTTTTCACAGAAAAACACATAAGTTAAGCCTGAATATGAGGCTCCAAGCCAAACCATGAGTGACGAAGGATGTGCTCGTTGAACCCTCGGAATACGCGTGCTGGCTTCTTCACTGCTGTGGCATACACATTATCATTTTCTTTATACCTTTCTTCGATGTTAAAATTTTTTTCATCTGAAAACAAAATTTCGCGGTATTTTTTTCCCGCGTACCGCCGTAACTGATCTGCCAGATCTATCCAGCTTAATTATTTTCAAACGCTCTTTCAAACAATGTCCGATCTTCTTACGATAAGCTGGTAGTCCTAGGTCTTCATTGATTTTTTGTTTACGAACAAGATTTCGTTGTTTCGCGCCTTCACTGCTTTGATGATCGCGGGTGTCCTAACTGTACGAGGTCGGCCGTTCCTCTTACGGTCTTCGAAGCTTGAATCTTCAGTGAATCGTTCGATAGTCCGATAAACAAATCGTAGGGTTATTTCATCGATATAAATGACAAGATATGGTCGTGCGAACAAAAACTTTTAACGGTTTAAGCATAGAATAAATCAGCGCCATCTCTTAAATACTCATGAACTACCACGGAACCAGTGTTTCCACTTATGATTTTGGTTTTATCCTAGAACCTGTAGAAATACTCCCTAAATTATCGTAAAAAAATCTAAATAGCCTTATTTATTGCACCTTATTTTGAATATTTTAAAGAACAACAAAATTATCAATGCAAGTTTTGAATATCGTTTCATGATTGAGTTTTGTGATGAAGAAGACGTTATCATTTTCAAATTATAATAACACTTAGTCTCATAGAAATAATGAATCTATAACTAAGTAAAATATTATACCATTATTTCGATATACAGAATGAAAAACTTTTTCATTCTACACTTTTCTAGCTCTTTTGACACTATCCTCTTCGATAAACCTATAAAAAAATTACATTGAGTGGGTTTAGAAAACAGGGTTACCTGAAGTTCGATTTCACCCCAAATTATCTATAACCAACTTCAAGAAACGCCTAAAGCCCTACCTATATTAGTAGATTTAACACTGCACAGACGCACGGCCCGCATCCCGCATATGAGCTCGCGTTGGTGCTCCATAAACATTTTCGCACCAATGAGTCGGTGCCATTTCGTTTGTTCAATGACCCGGTCCATACACAGTATTATAGTCTATGGGTTATTTTCAATTTTTGTAGAATATTGAAAATTTCTTTGGTAACCACAGCGGTGTAACGCGATAACCGCTACACTATCTTCTTTCTTCGACCACTCCATGTTTGAAAATTAATGTCTTTTTTATTTTAGGCGAGCGCAAACATTATATTTTTAAAATTAGTGAAGTTCATCTAGCCATTATTCAAAAATTTTAAATAATAAGGTTTTGATAGAACTTATAAACCGACTAAGTATTTAATAGTCAATTTCATTTCTTGGTGTCGTCACAGAATTGATAATTCATACTTATCACCTTTTGCTGATGAGAAGTTGTCAAGAAATCGTCATTGTCCTAAACAAGATGTTTTCATTTCGTGAGAATATTATGATACTACTTCAAAGGTTATTTTATTGGTACCAGTGGGAAATAAAACCACTTGACTATAAGGACTATGTTACAAAAATCTTATAATTTATAATAACTACTCTCGCTCAAGGAGATAACAACAGACTTCTATTGCACAATAATGTCTCTACAAGTTTGCAGACGCACAACCCCGCGTCAGGTGGCAGGCCACCAGAGTTGCATTATCTATAACAAGAAGGGTTGATTCGATACAAGGAAATAAAATTTATAAATTCTCCATACTTTTCTTTCGATACCAAGAATTTAAAATCGAATGAATTCTTTCAATACCGAGTAGGTACCGAGGTGGTAGTACTTACTTTTTAAGTTTAGAACTTCATCGTTTTACCATAAATACGTAACTATTTACAATTATCTAATATTTTCGTTACGATGCGATCATTTAAGCCGACGTTGAAGCCATCCCGCCGAGCCGCTTCAACGTCAGCCGCCGCTCTTCCCTACTAAATTTCACGCACACATTTGCGCGTGTACAAACGTCATTTGCCTATGTAGTAGTAATAGGTAATTTGCGAGCTTTGTATGGAATGTCCGCGGTGTGATAGCGGGGATTATTTCCCAAAACGGTTGGCAATTGCTTTACCGGACGTCTTGCTTCTTTGACGCTGTTTCCCCATTACCAATCTGTGTATTTTTCATATGGTATAACACGAGATGATTAACCGCCACTTCGTGGCGAACGGCTTTAAGATTTCACATGACAAATAATAGGTTTTGTGTTCTGGTTAGTGGTTATATTGTAATTGCCATGGTATCATAACCTATCATATCATCTGGTAGTATGTATGTATAGACTATAGATCATATTTGTGGAACTATAATAACTCCTAAGCAGTTAAAAGTTTTTTAGAGTAATTAGACGTCACAATAGTCGATATTGGGAAATCATCAGTTAAGAATCAATATTTTATCGATAAATTCCAGGGTGCAAATCCGGCGATAGCCAGGAAACAAGTATCAGAGCTATCGGAGCAGTTTCAAGCCGCATTGGTTGCATATGATGAAGGTCTGAGTGAAGACAGAGTTATGGCTTCAGCGGTCTGGAGGAGATTCTATGCATTGTCGGACGATGTTAAAGCTGAAAATGTTGAAAGCATTGTACATTTTATTCGGCATCAGGTAATCGGAAATTTCATAAGATAATTTATCTTTTCACTTAATAATTGAAAGCTGAAATTAACAAGTCACATATTTTCAATTGCAGCTATCAGAACTTGACAAGATATCGAGTAAAGATTTAAAATGGAAACCTAATTTTACCTGGTTAAGTATAAATGATCACTAACTAAAAACGAGTGTAAATACAACATGTAAAATAAATAACGCCTTAGAATGATTGTTTATTGTTATTTATTGTTTTTTTAAGTAATAAAAATAATAATTATTATGCTTTATGTTTTGAATAAAACTCTTTCCGAAGCTCTTCACATTTTTCCCTTTGCCAGAGAACAGTTGTTACGATTTTACACAGATTATCCAACTTGCATTCGCTATTGCAGAACGGCCATCTTGTGTCACTCAATTTTGAATAATACGCGGAATACAAATCTAATAAGTTAGTGTTAGTCGTCACCATACGATGAACCAAGCGGTCCATTGTCTCGGGATTTAAATTACTGATAGCAAAATCGTTTTTCATGTCGTACAGTTGAAACCAATGTGGCCGGCGGTCGGGTGTCAAATTTGCTTCTGTTAAGTTATACACGTAGTTTACTATGTTTTGTGGCTCCTGAAAACAAAAAAATATTGTTGGAAATAATAGGATAATATTGAGTCACCCAACTTCTAGTGTTAGCTTTTGCAATCGCATAAGTTTTGTATGAAAAAAATAATGGAAGTATTAAATATCTAATCTATAGTGTAATATGAGTACCGACGGAGGATTTCGGTCTGGCCAATAAAATCATAACTTATGGTGACGTAACTTGGCATGGTGCCGCGATACCATTCACTCGCGATATTCCCTAAATATATGCACCCTTGGGATTGAAATTTTTTCGGCAATATAAAGAAGCAATTATTGGAAACAGTCGATAGCATAGAACACTATTACTCGCTAGAGGTTGATACAGTAGTAAAGAGTTAGATGATTCCTTAGAAAATGATAAGGTTTGATAATGTATGTATGCAGTGTTCAAAATAATATGACAGCAGAAGTGGCATAGTCTAATATGAACCCTATGTTAAAAGCCTTGATATCTTTTTTTTACATTTATGTTACTTAATCAACTATGATTTTAAATTTCATTTAAAAATAAAAATCTTAAATTATTCTTCAAGTAAATTTGTTATTAGACATTTAATAATGTTCTCAATGTAAATACATCAGATACGTACAAATGTCGATGGATCGAAGGTAGCAATTTTATAATTTAAATTATAATTGCTATATGCAGTCGCGCCGCCCCCTCCCCAAGCTACATTGATAGGTCTACCATCAGACAAACTATAAAATATCTTAAACTCATCCGAGTGAACGTGGCCGTTGAATTCGGCTGCGATTGTTGATGAAAATCTGAAACAACGTTTTAATTGTTATTATTTTGTAACTATTGTATAGTATGATTTATGATGATGTAATTAAGTACTGATTTCTTCCCGTGAAGATAGAACTCGGGTACATCGCGTATTAGGAAATTTAAAGGTGAATGCGTATCCCCTGGCCATGAAGCGATAAAACATTGTAAGGAAATCAGCATGTTTGTAATAACTTATTGGGATAACGCGGCGGACTTTTACCTGCTACAAAAAATCGTGGTGTGACCATTGAGTTATACAATATAAATCAATGGGTGTGACTGTGTCGTGAAACGACCTCAAAACGGCGGCGCTCCTCCCTCTGCTGTGCGTGATGCGTCACAGTTCTCACTCAACATAAGACATTTTTTGATCAGTTAGCTATCGAGGAGGACAATTAAATGTTGGATGTAGAAGATGGTTATGTAGCTGCAAAACCAAACTGAGTTCCCCAATTTTGTTTTCATCCGTTTTTTTAATTGATTTCCATAATGGAGACAAATTTAAAGAGGTATTCACGTCAAAAACCGTCTCAGAAATGATAGATCTGTTTCGAGAAACGGCCCGATTCTGACCTTGGCGACTATTTTCATACGCTATAGGATCTCTATATCAGATTGTAGATACAACTACACACAACACACTTCTTAAAATCGAATGTTTTTGAAGTAAATTTACCTGTTAACTATTCGGTTGTATTCCCTAGTCCATACATAAGGAAAATCATGGACTCCAGGCGGTATGTGAGTCAGTATGTGAACCTTTTCTCCAGCCAATTCCGCTTTATAGAGCTCTTGTACGAGCCAATCTAAATGACGCTTTGGCTCCAAAGGGTCATATACTAGCCACCTGGAAACATTTTATCATTCGGAAAATGCATATAATACATAATAAGTATACAACAACCGTTAAATTTTTATGAGGAAGTTTGTTTTAATATATAAATTACGTGTCACGTTGTTCGTCCGCGATGGACTCCTAAACTACTCAACTGATTTTAGTAAAATTTTCACACCGTGTGCAGTTTGGTCCATCTTGAGAGTTAGGATAGTTGTTTTGCCCATGAGTGACCCACAACTTTTTTTGCGAATTTAATTTTTAATAGGACATGACAAAAGTTCGTCGAAAAGGGCAGAACAACGTCTGCCTGGCAAGCTAGCGTGAATATATAAATAAGTATAAATATCTGAAATATATTAATATTTTTTTCTATTTTTATTTTTAGAACGTTACCAATTTACATACACAAATTTCACATGGATAAACATCCATTTGTAGGCCATACAAATACCGTTCCGTACGAGATTCGAACCCGTCGCTCTCAGCGCTGCAACTCATTGCTAAGCCACTGCGCCATGGTGTCGTAATTATAATTATTATATCTTTAATAGTCTCTAGAGCAGTGATGCACAGACTTACCACTCGGGCAAATTATGAACTGATGGCGGGCCGCCAGAAGTAGGTATAGGTAATTATGAACTGATGGTGGGCCGCCGGAAGTATAGGTAATTAAAAACAATAAAGAATTGATAATAATGTATTAAAATTGAAAAAGAATTTATTAATTTGAAGCGTGGCACTGCATAGTGCTTACAATCTTTTTTTTTATATTTGGCTCAAATTTACTTGTAGCAACGCGCAAAACTGCTTCCAAACTTTCATTTGCAAGGCGGTTTCGATTTTTTGTTTTATTATTATTTAGTATTGAAAAGGTTTGTTCACATATATAGGTAGAACCAAATAAGCTGGCACATTTCAGAGCGTTTATGCGCAATTCTTTGTACGTATTTTTATCAATGCAGCGGTAAAAGTTCAGCAAGTCTCCTTCGTTGAATGTGTTGCGTAAATCTTGGTCGTTTTGAATGTCGATAATTTCTAACTGAATTGACTCTGGCGCTTTTTTAACTGAAATCGTGAAAGGATTGCTGAATATGTCCAACAGAGGATTCACTTTTTTAAACAAATACAAATAAACAAACATCATTTTATTGCCACTTTTAAAAAACATGTTTACATATAAACTAATTATTTAATCTTAATTTAATTTAGGCAAACGGAGGTGACTCAGCTTTTGCTTACATGGAACTAGATCCCATGAAGCGCTGGTTTTCAGGCACTCCTTCTTCCCTGAGATGTTACACGGGTGTTATGAGCATTTCGAGTTCCCTAATCACCTCTTTCATTTACTCATCTATCATTGGAATTTGACATGGTATGGTTGTGAAATTTCATAATTATTAATTAATAATTCTTGCATTCGTGCGCGCGCGCTTCGCGTTCAGTTTATAATACACGGGGATGTTTTATAAGCGTTATATCATAATGTTAAAAAATAGTCTCTTAAGTTTATGTATTTCCAGTTTATTCCAGTATGTTTCAAGTTTTCTGCAGCAATTTGCCGCTTCAGCAATGCTGATTTATATTTAGCTTTGAAGCTTTCTGTACTTATTTTATTGCTTATGAGCAATAAAATAAGTACAGAAAGGATCAAATCAAATCGTTCCATATCCTTGCTGCAACAAATTTGAAACATCCTCTGTACCGCGTTGTTTTATGTTTTGGCATACTTAACATGTTTAACGAGTTTGTACGAAGGCTTCTATGTGAAATGTCTTTGATCCATAGGAGTTTTTCAAATAGGTACTCAGGCTTTTTGTTCCATATTACCCTATGCACTGTACAAGCGTACTGAAGCTCCCTTCTAGCACTCAAGTTAAGTAAGCACTTTTTATTTAAGTACGGGGTAATAGATTCTCTTTTGGGCACATTAAAGCAAAAACGAACACAGGCATTTTGCACTCTTTGTATTGCCCTCTCTGTGTTAAACTTTAGTCTTGGACCAAAGGTGGAACTGCAGTAATTAAATTGAGATAGTACCAGAGTATCACATAAAAGTATCCGTAAATCCTCCTTAAGATATGGTCTGATTTTGTAGAGAGTTTTCAGCTTGAAAATGATGTCTTTATTTTATTATTAACGTGATCAATAAATTTTTGTTCCCCATCTAAAATCAGGCCGAGATTACGGGCAGAGGTTACTTGTTCCGGAATAACATTATTTATTTTTACTTTTTCTCCAACGTCTAATACATTTTTTATTTGGCGTTTAGTGTCTAAGACCAACATTTGAGATTTAGCTGCATTGAGAACCAAAGAGTTATTTTCAGACCATGTGTGGATACTTCTCAGGTCATCATTAACTTTCTCAATAGCTTCTCGAGCGTCTTTACTGTGAAACGAGTAGTACAGTTGTGTATCATCAGCATATAAGTGATATTTACAAAACTTTATATGCCTAGGTAGATCTGCTGTAAAAATTGTAAATAAGACTGGACTAAGTATAATAATAATAGTACTAGTTTAATATAATAGTACTAGTTTTAAACTCCGAAAATCTGTCTTGAAAAGATGAATCAAAATATCTAGCTTTTCTACATAACTGAAATTATTCGCAGTTTTGTTGAATTTTTCAGCCATTTTCTTATAATTCGGAAAATGATTGTAATTTCCAGAATTCAATTGCGATCTGAAAAGTGTCAGCTTGCATTGAAAGGATGATACATAAGCGTAGAGCTGGGATATCAGTTGATTTTTGCCTTGAAGCCGTGTGTTCAAGACATTAAAATGATTTGTAATATTAACTAAAAAAGCCAAATCACTTTACACATACATACTTTGAAGTTTTATTTTTATTTTATTTTAAGTTTTTTTGTTCTTAATACTGCAGAAGTCTGATCTTTGTTATATTTTGAAGTGTTGTTCTTTTTGTTTTATTTTGAGTTTTTTGTTCTTAACACTGCAGTAGGCTGATCTTTGTTATATTTCGAAGTGTTCTTTTTGTTTTATTTTGAGTTTTTTGTTCTTAACACTGCAGAAGGCTGATCTTTGTTATATTTCGAAGTGTTCTTTTTGTTTTATTTTATTTAATCTATAAAATCTTTGTTATATTTCGAAGTGTTCTTTTTGTTTTATTTTGAGTTTTTTGTTCTTAACACTGCAGAAGGCTGATCTTTGTTATATTTTGAAGTGTTCTTTTTGTTTTATTTTGAGTTTTTTGTTCTTAACACTGCAGAAGGCTGATCTTTGTTATATTTCAAAGTGTTCTTTTTGTTTTATTTTAAGTTTTTTGTTCTTAATACTGCAGATGCAGAAGGCTGATTTTCAGTTTATATAATAAGAATAAGACTGACGAATATTATATTATAACGTAATATTTATTGTGTTTTATTTTAAAATAAATGATATCAATAAACGGAATTAATAGTATTAGCGAATGTTTTTTGTAAAAATACCCAATTGGGCGAGATCTCGAAAATCTCGTAATTACCGTAAAGCCAGTCTCGCGAGATCTCGGCTAGGTCTAAAATCTCGCGAGATTGCATTCCCTAGTCTCCACCAATAACTTGAGTTAGGGTTTACAATTTCAAAGTCGACGGAACTAGAAATTGAAATTTAACGAAAGTACCTTGTAGATGAGTTACCGCTGTTGCTGTTAATTTTTTTATAAGATAAGGGTGACAGACGAGCACGAAGTCCACTTGATGGTAAGGGTTGCTGTGGCTCATAGACATCTACATCTATCCTCGATTACGAATCAACATGCAGATGCGTTGTCATCCGTGAGGACTAAGATGGAATGCCTCGTTTCCAGTAAAAAGGATCTCCGGTTCTCTACACTCACCATACGAAATACAATAGCGTTATGCTGCTATTCTGTGACAGCTTGGTCCTTCCCCGGTCGAGCCGATCCATTCGTGCGACAACTATATTACTAATACAGCTCCAGTATGGCTCTACCACGTAAAAAAATCATCGTCATATATTCTTCTTCACCAGGGGTCATTAAAGTCCACTGCCAAACATGGACCTCCCCCGATATAGAGAGGATTTGACTTAATCCTAACGATTTGCAGATAGTAGTAGATGTGTCATATCTCACTAGACGGTGCTGGCCGTCGCTGATCAGGGTAATTAACGTCTGGGCTTAACGAGGTCCATCTCTTTGGTACAAACGCCATCGATTGGAAGTCATAAGATCTTTTTTGTATTTTCGGTAATTGATTTTTAAGACATTCACGGGGTGAAATGGGGGAAAAAGAATTATAAATTCT
Source organism: Parnassius apollo (assembly GCA_907164705.1). Taxonomy (NCBI): domain Eukaryota; kingdom Metazoa; phylum Arthropoda; class Insecta; order Lepidoptera; family Papilionidae; genus Parnassius; species Parnassius apollo. The sequence goes on from CAJQZP010000885.1 coordinate 14,978,060, forward strand.
TTTACGCCGCTACCAAACGAAAACATTAGATGATAAAAGTACATATAATTTCCGTAAATGGTTCCTTTTATCTATCTACATATCGTTACATAAACTTGTTTGTGAACATTAAATATCCTTAATGGTTATTAGAATGATAAGTTTTTTTTGAAAATTTTAATTTTGAGATTTCTCAAAATCTACTGGTTTGAATCGTTTCAAGTGATAGAGATGGGCTGAATATGGATTTCACCGAATACGAATATTCGGCCGAATATTATTCCGCAAGATCACCTTGGTGCCGAAACAAAATTTATGTCGAAACTTGTTGCCGTAAACCGCGCGGGATTAGCGCCGGACCCTGCCCTTCGCTCCCCTGCCAACACCCGATATGTTATTACACCATCTAGTACTGAGCAAATTGCCGGCACATGCATGTTTTGACTATTCTTGTGATAAAAAAAGTATTTCGTTGTGTTATTCTTAGTAAAAATTAATAATTATACTATTTGGACTTACTTTAGAGAAACTGACGACCAAAGTAAAGTGAAATGTACTTATGTAATGTAATGTTTCTTTAATTGATTATAGAAATATTTTATCAGGCATTCTATTTGCTATAATTGGAAATAAATCTACAGTGCCTTAAAAATGTTATATTTTAAGTAGAATTTAGCCCATAAATAAATTATACTTTCAACAGTAAAATTATGAAAGACATGGCATTAATCAATTCGTACATTTCAATACAGTAGATACCGAGTACCAATTAAAAGAATGTTCGGTGATTTAGCCGCATATTCGGTAAAGATGGCGAATATGCCGAATACCGAATATGAAACAATTATTCGGCTCATCTCTATCAAGTGGTATAGAAAATCTAAGTTTAGTGAAGCCATTTCGAACGCCGCCGAATTCGTTCAAATCAGTCAAGCATACATCGACACACACACACACGCACGCGCGCGTATACATACACACATACATACAGACAGACATAGTGACATCCTCGTAGAAAAAACTGGGGTGAAACCAATAACTTCCCGATTTTTAAAATCATTAAGTGTCACAGCGGGAAGTTAAATATTCATAAAATCGATCGAGCCGTTTTCGAGTTTTAGCGATACTAACAGGCAGCAATTGATTTGTATATAAGAAAGAAGTACCCGGATGACCGAGCTTTGCTCGGTTTTTTTAAATTAGATTTAGATACAAATTACATGAATAATATTTTTGATCTTATTGACATAATAGAAAAAACTGAACTGGTTATTTGAATAAAAAATCATGAGTGCAATTAGCTTAATTAAAATTTTTGTATTTTTAAAATACTAAAATTCTCGAATTAATAGATTTTCTCACAAATGAAGGGAACTCGAAAAAAAAAAAGGAAAAAAGTCGGACCAAAGACGGGACGCGAACCAAGGGATTACGATTTCACGACCGCTCGATATTCACTATTACGATTCATTAACAAAGTGTCAAAATTTACCTTCTTATATTGTAGCAGTTTTTCATTGCCTGAAAACACGGACAAAAAGACATTTTCTAAAAATAAAGTCCCCGAAACTCCCTGGACACTAAATTTTATGAAAATCGTTGGAGCCGTTTCCGAGATTCCGATTATATATATATGTATATATATATATATATATATATATATATATATATATATATATATGTATGTATATATATATATATATATATATATATATATATATATATATATATATATATATAAGAATTGCTCGTTTAAAGGTATAGGATAAGAAGATAAGTAGCCTTACTTAAAATAATAGACATTAAAATTAAGGAGGTTGTTAAAACAAATAACTAAATAGAGTTTCGAACACGATTGATTCGCCTCAAGTGTATAGGTACGTTTGCATTACAACTCCGTCGTTAATATAAAGAAATTATCTTACCAGTTATATTTATAAGCCATGTTAGTATTAAGCGAAATAACTCTTAAACCGGGTTTTACTAATCTTGAAAAATCGCCTCGAACTCTAAACGTCGCCTTAGCTTCGTTGGTCAAGTAATAGTCCCATTTGTTCAATAAGGCTTCATACAACCAAGTGGTATTCAACTTTGGTGCTGTAACTGTAGGCGGTGCAAACCTGTAAAATAATGTATGCTGTATTGACATAGAATAAGGGGATTTTGTGTGGCTTGTTCGAATGTACGCTAATTCGCGAGTTAAGTTGGTTTGGTAGAACTTGCAGTAATTTTATTCCTCAGTTTCAGTATTTTTTATAGAAGAGGGGGCAATCGAGCATGCGGCTCATCTGATGGTAAGCGACTATCGCCGCCCATCAGCAACCGCAACGCCAGGGGAATTGCAGGTGTGTTGCACGCCTTTAAGAAAGGAGTAAGCTTAATGATTTCTTATATCCTATCATGGTCCCCCGTGACCATGGGTGCTGGAAAGCGCCCGAAACGTCGGGAATTAAAAAATAAAAGTAAAAATAAACGCGATAAAATCCGTAAAAGTAGTTTTAATCAAGGAGTAAGCTCTTTTCTTGAAGGTCCCTAAGTCGTATCGGTCCGGAAAAATCGCCGGTGGTAAACAATTCGACAGAAAAGTTGTATGAGGAGGAAAACTCCTAGTAAAACGCACAGTGGAGGACCGCCAAGCATCCAAATGGTGAGGATGGTATCGTGAATTTTGACGCAATGTGCTTTCATCCGCACAATTCCTCGAAACTCGTGTCTTCTGGGGATTGAACTGGACTACATGTAGTCCCCCCAATCCGAGACTTTGTTCAGCAAAGACTCGACTTCAGACACAAGTTTGTCCCGGTACTCGGCGACGTTTTCCCGAGAAATATTGGTACGGCCGGTGTATAAGGCATCACCAGTGCTTCGTCTGCATAGCAATGAATATTACCAGTTTGCTACATATCATTGATATGCAGAAGATAAAGTGTTGGTGATAGCACGCAGCCTTATGGAACACCAGGCTTGTAATCAGAGCATGCACCGTCTACTACGACCTTGATGCTCCAATTAACAAGGAAACTGGTGATCCAATTGCACAATTTCTCGGGATGCCGATAGGAAGAAAGCTTCGAAAGAAGCGCTTTGTGCCAGACCCGATCTAAGGCCTTTGCTATAACTATATCCATACTAACGGCCAATGCTTCTCCCTTGGACTCTACTGCCACCGCCCATCTATGAGTCAGGTAGACCAGAAGATCACCAGCTCATCGACCACAATGAAAACCGTATTGGCGGTCACTAATCAGCTGGTGATCCTCAAGGTACCTTATGAGATGGCAGTTTATAATTAACTCCATTATTTCGGAGAACAAGGCGGTGATAGCAATAGGCCTGTAGTTGGAAAGGTCTGAGCGGTAGCCTTTAAAAAAATAGAATAAGGGTGACAAACGAGCACACAGTCCACCTGATGGTAAGTGGATACTGTGGTCCATGGATATTAACATTTTTTTTTATTATTTATTAATGAATTTATAAGACAGTGGTGTTACTTAATTCTAAACTCGCCAAACTTTTACGTTTGATGGTGAGAGACGCTCCTTTACATGGCAATGAACCACCTTATGTACTCCTAATATTGGACACAATAATACACAATTATATAGATAACACAGTAATATATAAACCTATAACATCTTGTAGTTATGTTAACTTTATACATATACATATATATATATATATATATATATATATATATATATATATATATATATATATATATATATATATAACGTTATTTATATAAATTAAATACCTGATAGTTATATATTATATTGTTATGGTTTATTAATATATTATCGTATTTAGTTCTATTAGCCATCCTGTATAATGTTTTTTATGATATTTTACTAATTTTAACTTTATCTCTTAATAGATCTATTTTGTTAAACACTTTAGCTACCAAATACTTAGTTGTTCTCTTACCATAATAGTTTGTTATTTTTGGTTGAACCAGTTTGTTTTCTCTAACCCTATGTGTGTTGTATTTGTTTTTAACATTAACTTTATATTCATCATTATAATAATATTCCAAACCTACCAAATAATCTATTTTTTTATCTATGGAAATAATTTTACAAATGGGAAAGAACTTATTATAGTCTTTGTTGCATTTTTCTTTAACATTGTTAGATAATCATTTCTTACAGATTTAGCATTTCGATTATATGGCGAGTGTAATACATACATTCGGTTTTTTGTAAGATTGCCATTGTCGTGCGCCCATTTGCTAATGTTTTCAAAATCACATTGTATACACTTTTGTACTTCAGCTATGTCCTTGGAGGCATTCTCTTACGGATAGCGTGACAGGGGTTGCCTTGGTCTTATTGCTCCGCTTGCCCCGAACAGTTTTAGTCGCGAGCGGAATTTCGCCCCTCCGCTCAGAATACGCGGGGTAGCATGAGCACCCACGCTCAACAAAAGTAGGATAGCTTAGTCGTGGATGCTGAGCGAGGTAGTCTCCGTCACCAGGGGTGCTGGTACCGTCCTGGGGTAGTTTTTTAATTGATTCTGCTACCATGTTAGGGCGGGGGGAGGGGGAATTGGGCCTCCGTTGAGCTGTTGAAAATCCTCGGTTAAACTCCTGAATTCTACTGCGCAAGAACTCGAAATTCCGTCCTTATTATCTCGATGGCTGGTATAGGTGGAAGTTTCTGCCTCGCACGACCACTCTGTGGAATTAACTGTCGCCAACGATTTCTCCGAACAAATAAAATTTATAAAACTTCAAGAAAACAGCCTGCACCTTTCTAAAAGGCCGGTAACGCACCTGCAATTACAATGGTGTTGTAGATATTCATGAGCGACAACATATGCTTGTTTGCCTCCTTTTACATTAAAAAAAATTTAAAACGTCTGACTGTGCTTTAATTTTTATTTTTAATTACTTACTGATTTGTTGGTTGTGACTCGTGGTTTCCAATAGTTGGTACAATTAACACATTGTCTCCGAAGCTCTGTCTCATTTTTTCGATTAAATATAAATTAGTTTCATTTATCATGTCATAAGTGGTCTCCCATACAAAATGGTCTATGGTGTCACCGATGTAATACACAACATCAAACTGAAATAATTTGCATGAAAATATACAATTTTTTCATATGGATTGAATAGGTATGAGGAGATATATTTGCCATCTCTTAACATTGGGGTAATTTTATTTTTAATTAATGTAAGCAGCGGCGTAGTATTTGACGTGGTAGAGCCACACTTCGGCTATAATTACCTATGGGTCGGCTCTACCGGGGTAGGACCACGCACTCACAAAAAACCAGCTCAAAATAGCAGGTTATTGTGTTTCGTATGGTCAGTGTAGAGAACCGGAGACCCTTTTCACTGAAAACGAGGCATAACACTCCCCCCCCACGCCCATCATGTTCGCAAGTAGCTTTCTTAAAAAGGAAAGACACTAAATAGGTACGAAAACATATAAACAGCTATTTGCATATTGTTCCAAAGATAACTGCGTAGTTATCATCGACGAATGATTATCCCATTCAATGGATATTTGTATTTCACAAGACCTTAACCATATCGTATAAACACATCGCAAGCAGTGATAAACGATAAGACGTATAGTTAATACTGATTATTATGTTTTTATAATTTTTCAATTTATTTATTCAATTCGCAAGTAATTTTCACTTCATTATTTATATTACATTTCATTTGTAGAAATTTAAAAACGTTTGCATGATGAGAAACTAGTATTTATATCTCTACATAGTATAAAACAAAGTCGCGTCCCGCCGTCTGTACGCTTAGATTTTTGCTTAGAATGATCCAAGAGGAAGGTTTATAAGTATGTATAATACATGCATATGTTGTCGAGATCCAAAAATCATGCGTGCGAAGTTCCGGGGTGGATTGCTAGTGTAATATAATGGATACTTTGCGTGCCTCTAATGGACGACACACACTGTTATGGTCGCCACACACGGTCAGTTTAACTGATCAGTTCAAACTAAAACGGTTGATATTTTTTTAAATATCGGATTTTCGATATATCGATAAATAAACTTATATGTAAAACTCCGATATTAATATATTTATAACGATCGATATATCGAAAATCCACTATTTTAAAAAATATCAACAGTTTTAGTTTGAACTTATCAGTTGAACTGACCGTGTGTGGCGATCATTACTTCAAGTGATCATTCCAACTGTTCAGTTCAAACTAAGTTTACTGATATTTTTTAAAATATCGGATATTCGATGTATCGATAAGTAAACTAAATACTGCATAACTAATAATATAAAATTCCGATATTGATATATTTATAATTATCGATATATCGAAAACCCGACAATTGAAAAAATATCAACAGTCCTAGTTTGAACTGATTAGTCGAACTGACCATGTGTGTCGTCCATTTGGCACACACACAACTAAACCAAATCTGGTAACGGATTCACCTCTGTGTCCCTCTATTGCTCTATTATTGCCCCTTTTCTCTTTTACATCTGGATTTAAATTAAAAAAAAAAAACTACAACTAAAACATTACTAATTTAATCTTCGTTGCCAATTTTGTTTTAGTGCTATGTACCTACTTTCCTCATCACACAAGGAAAACACGACATGAAGGTAGGATTTGGTTTGAGTATGTGTCTGTGTGTTAGCATTAACTCCGGGCACTATATCCTGGACGGTTAGCTTTCTGTAGCATTGCAAAGTTCATTAGCATCAGAGTTATTTAACAAAGTATATAAGTATTTCTCATAATGAAAATAGTTTACAAACTGAAAAAATACCTGATGTGAGGAAGCCATCCTATCAATAACGTCATCAAATGCCCATTTTGGCGTGTCGCAGTTCCTGTAATCTCCCCAATATCCTGCCGGCGCAACATTTCTTGAAGTTTGAAATCTTGTACGGTACTTACTCCGTATCTCTTTCATTTTTGGCACCGCACTCATGTTTAACAAAATATCATCACGGTTAAAAACCACAATGTCCTGCACATCTACATCGTTTGCGATTGGTGTGTATGTGTAGGATTGAGAAATAGTTTGCCCTTTTCGACAGCAGGTTGGCTCTCCACAATCCGCTACTCCAAATGGCTCATATAACGGGTCTATATGTGTATCCGTAATAATTGCTATAGTGAGTGGAGACCCATCGGAAATAGAGGGCTATAAATGTCACACATCAAATTATGATTATGTTTAAAAACAAACAACACACATTGATCAATAGTTGTGATGATAATAGTGACAATTATGCAGTAATCTATAGTGACAATATATTAATTATTGTGTTGCCCTTTGTTCTTTATACTTCTATATTTCGGATTATTCCAAAACCACCTCCTAAGTGGGTGAAAATGATTTATAATTTTCACCCACATTTTCACTACACATTACATTCATACGTTTTAGAGCCATGCTGCAGTTATATTACTAGTATAATTGTAGCACGAATGGGTCGGCTTGACCGGGGAAGGACCACGCTCTCACAGAATGCCAGCGTGAAATAGTAGCTTGATGCTGCTGTTTCGTATGGTGAGTGTAGAGACCGGATACCCTTTTTACTGGAGACGAGGCATTCCTTCTTAGTCCGCATGGGTAACAGCGCATCTGCATTTTGATTCGTAATCGAGGATAGATGTAGAAGTCTATGGGCCGCAGCAACCACTTACCATCAGGTGGACTGTGTGCTCGTTTTTCACCCTATCCTATAAAAAAATACAGTTCAAGCTAATAAAAACGTGTTTTAAAGCGCACGTACGCTCTTCATTTGAATTTAATTATATTTTTTATACTAAAAGCTATTTTTAAAACTAGAATTATATATCTAAGCTATGAATCCTTCAATTAGGACTTTCTGATAATGGTATAGTATAATTTTTTTTCTTGTCTTTGTTTAGTTTATAAGGAGTTATCGATCAGCGTGAATATGATTTTGTGAAATATTTATAATTAAAAAAATTCTATATGAGATACATATAGACTTAGAATTGAGGATATCCGCAATAGAAACAGAGTAACCGATATATCGCACGAGTAATAAAATATACCGCTATTCATATAGCGCGAAGAACTGACAACTGATGGAGAAGAAAGGTTCCCGAGTGGCAGCGTTATATTGGTAAGCAAAGTGTAAGACGGCTCCCCAATATGGTCATGGTAAGTGATGCGGGAAGTCGAGGATGCAGGTGGTTCGGGACCGTGTTTTGTGGCATTACTTCGGGGAGGCTTATGATCAGTAGTGGATATGTGAATTGTCTGTAGGTAACAATACTTAATTAATTAACGGAATAAAAAAGACATTTGCACTTACGACTTCATCTTCTATTTGTTCCGGTAATTCAACCTGCCATTCAAATCTTGGGTCATCGTTGGTGCAAAAATTGGGATTGCCGACCTTTTGTAAAACAAGCCCACAAAAGTTTCTCGACGTTGCTTCAGGTGTATTTCTGATTATGTAAGTGATGATGTGCTATGAAATAAGTAAGTATTGTATTTTGAATAATTTCATAGTCCAGTTCAGTGTTTACAACGCACGCTACTAATGCGTGTTTATTTACGCGACGATGACGCGAGGTAGTGACCAAGCTATTTCCTATTTGTTTTGTGCTGTTAATTATTGTGTAACAGACATGACAGTAAGCTGCTTCTATTAAAGACCCGCTGGGTTTCTTGCTAGTTCTTTCCAGGACAGAGGATTTCGTCGGAACCAGTAGTAAATAAACAAAAGAGTAACTTTCAATAAGTATCTATTATTTATAACCTATTCTGAATAAAATAGTTTCCGTTTTCTGTTTATGTTACGAATGTATGTAAGACTGGGTTAACCCATTTAAATCGTATCTAAGTCGTATGGTGACGTGGCCGCATAAAAGAATAACTTGCCACTTACCCCATTTCGTCACGTGGCTATCGTAAGACATGACTATAGAAAAGGCGAGACCACGGCTTCAGTAGTTTCATATGTCTGTGAGCTAGACCTACCTGTACAAGTACATATTCCAGAAGTAAAATAAATAACCAAGCTCCTCACGACAAGCAGTGTCAAAGGTGCGAGACGTCTGATTCTGCTAACGCAAATCGGTTTGCCAATCGAGCGGATTCAAGCAAATCCTTCGTACAATGGGAGACCCATGTCCAGGCAATGGGCTTTTACGGATTGATAAAGTAAAAAGTATAATGGAATGTAATGCTCCGATGAAAGTACTTTTATGAAAATAAAATTTTTGTTCTTTTTCAATTTCATATTTTTAATACTTTCATATTTTAAACCAGCACTAAAGAACTCCAGATTTATGATATTGCTTGGGCAAGAAGTTTAACTATCGAAAAACCATTTTAAAATCAGTTTTTTTGCTATTACCTCGAAAACTATTTACGATGTCTGAAATACTCGAAACTTTTGCTTTTTTTTTGAGAAAATCTGTTTTTTTTTTTCATCATTATCATTAGTTTTTGATTGCATTTGAATCAGCTTTACAGCAACGTCGTCCACGACGTGGTGGTTCTGAGAGAGAGACTGATATTGAGCAAAATCATAGAGCTTAAATGAACGTGTTGATTAAAATTCTCTTCAGCGTCCATGCAAAATCAAGCATGTTTGCAGATAGCCATGCTCGATGACACACAATTACATTCTTCTTAGCAGAGGTCTTGACCACTTAGTCACGCTTAGCAGGCAGATTGCAGATCGAAGTACCAGAGAGGTCTCGCACCGGTGACGCTGCTGTTAGCTGCCGGTCTGACTATTCTAGCAGAACGCTGCTATCTATCGAAAGAAATAGGATATTTTTGGCTACTCCCATATAAATCACATCTTACGACATCCACGGATTAAATTGGGCACCGTTCGGCACAATACATTATAATCCTAATGATTATATTCATTAGATACATTATAATCATTAGATAAAGACACAAAGATAAACAAATATTTCAAATTAATATTATTAGATATTGAATTAAGTACAATTTACCATTAGGTAAGTACCGTATGCGGTAGTTACTAATTTTTCAGTAATTATTAAGCGGTAATTTGTCAGCAGTAATGAGTGGTTAGAATAAGGTTACATTAAATGTTATAAAAAATAATAAAATTTTGTGAAACGTAAAATTTTTGCCAACATACAAATTTTCAAACAGTATAATATAAAACTCTAAAAGGGTTTGCTCAGAGACTCTATTATCACATTATATATTACCAGATCACGACTCCAGTAGATACGGTCTTACTACTAATCGCAAAATATTAGAAAGAGGAGTAATATTTTTTTATAATTTACTGAAAAAGAGGCAATAAACGTAACAAAATTTCATAAGAGTAATTAGACATACCAGGTTTAAATCAATTACTCCACTACAAACATTTTCGCTTTCTATATTTAGTAGGGTGCATATATTTGCTATCGCTTGTGTTAAGTCTTCATCACTTGCCCCGTCTTTGACCAATTGAAATAAAGCCGAAAAAGCGCTTCTGCATAATAAACAATCCAGGCTCTGAAAAAATAATATTTGAAGCTTGGTTTACATACTTGACATAATTATAAGCAACAAAAAATACCAATAGAACTTGAGTTTTAATCATATTAGGTATATAATTTATAGAAAAATCAATTCATGGTTTTATCTTTAACATGATTATAGTTTTATATTGAGTTAACATGATTTGGGTATGTTACCAATTACTATCACGGCTACTCTTAACGATGTGCAGATGTCAAGAACATAGATTTTTTTAAAGGTTATCTTTAATAATAATGAAATTGGCACCCGCGTAAGCTCGCAACCTCTCCATTTCGATTATAGGTTTACTGCTTTGGGTATTAAACTTTGCATACTAATTGAACTAACTATAAAGCTGGGCTTATGTGTTTTATTTTATTTTTTAAATTACCATTATTATCACTGTAAAAAGAATTTTACCTGAACTATCGGCGTCCTGAAACTTGGAACCGGGCGGCAGGGAACAAAATAAAAAACATAAGCCCTGCTTTATAGTTAGTTCAGTTAGTATGCAAAGTTTCATGATCTTATTTAAAGTATTTTATGAATAACAGCGGTTTATTGTTCAGTTTGAAGGTAAGTTTGAATTTTTTTTCTATCGAGAAAATTTTATGGAATCATGTTTTTGTCTAACATAGTACGTTTAACATTAATCCTCAACTTTACCATATATTTATTTTAAAATTAATGTTGCAATATTTTCGCCATAACGGAGGATCTTGCGAAGCCATTTGAGGTTCTATTTCCCCTTATAGAATGATATATCTGAAACCTTTTGTTGGTTATTTAGCATCTATCCACACAAGAGTAATAGTAGGAACAACTTTTTGCCATTACAATTGATCAAATATACATAATATATACGTAATTTTTAAATTACATTAAAACTTTTTTACAAAATTAGGTATTTACAAATAACTATTTACGTAAACAGCGTTAAAAAACTTTAGCATTCTATCGCTTACAACGCGCTGGTCCCGACTGCGTATGTTACCCTGGGTACCTACCTACGTAGTACTCACAGACCACCTGGGTGGTCTGTGGTAGTACCATTATTTATTCTGTGCCCTGGATGCCTCGCGATTCTAGGCAATTGTTGCACGCAGGTACCAAGAGTGACAGAGGGCTGGTCCCGTGTTCACAGTGATCTCCTTTATCATTTAATTATTTAAATCAACTTGCTTGAAACCAACGTTTTGAAAGCAAGTTACTCTCATTCGAAATATTTTTAAAGTTTTCAGTTTTGCTAGATATGCAAGCATGCTTGTGCAAATTTCCAAGTCGTTTCTTCGTTCATTATATTCACACAAATTGAACATTAATTTTTAAATTGATTCCATTTTTCTTAATCTACGGACACGTTCACGAAGGTAGGTAGCAAAACGTCATTCACGTGGTTTTAGACTCTCACCGATATCGACACAGCACTATTATTTTATTTACTCTGACAAATAATACAGGTTGCATTATTTATCAGAGTAAATAAAATAATATTTTACTCCGACAAGTTCGGTTTGTTTAAACTTGTGTTGTGATCAAGAAAATGGAATCGATTTAAAAAATATATTTAATTTCTGTTGGCTGACATTGACTTCAAAAATATTTATTCACTGTGAATACTTTTATTTTGTGTTTAATTATTGTTTTAAAATGTAGACAAAGTGTAGTAGTTTTGTCAATCTAAGTAAAACATTATTTCACACTTTTAACAACTTCCCTGTCCGTGAAAAGTCACAATAGTTAAATAATTGAAATTTTCATTTAAGACTCACAGGACAGTGAAATGGTTGAGTTCGCCATTCTAGAGGTGGTTATTTTGTCGTTAAATAAATTTAATACCGGCATTCGAAGCAGATATTTTCTTTTGTTTTTTTTTTAACCGACGTATTCGCAGAATATGGCATTTATTTCATCATCTATATGGGCTTGTAGCGTCCCCGTTATCGGCCGGGTCGTTACAGATGTAGATATTTATTGAGAATACTCACCGAACGCACTTCCGACTGATACTCTGTTTTCGAGGTCACGTATGTAGGTCTTCGAAGAATTTCAAAAATGTCTTCTTGTAATTTGTACTCTGATGGAGATAACTCAGCATTTCTTAAATATTTTTCGAACACCACTTCTAATTGATCTAGAATATACAAACAAAATCCCATTAAAATAAATGTCCTCATGTTCCAGAATACGTACGGAAAAATCTAGTGGCATTGTGGTGGCGTCTTATGAGGTCATCATACCATCTCCTGTAGGTCGTTTTAGAGAAAATCCATGATATTAGTGCCTAGGAAGGCAGGTACATTTATTAACGACATGTATAAAGCGCACATCTGCTGCCCGTGCCATGCAATATGTAATACGGTGTTCAAGAGGCACCTACTAGTGACATCATTAATTTCTGGCTCATTTAACTACCGCATATCTTGCAAACCATCGAGATTTGCTTCGCTATTGGCATTAGCTAAAATGGAGCGATTGCTTTACGTGTGAAATACGACTTTAGTAAAGCGAGCGTGATAGTCGTAGACGTACTCGTAGACCTTCGATCAACAATACCAACTGTTGATCAAAGATGTAGACGGTGAAACTGGGTAACCTTAACCGTTGTTTTTATCATTGTTCACAGAATATATTCATTTTTAATTTTTAATTTTTCTTTTATAGAAGTAAGGGAGTCACTAGCACACAGGCCACTATTAGGGTATTAGGTAAGTGGATGTTGTGGCAAAGGTATTTTTTTGGGTTTTAGCTTTATAGCCAATGCATAAGTTTGCCCGAATCTGTTAGTAGGTTTATTCTCTTATCAGCTAATCATTCGCCGCACAAAACGGAAGGGTTTTCTAGCATTATATTAATATTCACAATTAAAATTACAGCTAATTTGTAAAAAAGCAAATGACAAACCAATTTAATATACCTAGTCAGGTACACACTTTACCAATGAGCTCTATATTTAAAATGTTTAACGGTTTTTAACCGACTTCAAAAAAATCTCTCTCTGTAAATATTTTTTATGTATATTCGGGCATAACCTCTTTGGTTGATTGATTTGATTGTTCTTTCATTAAATATTTTATACTCCGGGGTTGTACCTTTTTTTTTTAAATAATTTTATAAAAGTTAAAAAAATAATTCACCGGAGCATGATTTATAGGGATGAAGTTTTTAATGTAATCCTTCATTCAAAGGTGTAAAAAAATAAGGTTCTAAGGCACTAACCTTATTAAAGAATACAACCTCCAACTACAGAAGCAAATTATTTTATTGTTTTTAGGTTTTGAAGCCGGTTTTTAATTCTTTTAAAGTGTAAATGACAACCAAATTCAAACGAAGAAGGCTCCGGTGTAATTATGCTAATAAAGTTTATTTACTATTATTATTTATTATTCTATCGTAAGTTATCGTATCCTATCGTGTTCTCTTGTATTCTATAGTATTCTATCGCATTATATCGTATTCTATCCTATTACATCGCATTCTATCGTATTTTATCTTACACTATTGTTATCGTATAGATTTTTAAGGACTATGATGAAATGCCTCATAGCCGTTGTCTCATAGTAATTATACTGCGTATTTCTACCCTTCACTAGTACTATTATGTATTCTGTGCCTTCACACCAGAACACAGCAGTGCATACACTGCTGTTTAACGGCTCAAGTAGGTAAGAGGGTGATACAAACCCAGACGATAGATTGCTCATAAGTGTCTCAACATCCAGACAAACCCGTAAGGGTTATTGTGATGTTTATATTGTGATTTTCTTTACTTTTTTGTTATATTAAATAGAAAAAGAGAACCGAGACTCTTTTTACTGTAAACAAGGCATTCTGTCTTAATACTCAGGGGCGACAACGCATCTACATTTTTAATCGTAATCGAGGATAGATATGTAAATGTCTATGGAACACAACAATCACTGACCATCAGGTGGACTGTGTGCACGTTTGTCTCCGTGCCGTGGTAGCTCAAGAACTGCGTGATTGTTTTAAATTTTATTGTACCATGGATATAAATTTTAAAGTTGGTAATAATTACTGCGCGCATATCTAAAAAAGGATTCCTACAGCCTGGACCCTAGGTGAAAGGTACTGAAGTGGTTGCTAGGTCCTAGGTTTTAGTAACTGATCATGCGTTCTTTAAAATTAATACGTAGGTACACCACTGTATTTTTATGTAGGTAGGAAGAGGTCCCCAAGAACCATACACTTATGGAAAAACAAAAATAAAAAAATCGTCTAATACTTAGAGTCCTGTGGTCGTGGAAGGAAAATGAGAGATCTCCCGCCGGGCAAGGTGTTCTGCCCGGGGAGCGGCCAACACTCCGTGTGATGGTTCGGAGATGTTCTATATATATACTGTTTATGATTCGGAATGTTGATAGCGCGATTTAAGGCTTCGGTGTGTTTCGCTTGTGGCGCGACGACAGCGCCGCCACATCACCCCCCTGCTCAGACCGGAGGTCGATAGTGCAGCCTCGTTGCCGACGAATGTGCAAGTGCCAGGAGATTGCCTTGTAGTCTGCGGTGAGTCGAGAAGAAGGCAAGAGTAATCTGCGAGAGTGCCGTGAAGCAGAGGCGAGCAGTAAGGCTCAGAGCCGTGCCGAACACTGTATGGCGCAGAGAGTAGCTTGAAGGAACAGGAAGCATTATTATTCCAGTGCTGCGATGAACCTTGTGAAGCTAGGTGACTTGCAGGATATGAAGACTGCTGATGATATCTGCTCGGGAGCGAATGGGTGGGGTACTCTATGACGATGATGAAGCTTGAAGTTTCCGAAGGTTGTTGGTTGCGTGTTCAGATCACGTCGGGGTCACCACTGTGGCCGTGGAAGAAAAATGGTAGATCTCCCGCCGGGCAAGGTGTTCTGCCCGGGGAGCGGCCAACACTCCGTGTGATAGTTCGGAGATGTTCTATATATACAACTGTTACCACGTTCGATCTAACAATGATTCGGAATGATGATAGCGCGATTTAGGTTTCGGTGTGTTTCGCTTGTGGCGCGACGACAGCGCCGCTACAGTCCAAATTGTTTATTTCACTTTAGTAACCTAATCAACACAGATATATCAGCAGTCTCAAATGTTACTTTAAATCTAGTAGATATTAAGAAACAATTAACGTAAAGGAAAAAGGACGTTTTCAGAAAGGTCCCCAACTTGTCGTTCATTTTTAAACTTATAATTTCAGTAATTCATTTATGGGGTGACATATATTTACTCATTTACAACAAAATCCTAGAAATACATAAAATCTGACCAAAGCCAAGTTTAAAATCAATATTAAACAAATATTGTACAAAAAAATATTATTATAATATTATGGGATTTATGGATGATAATAACCTATGTGAATGAGGTGATGACCATCACGCTATTTAATTTATTTTGTGTTGTTGATTGTTGTGTAACTTTAATGAAAAATGTTCTTTAAAAAAAGTCTTGGGGTATTTCTTGCTGGTTCTTCCCAGTAGAGGTACTTTCCGAACCAGTAGTAAATTAAACATAACAGTGATTTTCAATAAGTATTATTTATAATCTACATTGAATAAAAATTTTCCATTCCTACAGTATACTAAGATATTGAAAATTAAAAATACTTACCAGATGAGATAAGATATTCAGCAAGACCTGAGCAAAGGGTCATTAAAAATATAAGAAACACGTTCATGATTTATGATCGTATAAAAAATAAAATACAATTAAAAACTTCCTTATATATGGTATACACTGAGTTAAACGATATAATTTATATTGGTTGACTTTTAACCAACAAATTTAAAACCATGTAATATCACCCGCATATTTTTTGCTACAGTCGTCTATTACTTGTTGAAAACAATACACTGAAACTTTTTATAAATACACAATAAGTACTCGAGTAATCTGCCATCGATCAAGGTATTATTGGTTTATCTTCATGCTAATGTACATAATAGTACGTCATAAGAAGCACGTGAAATACATTCTTATACCTAATGTATGATTAAAGATAAGAAAGAGTAAATTTGCAAAGCATAACGAACATTATTATAATTAGATAATTTAAAATAATTTTAACATGCTCATGAATATACGTGGGCCCATCAGAGTTTGTGAAACTAAAAAAAGTTCTATCGTTTAAATTCTTCATCGATATCTACATAAATTTCACACGTTTCAACCAAATTTCGAAACACTTCCATTCTGCCTCAAACCCCTCTTCTACAACCTGCTCGAACGCTGCTAGCGCATCTCCCGACTATGGTAACGTCACACGGTATCAATTCACGATTGTAAGAATTTTATGAAGGGACCTAAAACCTTTACTAGTGTGCTATTTGGGAAGTTGCTCGTCTTGTATATATTTGGTAGTATATCATACAGCATTAATACTACTTCTATTTCTTAAATGACAAAAGTTAACCTCGTCAAAGCGAAAAACTAGCACTCGAAATCCTTTCTACGCTTTTCAACAGCTTTACTTTGATAGGCATTGGTTCATTTAGCTTCAAAGAGCCGTGGGCTAACACGCCGAGATGAACCTACTTGTAAAATCTTATGGACGCTTCCTGATGTAATCTGTCTAATGTGCTGAGTCTCTTCATACGTAATTCGGTTATTCTCACAGAAATAGTAATAATAAGATATATCACGATTTCTGTGGCTATTCTCATCAATTAAATTTTCCACTACTGTGTGTTTCCTACCGAAGCGGCCGTTAAAGTAAGACCACTTCTTTCGTCATCTCTCAAAGTCAGTCGTCCGTGCTAAAATTTGTTGTGCTAGCTTCACACGGTTGCCTTGTGGAGCCTTTATTCACAAATGCCATTTCTAGTTTATCAAACGAATTGTCCAATTTTAAGAAATATTTGAAATCGTCGCGCGAAAATGTTTCCGACATAGATCCATTTTTAATAAATCACGATCACAGAAGACAAGCTCTCGACGTCGATATCTTTGCTGAAAGGCCTCTAAAATTCAGACCAGGTAGACACCAAAAGATAAATTCTATATCTTCACACTAAAAAAATTAACATCTCTATGAGTAGGTATATATTAAATAGCGTCTCAGCGGGCACCCATATGAAACCTATTTCGTCTGACTTTCAAACCTGTATATCCTGTAACTTAATAGTTTTGTTTATTTTAAGGCAAATTCGAGTAATTTTGGCAGAGAGGTCAAGTGTGAACTCCCATACATTTGAGAGGTTTGCACAGATATTATACGAATTTTCTTTAAAGTAGCATGGGGGACCAAACAAAAAACAAGAAGTAGGAATAAATAAGTAATTTTATTTTCTGAAAGGCAGATTTTTTTACAACTACCTATAACATTACGATTGATGTTTTAATATTTTTACACATAATAATCCTATGTATGTTATGCAGGATATTTTTCACACAACAATAATGTAAGTTAAAAAAATATTGTTGTCGTGTTACATTACAATCACTTGATTAATTTAATTAATACTGCGGGGTCTCAGGGTCGCTTAAGTTACGAGAGCATACCTAGGAACTTTAATTGAAAATGGTTTTACTTACAATCAAGTGGTTCCAACATTTCGAGTTTCCAAGTCTGCAATTTTCGCAATGTTGAACGGTACCGGCACGGCATATTGAACAACAAACGAGGCGTAAAGGACAATTTCCTAAAAAAGTAGCAACAGTGAGAGAGAGAGAGAGACAGAGAGAGAGAGTTAGCACTAAAATTATAAGAAGTCTTAAAGTGACTGGAATAGAGGAAGACTTGCCTGTTAGAGGACCTTTACTTTTTGATGATGCCTGGAGAAGAGTTCATTTTACTGACAAGTTCCGATTTAGTTTTAAGGCCGACGATGGAAGAACCATATTATGGTAACGACTCGGAGAACGATAAGCTCAGTTTAACAAAAGTTCGGCCTCACATGGATATTATTGTCTGTCCATGCCGGGGTACCCTAGTGCCAGCTCCTTCTTTTTGTCCGCATCCAGCGAAGATTTTGTCAACGACAGAGTTCTTTCTGATCGGTTTGGGTCACTTACGTTGCGCTATTACGCTATTTTACATCCCTGTGCATTTTCTGTTATATTTTACGAGAAGAGTAGGTACTCGAGGGAATTGTTGGGATTAATTCCTGCTGCCAAATTCCACTATAGCCCTTCCTGAAAAAATTCGCGATACCATCCATTTCATAAGGATGCTTGACCGTATGTGCGATTTGCCAGCACTTCTCCTCGCACGACTTCTTTGTGGAATCGTCTACCACCGGCGATTTTTTGCACCGATATAACGTTTGCCTTTAAAAGGCTATCATTGCACCTGTAATTGGTGTTGGAATTATTCGTTTGGCACTCCCGTTTGGATCGGCGTTCTGATGGAAAGAACCATTGCTTTCCTAAGAAGATTGGAAGTGATGGCCGTCGGAATCAAACTGAGATATTCCTCCCAGCCTTGATTAAGGCTATGGTTGGATGCATGAGGTCGTAGAGCGCCGGTGTTGTCTTTGCTTTGACTTTGCGAGAGGATAAGAAAGAAGGAAGGGACGGTTTATATGACAATCCGTAACCGGAAAATCTAATGCCAGAGGCGAGCTGATCAGGCTCCTTTCGTATCACCATAATTAAGGTCTTTAGGCGGACACGGGGATTATTCGTCGCCCTATGCGTAAGGCCTATATTCTTCTATGAAGGAACTCTATGCCCACTACCGTCGTCGAGGCTGCAGAAGTTTACGAAAGCGTTCCCGTAGCCCAGGAAAAGTGCTCAGCGATAAACAAAGTGAGGTTTTAGCTGGATTTACTCACTTACAAGAAACTAGCCTAAATATTTATTGTAAATTAGAAATTAAACGAAAATTTTATCGCGTTTAAGTTTCTTTTTACTAAATTATTTAAAACCAAATCTTATTATTTTTCATTCGGCATGACGAATTGCAGCCCTAGTTAGTTTTTCAATTGGCGTCGAACCGTGGAAATACCTATCTCAAAATGTATAATGGCTACGGTGTGTAATGGCTACGGTTTACCATAATCCATGGTAAACCGTAGCCATTACAATAACTTATCTACTGACGCGTTAAAAAACGTAATCACATTCAAAACTGAGCGATAGTAGCCGAATAGTTACGACTTCGAAGACGTCGAAACTTGAATCTCCAATCTCGTCTCGCAGTGCCACGTGTGCTTTATTTGTACACAAAGCTTATGCGCGTTGCGCTTTGAAGTCTTCGATCAATTATATACTAGACTAGCTTCTGCCCGCGACTTCGAACGCGGATCCTGTTGCTTATACCAACGACAACTGGGTCGTCAAAATCGAAGATCTGAAACGTCTGATGTTGAATTCTAAGAGCCCGGGACGGTAAAACAGCGTGATTCGCGAAACGATTCGAGCCGTTATAGATCTTTCATTTTTGTACGTCAACAGGAAATGCCCATCAGACTAAACGACTTTTGCTAAGACGTCATTCCTATATAAGTTATAGTGTCGCTGGGCTTTGGATGGAGTGTAACTCCTTGTGTGTTAGTAAGTTAATATATTGGTAATATTGTTTAGATCACGTTCACATGAGGCAGTACTTATAGAACAAAAATAGTTCAGCGCAAAGCTTCCAGGTAAACTATGTTGAAAGTTGACCCGTCCGGCACGTGAACATAAAGATTTCTAGAACTGCTAACCCGGGAAAGAGCGACGTACAACTGACCATGCGAGAAACAACTGACACCGAGATCTAATCCAGCAACACGAAAAGTCTGCCCTTGAGCATTATTAATTGTCATTGCATAACACACTGATACTGGGAATTGCGTTCTTTTAAATTGGAATGGAAAATTATTTGATATTATGGGAATTCTGGGAATAAAGACGGTTTCTCCTGCACCGCAACCTGTTAAAATTTGAGCCTCGATTATATTTTGTTGCAACTGGGTTACTTTTAGCCGAGTTCCATTGCAAAGTTGTGGTGGTCTTAAATTTCGGAGCAGAATAATCGGAATGCCAACTTTTAAACAAATTTCATGAGGAGGAAGTCCGGGCATATTTAAAGAATTTAAAAATTCTATCGGGTAATTAGTGGCTTCTTGTTCATCGACCATTTTATTTATTGAACTATAAACTTTGCTTTCCCCCTGTATATTCGACAGTATTTTGTTGTTTGTGTAATTGTTACGTCACCGTAAACGACGATATAAGATGTGGTTGACATTGCACTATACAACATAACTCAGGCGTCAGAATAAGTTTTCCTTGGTGTAGTTGTGGATAGGTACCTTCACCAATCTTTAATAATTTATCAGAAAATTGACGATCATCCGGGTTATCTCCAGTTCTCACTCGCATGTTTATAGTCAAATGTACCGATTGTATATCACGCCACAAATAAGAGCTTTTTAGGCAAGCCCTAACCTCATCAGCTCGGGATCCCCGTGGTATTACCGGTAAGGTTTGTCGGAAATCACCACAAAATAAAACCGTGATACCGCCCATTGGTCGATCATTTTGTCTTATATCCCTTAAAGTTCTGTCTACCGCTTCTACTCCTTTTCGGTGGGCCATCGTACATTCATCCCATATGATTAAATTACACTCACGTAATACCTTAGCTTTGTCGCTATTTCTTGAAATACTACAGGTTGGACTTTCCGTGCGATCTAAATCAATTAGTATTTTAAACATAGTGTGAGCAGTATTACCTCCTGGTAGCAATGTTGCAGCTATACCTGATGAAGCCACGGCAAGAGCAATTCTACGCTGATTTCGAACATAAGGTAAAAGTAATTAATTTAGTCAAAAAGGTTTTCCCAGTTCCTCCAGGTGCATCTAAAAACCATATTGTTCCCAAATTATTCTGAACACTCTCACACACGCGATCATAGACTGAACGTTGTTCTGCAGTCATCATTGGGACACCGTTTTCTAATGTTGCCAGTAGTTCCATTGAGTTGTAACCAATCTCTGCGGAATTTAAAATTTTAACAGAAATTAAAACAAGAGTAGAGAGCGCAAAGAGTCTACATGATAATTTTGCCTTTCTTAGTGGTCACGCGTTTTTAAATATGTCAACTGAAGATCTGCGAAAAAATGGAGCCGATCTAGCTCGAAAATACGCAAAAGACTTGAATCCAGTTGATTTTTGCCAAGAGCTTGCCGTTTTTAAAGAGCTAATAACCGAAATTAGTGAAAAATCAAGTGCATTTGACCTGTTACAATATCTGAAATTTTTATTAGTTTTTGATTAGTTAATTGAGCTGCACATCTCCGGAACCATGCATCCTACGTAAAAACGGACCGCAGCTTCGTGATCAGAGCATGCCAAAACCTTTTTTTAGGATCGTGAGTCGACGAACGTTGTACCACTTCTGACTCAGTGAGCCAGAACTGGTACAACGTAACTACTCAAAGCACTTGTCTTTTCTTGCATTTGAGATGTAGAAACAGCAAAATGATTGATGTGGTATTCAGATGAATTAAGGGTGTTTTATAATGATATTTAAGGGGCAATTCGTCCTTTTGACAAAGAAATTTTAGTCTTCATAATCTCCCGTTTTAGTTAAGCACGAAGAAATAAATTATATTGATAAAAAAGTAGTAGTTTTATTCTTCAAGAACAAACCAGAGACAAAATCCCGATTAGGTAAATCCTATTTCGACTTTTTTCTTTACTTGTGCCGCACGACACGGTCAGTTAAAGTCATCAATCGAACTGATATCAGTTCGAACGGATTTATGCCAAAGAAATTTCCACACACACGGTCAGTTCAACTGATCAGTTCAAACTAGGAGTGCAATATTTTTTTAAATATCGTATTTTTGATATATCGATAATTATAAATAAATCAATATTAGAGTTTTATTTATCGTAAGTTAATATACAGTAAGTCAATATTGGAGGTCAAAAATATTGATATATCGACTTTATTTAAAAAAAAAAACGTAAGTCATTTAGTTTAGTTCATTTAATATATATATTGAGCAAATAAAATTATAAATATATGAAAAAGTTATATGTATGGGTTGCGACGGGACCCTCACGTGGTCGTTGATAGTAGTTGATAGTAAATGATAGTTCATACTGGGAAGTTGATAATTGATAGTTTATTGATAGAACCAACTAAATCCAATTTAATGATAGATGGGAAATGATACTGCGAGCACGCGTGACCGGTATTGCTGGGCTCAATTAGCGCACTGACTCAAAATGCATTATTGTAGCGTTATAGCGTAAACTGCCGACGCCACAAAAACGTACGTGCTGCAGCCACATGCGTACACGCTCCCATGCTGAAAGATAGAGAGTCATGAAGATGAGATGAATTTAAAACTAATTACAAGGTGATAAACATTTTGGCTTAAAACTAGTTACAAATGATTGATGCAAACAAAGACAACAACAGTGTATTTAGACACCCGTGTCCGTGATAGTAAACACCGATTGAAGTACTGGTGAGGTGCCACGGTTTTGTTTTTGTTTACGCGAGTTCTTAAATTTTTCATTTAATTCGCTAGTAATGTCATCACTGTTAGACTGCACTGCACTTGTTTGCAATTCTACATCAACAAATTGCACTCCACTATTACACTGCACATCACTACACTTATTTTGTACGCGATCGCGACCTGCCCGCCTCCGCGCGCGCCGCACGCGCCACCACACGTAGAATCGTCCGAACACTCCAGCCGTTATAATCACCAGGTAGAAGATGGTGTAATGGTGAATGTCGTGATAGGATACACCTGCTGCTAACGGCTCAGTTTGTTTCATGACATTTAATTGTTCTCGTATGGCAAGCAGTTGCTGTTGGCTGATAGTCTCCAAACTCGTGCTGGTGTTCATCTCCGGTATCGAGATATTTATTAAATGATTAATCGAAGCGATCTTCGGTATACCAATGTCGGGCTTTAAATTGATTTGAGATGCATCTGGTTTGTATGCATAAAAATGGAAATCAGCTGATTTGATAAGGCAGTCCTGTCCCAGCGTAATAAGTCCGGCGTCACTCAATTGAATAGCCGTAACTTGATCTTCGCATAACAACTTGAAGTAGCATTTATTACAACAGAAATAAAAGTAGTTATTAAGTTTACTTGTTGCAATGAAAATATTTTTGCAGGTGTTAATGATTGTTCTACAGCTTCCGAGGCCATCATCCTTCTCACACAAACTCTTATCATTGATCATATGATAAATAGGCTTCTTGAATCGACACAACACAGTATTTAAATCGCGATCAATGCAGTCATGTAAATCAGTAAATGATATAAACGAGTCCTTGTTTAAGTTTAAAGCGAAATATTCGCTAATAGGGACAATGCTGATCATGTTGCTACCCGATTGTTTAGGTATGGGAATTGCTTTAAGGACTTCGTAATCGTCTCGTGCTAATAATGGAATTCGGATTTCGAAAATAAGAAAGGACTTCGACAAGCGTGCTTTTACATTAAGTAATTTGTATAGGTTTGAATAATTCGCGTGATCGGTAGGTAGTGATAGGATAGGTATCTGAGTAGAGATGGCACTTAATTCATGTTGGAGTTGCTTGGGGGTTTGGAAATGAATATCATATTTCCCGTGAAATACGTCTGTGATGGTTTCAATAAGATAAGATTGTATTTCTTTTAACTTGTACAAAATTTTGTTTGTAACTATAGCGGCCAAGGTAAATTCGTTGATATATGAGTTATTTGAGACTTGTGACTTTAGTGTGTTCATCGATTGTTCAAGTTCGATCATCTTTTTGTTGACTGTTTTATGATGCTGTTCCATGATCGACTCTACCCTCTTGAGGACATCGAACTCCGCTTCTACGACTGAAGTTTGATTCTTCCACAGCTGGGCTAGGTGTCCTTGGTTTATTCTGATTAAGTCTATATCTTTTTCATACTTTTCAGCAAAGTTGCTGTCAAGTACCCCAAACAACGCGTTTGCGATATTACCTACACCATTTAATGAGTCCCCTGCGCTTACGTGTGAGTAGATCGCACGATATTGTAGCGCCGTAATTCCGACTGCTCGTGATTCTATCATGACACCCTCGCAGTGTGAATGCCCTCTTATCTTCGAACAAATGGTTTCTAGGTATTCCATGTACTTCGAGCACGCGGCGGTGCCTTCCCAATATGGGTAGAAATCATAATAGACAACGAGTTTCCAATCGTCAGCTATCAAATGCATGTTTACAATCTTGTCGAAAAATAGGCTAGTATTATTTTGTAGTTTATTTATAGTATATAGTCCGCTAGTATATGTTATAAGGGTCATAAAAAATAATAAGATAGAAGTTGCAACTGTAATGAAACTGTATCTTCTATTCCTTTGTTTTATCTTACTCTTCGTTGGTTTTTTTTCTTTTCTTAATCTTGTGTTTCTTCGGATATGATAGGGAGTATTGATAGTTTGATAACAGGTCTTTTCATATAACCATTTTTTTATTTTTAACGTCACAACACGCACGTAGCCTTCATTACCAGGGTGCATTTCGACCACCCTACCGAGGGCCCATCTGCCTGGAGGAAGGTTACCATCATTGATGAGTACGATGTCATTTGATTTTATATTTTCTTGAGGTTGGCGCCACTTGCTCCAGGCTGATAGATGTGTTAAATATTCTTGTTGCCACCTTTTCCAAATGTCTTGGAATATTTTTTGTGTTAAATGCCACCTAGTCCTAAGATCTCGTTCCGTCTCATAAATTGATAGAATCGGACCGCTTGATAGAAAATGTGAAGGGGTTAAATAATTTAAATCATCAGCGTCCTCCGTCAATGGACATAGTGGTCTCGAATTTAAGCAAGCTTCTAATTGTGCTAGCAGCGTACTGTACTCCTCGTAGGTGAGTTTTTATCACCAACCACCCTCCTTAGATGATACTTGAGGCTTTTCACGGCTCCTTCACAAAGACCATTGGCTGATGGCCACGAAGGTGCATTCAAGTGCCAATTTATACCCATCTCGGACACTTCTGAGAGGAACTCATCACCAAATGTTTTGAGGAGCTCTTCTTATTCCTGCTGTAATACCTTGTTGGCTCCTATGAAGGTCTTGCCATTATCGCTATAAATGTGGTTAGGTTTGCCACGGCGAGCTGTCATTCTCCGTAACGCTGCTAAGAATGCAGTACTCGTCAGGTCAGACACCAACTCCAAATGTACAGCATTTGTGGCCATACACGTGAACATAGCGATATAATCTTTCGTAGTTTTGATCCCACGGCCTGAGTTAGCTTTGATGAACACGTGGTCCGTGTAGTCTTCTACAGCGACATGATGGAAGGGGCGTGAAGGGTTTGCTCTAGCTGCAGGAAGGTCACCCATAATTTGATGGTGTTTGGTTGGTTCGTACCTTCTACATTTGATACAGTGACGTAATCTCTTCTTTGTAGATCTGTTGCCACCGACGATCCAGTATTTTTGTCTCAGGTTGGCTGATGTTAGCCGAGCACCACCATGGTATGTCGTTTCATGCGCTGGTCTATAAGAAGCTCAGCAAGGCGACTGTTACCGGGTATAATGATAGGATTTTTCATGTCTGGGTTCAGATTGGCATTTCGCAACCTCTCACCGTCTCTCAATACTTCATCTTGTTCAATATACGGATTTAGTTCACAAATGTTGCTTTTTCGATTTATTTTATTTCTTGCTTTAAATCTGATAACTCTCTTTCAAATCCCGTTTGTTGTATATTTTTGATAATTAATAACTTAGCTTCTCTCAACTCTCGTACCATTAGATATTTTATATTTTGTCCTTTTTTGATAGTTAAAAATCTCCGAATCCATGCAACTATTCTTACCGCTTTGTTAATTGTGCTATATTTTGATAGGATTTTATGAATGATAAAAACTGTGTGTTGTGCTACTAAAATTGTTTTTGATAATTTTAATTCTTCGTTTGTTGTCTAAGCCCTTGATCATTATATGTTGATAGCCAAGTCGGGCCCAGCCACCACAAGGTCTGTGCTTTGAGTTGTGATGCAGTTAGACCACGACTGGCACGTCGGCTGGGTTTTCTTCCGACTTACCGTACCTCCAGCAGTCAGGTGGCATATTTTCGGTTATTGTACGAACTCTATTTGCCACAAACGTTTTCCATCTGTATGGTTCTCCGTTGAGCCACCCCAGTACTACCATGGAGTCAGTTCAACCATATATTTTGATATTGTACCCATTAAGGCACTCTGCGACTTTACCCATTAGCTTTGAGAGGAGTAGTGCTCCGCTCAGTTCCAACCGCGGTAACGAGATTGTCTTGCTGGTTAGTACAAGCCTGGCTCTGCCGGCCACCAACACTACAGATGATTTATTGCCTTTGTTGATACGACAATAGATCACACATGCATAAGCTCTGACAGACGAGTCACTGAACCAATGTAATTCGATACTGTCGCACTCATGGATCTGCTATCGGGGTAACTGTAGGTTTTGAATATTGTGCATGTCCTCTCTGACCTTCTTCCACTCTACCCATACTTCATTCGGTATAGGATCATCCCAGTTAGTATTATCTGCAGTCCACATTCGTTGAAAAATAATTTTTAACTTAGTTGATAGTGGTGATAGCCAACCGAGCGGGTCAAAAAGTTTTGATATGTCTGATAAAAAGTTTCTCTTTGTGACCTTGTTGGAAACTTCCTTCGGTTCTAAATTTGATTGAAACATAAAAACATCCTCTTGTGGATTCCATCTTAACCCAAGGGTTTTCGTTTGCGCTGATTGCTTGAAATTAAAGTTGTCGTCCTTTGATAGAGCTGACTCTTCCTCTCTGATCAAGTCATCGGAGTTTGATCTCCATTTCCTCAAATGAAATCCAGCTGATTTTAATAAATTGATATGGTCTTGTTGTAATTGACGTGCGGTTCTTATATCGTGACACCCATGGACCAGGTCATCCATGTAAAAACAGTTGTCTAATATGTCGATCGCCTGACTGTTTTGATAGGTTGTTCATCACATGCAAGTTGTTTAAGAGTCATCATCGCTAGGAACGGCGCTGCTTTCGTTCCGTATGTGACCGTGGTAAGTTGATAGTCTTTGATGGGTTCTGAGTGAGAGTCACGCCAAACGATTCTTAATAACTGCTGATCATCGGGGTGGATCCAAATCTGCCTGAACATTTTTTCAATGTCGGCTGTGAACGCAAACTGATATTGTCTCCACTTGATTATGAGAGACTGCAGATCCAGTTGGAGATTAGGACCACATCTCATGACGTCGTTCAAGCTATTCCCCCATAATTTTTGACACGAAGCAATAAATACCACTCTAAATTTAGAATTCATGATAGTGTCGTCAGCACGCACACAATGATGAGTTAATACACACTGCCGACGTCCCTGAGTCGGTTTATCGGTAGCTGGAATCATGTGTCCGAGGGCGCGGTATTCGTTTATAAATAATTGATATTGATTTTTAGTGTTTTCATGTTTTTTGAATGTGTTTTCTAACGATTTAAATTGAGCGATAGCTTTTGATTTTGATTCTTCCAGTTTATCCGTAAAGTCTGGGGTGAGGGGCAAACGTACTTCGTATCGACCGTCTTCGCGCCTGATAGTAGTAGACTTGTAATAGTCGATGCATTGTTGATCCTCTAATGATAGGGTAGATTCTTCACTGATATCCTCCACCACCCAGAATTTTTGGATCTCCTTTAAGTCGTTAATGATCACGTTACATTGTAAAGTTTTGACATTATCGGTTAGAATCCAGGCTAAACGAGTATTCTGAGCTATCGGTATATTATCATTCAACCTACAAATTCCCTCCAATAAAATCAAAGAATAAACATCTGCTCCTAACAGAAGGTCGACCGGGCGACAGATGTTAAATTCGGGATCTGCTAACGTGATGTTATTTAAATCCGCATCACAAATCCGCGGTCGACGTCACAGAAAAAATAATGAAAATGGCGTCCAAAAAGGTGTCAGACAGGGCTGTGTAGCTTCCCCTTGGCTGTTCAACCTATTTATGGACAGGTGTTTGCAAACTTTGAAAGATGAAGAATCTGGGTTAAGAATGGGCGAGTTAACCGTCAAATGCCAATGGATTAATACCTTGTTATAGACTTTCCTTTAAGCGTGAAAATACGCTTAATATAAAATCGCGAAGTAAAGCCTCCTTTAAGGTAAAAATAAAAGGGCGAAGGAGTGCTTTGTGTGGCAACCCAAACCGCGCGACTCTGCGACGAAAACTGAGCAAGTTATCAATAATTTAAATTTTGGTCGCCATTTTGGTCGCCGTATTGGAAATTTTTAAATTGACGTATCTCCGGAAGCTTTGAGCGGATTTCGATGCGGTTTTCGACATACGCAATAGCCTAATATCTTCTATCTTCATATAATATAATACGATAAATAAAAAAAAAAAAAAAAATGTCGTCTAAGTCGGGCAAGACGTGTGCTCAAGTCGCAAAATCCAAATCCTCTAGATCTGGTAGAGGTATAAGCCCGGTATCTGCACCGACTTTGCGGAAAAAAGTGCTTTTACAGAACGCAGCCTCTACGCAAAAACCAACTGAGGATATGGAAGACTCTCAAAGGGCTATGTTGGAAGAACCTGGATGTAGTAATCCACCAGACTCGCATACTATAGCCATTACAAAGGAACCAATAGAGCAAGAGAACGTATCCTCAAACGATCCACAGGAACATGACAGTGCCTCGGAACAGAACAGCTCTGTTGCAAGAGACATGGAGGCAGAATTGGAATTGCTAGGAATTTGCAGGCGTGTACAACGCACTGACGATGAATGGTCAGATGTTGACAGCATCATCAGTGATAACAGTAAGAGATCTAGTATTTTACCCCCCTCATATAAGCGCGCTGGCATCTCCATGGATCTTGCAACACAGCGGGCTAACGAATTTTTGCTCTCAGGGAAAGAGGCACTGGAGAAAGCGGGGAACATGAAGCGGGAGTTCAAGCAGGAGGTACATGATTGCCTTCAAGGGCTATACGAAACAGTGCTCTCACTCTCAGACTCACGCTCCCGACATCGGCTTGCATTAGAGCAAGAACGCACCCGAGCAGCAAAAGAGCTGGTTGGAGTTGAGAGAGCACACACCAAACAACTTGCAGAAATTCAATCCTCCTGTATGCAAAAGCTCAAAGATATCCAAGAACTTTTAAAAGACACGCAAAAATCCGCAGAAGCTATAAGGGGATGGCTTAATTATGAGATGGATGATCCTATTAAGACAATTTATCAGATACGGCAGGAAATAAATGAAAATCTTATCAGAGCGATAAAAGACTCTTCTAACTGTCCCTCTGAGGACCGGCAAATATTTCCTGTAGAAGATGTTGCGATGATAGTGAACCAAAACAGGGATACGTTCGAGTACATAAAATCTTTAGGTCTCGAAGTAGAACACCTCAAAAATAATTTGGAAGACCAGAAAATTGATGTGAAATGTATCACTCAGGCCATTGAGTCACTTAAAAACCCTCGAGTAGACTCCATTGATAGTGATATATGTGACATGAAGAATATTGTGCAGGAATTAAAAGCACAAATTCAGAACACAACCCGGCAGGAGATATCCACAGACAAATTCACAATCGACATAGAGCCTATCTCGCAAAAAGATAGGAAAATTAACGGAGGAAATAAAGGAACTAAAGGAACATGGAACAAGTCAGTGGGCATTTCAAAATAACTCTAGCCTAGGTACCGAGCTAGCAGTAGCAGAGATTAGAGAAAAACTTGACAACCTACAAATATGCAACTGCAATCCACTTAAGGACAACGACCAAAAAAAATATAATTATGCGACCAAAGAGCAGCAAATTGTCGGTCCAACAAGATCGTATGCCGAAGCTCTCATCAAACCTCGATTTGCTCTTCTTATCGAATCCTCCGACCCTAGGCACACAAGTGAAGATGTTGTCAGTACCATTAAAGATAATATTGACGTGGTGCAACTAGGAGTAGGAGTAAATAATGTCAGAAGAGTCAGAAATCAAAAGGTGGTCATTACGTGCAATACAGAAGAGGATCGTAGTAAGTTACATAGTGCGATCAAAAATTCTGATAAAAAAGCTCACAGTGTCAAAATCATCTACTAAAAACCCACTTATAAAGTTAATAGGAATATCGAATGATCTCAATAATAAGAAAATAGAGGAAGCACTCGTAAAGCAGAACGTGAAGCTATTCAAAGATATAGCAAAAGATGATATTAAGATTAAGGTCCTAAGACGAATAAAAGGTCGTACAGAAGCAGTTAATAACATAGTTATCGAAGTAAGCCCTTGCGTCTGGAAGGCCATTAAAGACCAAAAGGTGCATGTTGGCTACCAAATAGTCCCAGCTATAGATCAGTCACCTATAGTCCAGTGCTATCGATGCATGGGCTTCGGACATAGAGCAAGCGAGTGTGCAGCTGATAAATCAACCTGTGGTTATTGCGCAGGCGAACATGACAGCAGGCAATGTCCACGAAATAATGGAGCACCTTCATGTGCGAACTGCATTAAAAATAAAGTCAAGGGGGACCATAGTCACGCAGCATACAGTGCTGAATGCTTAGTATGGCAAAAATGGGACCGAATAGCGAGATCCTTAGTTGCATACTGCTAAAGTAGATCAGACAAATGACATCGAACAGACACAGATCAGCACAAACATTATAAACAAAATGCCAGAAGACACGCAAACTGTAAAAATCGTGCAAATTAATCTTGGGCGAGGAATGGCGGCATATAAAGAATCTTTACAAATGGCCGTCAACCAAAGAATTACACTTCTCTTACTGCAAGAACCATATATCGGTTCAAAAGGGCATGTTACTTGTAATCGCCGCGTTATACAAAAATTGACTAACATAATTGATAAACCGGTTAAATCGGCAGTCATCGTTGTTGATCCCACGTACTTAATTATAGAAAATCCAGAATACATAAGTGAAAATATAGTAGGCTTTATAATTAAAGTAGGAAACCGTAGTTTAGGAGTAATTAATGTGTACTTGGAAAAAAATGGGGACCTAGATGAAGATATCAGAAACATTGTGAAAATTGCACAGAACATGGACACCGAGGACATCATCTTGGCAGGGGACTTTAATGCAAAGAGTCCTTGGTGGGGTAGCAGAGAGGAAGACAGGAGGGGATTACACTTATCGGAAATGATAGCTGAGATGGACATGAACATACTAAACCAAGGAAATGACCCTACATTCTATCAGTATCGAGCTGGAAAACTCTATAGCAGTCTGGTGGACGTAACCGCTTGTACATCTGCGTTACTACACAAGGTAGAGAAATGGAGAGTAGATCCAGACTTCGTTACACTTTCTGACCATCGAGCAATTCAATTCCAAATAAAAATTATCATAAATAAACAAAAAAATTCCTCCAGAAAGTCTACACGTCTATTTAACACCGCTAAGGCAAATTGGTCAATTTTTAGAGATGTTTTTAAAGAAGGGTTAAAAAATGATAATATTACAGAAATAAAAGTTAATCTGATAAAAACAACAAATGATTTGGAAGACATTTTAGAGAAATACATTAAACAAGTCAGCATTGCCAGTAAAAGGGCAATACCACCTATCTCTAAAAAAATTAATACAACCTGCACTCCCTGGTGGACTAAGGAGTTAGGAGCTGAACGACGAGATTTAATAAGATTAAGAAGAAGAATAAGATTTGCAAACGCAAGGCGTAAACCCTTCCTTATCCAAGAATTTACAGCAGCCAAAGAAAAATATGTGAGTAACATAATGTCTACAATTACTGCGAGCTGGAAGGAGCTATGTACAAAGCAGGAAAAAGAGACAATATGGCAGAGCATTTACAGAATTATTAGGAAATGCACAACAACAAACGAAGACAAACTTTTGCGTTTAGGAGAAAAAACTCTCAATCCTGATGATTCAGCTAAGTTACTAGCTAAAGTATTCTACCCTGAAGATGAAGTAAATAAGGACACCGAAGAACAAGGAAAAGTTCGTGATGAATCGAATGCAATTATTAAAGATCTAAGATATGACTCTATTAATTTTCCGAAATTCACCGAAGAAGAAATAAAAATGGTACTACAAAGAATAAGCCCCAAAAAAGGCACCAGGAGAAGATGGTATAACATCAGACATCTGCTATGAGGCTTACAAAACATCACCGTCAACGCTGAGGGCAATTTTCAACAAGTGTCTAGAATTAGGGCACTTCCCCGAGATCTGGAAAAAGGCTGTAATAAAAGTCATTCCAAAGCCTGGGAAAGATGATTATTCAATACCTAAATCATACCGACCTATTGGACTACTACCGGTATTTGGGAAGATTTTAGAAAAATTATTTGTAGGGAGACTTCTATGGCAGTTAGGAAGTGAAGATAAACTCAACAGTTTGCAATACGGATTCATGCCACAGCGCAGCACAGAAGACGCTTTATATGATACAATGACGGTGATAAGACAGGGCATCAAAGAAAAAATGATCGTTGTAGTGGTATCTCTCGACATTGAAGGGGCATTTGATAATGCTTGGTGGCCTCAAATAATCACAGAAATGAAAAAGAAAAGGGTTAGTCCAGAGATTTTCAGGTTAGTCACTAGTTACCTGTCATCTAGAAGTATTTTACTAAAGTATGCAGGAGCAGAAGTCACAAAATCAACCACCAAAGGCTGTATACAAGGGTCTACCTGTGGACCTATCCTCTGGAACATACTTTTAGATCCCCTTCTCGAATCAATTTCAAAATTAAATGTCCGTATACAGGCTTATGCGGATGACATACTTGTTATTGCAAAAGGATATTCAGCTAATGCAATAGAAGAAAAACTAAACCCGGCTTTAGAACAAATAGTGGCATGGGGGGAAAAATACAAATTGAAATTCGCACCACATAAAACTCAAGCAATAGTAATCACAAAAAAAGCTATCCTATGAAATTCCTACAATTAAAATGAATAATGTTATTATCAAACCATCTTCGAGTCTGAAAGTACTTGGTGTTACTTTTGACAGAAATCTAAATTTTGTAGAACATTTAGATGAAGTTCTCAGAAAAGCACTAAATATCTATAAAACCATTTCGAGAACAGCACGAGCCAACTGGGGTCTTAACTCAGATATAGTGAAAATAATATATGTAGCTGTAGTGGAGCCAACTATTCTTTATGCGGCAAGTGTATGGGCCACGGTAGCGAAAAAAGAATACATGAGGAAAAGATTAGAACGTATTACAAGAATGTTTGCAGTTAAGATCTGCAAGGGCCACAGGACAATCTCATTCACGTCTAGCGTGTTACTATCAGGAATCATCCCTCTTGACTTAAGAGCATTGGAACACCTTTCACTCTATGAAATCAAGCGAGGAAAGCCACTAACACAACTACCAGGGAGAACCATAGAAAAACCAGTAAGCCCATTCTGTTTACCCCATCCCGCTGAAAGGTACCGTGTATCTTTCAAGATGTTAGTTACACAAGAAGAAGAAAACGCAATCGACGGCCTTAAGCCGAGAATATACACGGACGGCAGTAAGTTAGAAGACAAAGTAGGTGGCGCTGTCAGTGTGTGGAGAGAGGGGAAAGAAATACTCAAATCAACATTTAGGTTAGAAAGTTACTGCAGTGTCTATCAGGCTGAACTTACCGCGATTCTTAAAGCACTTAACATGATGTGCAAGATCAGTAAATTAAAGAAAGCAATAATACTAAGTGACTCACGATCAGCTTTAGAGTGCCTAACTGACAGCTCATCTCTCCAGCCTCTTGCAGTTGAAATACGAGAACGCTTAAGAGAATTAAAAAATAAAGACGGTGACGTTGAGTTGTACTGGGTCAAAGCGCATATTGGTATACCCGGCAACGAAAGAGCTGATGAACTTGCAAAGAAGGCAGCACTGTCAAACAAACAAGCTGCAGCTTATGATAAGTGCCCCCTGTCCTTCGCGAAGCGACTCATCAGGGACTCTACCTGCATGAGGTGGCAACAACGATACAATGAAGCTACAACAGGAGCAGTCACGAAGATATTCTTTCCGGACATAAGACAAGCACACAGTACACTTAAAAATATTAAATTAGATAACGTTAAGACGCAATTGTTAACAGGTCATGGAGGTTTTAAGGCGTATTTATTCAAATACAAATTAACGCAGTCCCCATCTTGTGCATGCAGCAGTGAAATAGACGAAACAATTTTACATCTGTTAATAGATTGCCCGAGATTCGCTTTGAAAAGATTGGAATGCGAGCAGAAGATGGGAATTGCAATAAATGATACTACCCTAAAATACGTTATTAACAACGATGACTGTCAGACCCATTTCCTAAAATATGCAGAAATAGTCGTTCGTACCGCAGGAAAAGAAAATGGGTCCAAAATAGCATAGTTTTATAAGTTAAAAGTATATAAAATTAAAGCAATGGACAATTGCATTAAAATTGTACAAGGTAACTATGATAGTATAATAGTAACTTTATATTATAATTATCTTTGTAAGTATATATATATATATATATATATATATATATATATATATATAAAAAAAAGTAAAATAATAATATAACAACAAGTTTATTTAGTAATTATTATATGTATAAAGTTAGAAATAACTGTAAATAACTGCAAAAAAAAAGGTTGTTTGTAACGGAATTTAACGCAAAAGTAGCTTAAAGTAAATTTGTGATAAGACTAAAAAAAAAAAAACGAATAATTGATAGCACAGGAAAATAATAACAAAAATATTTTGCGAAAATAAGTTTGTAATATTGATAAGAAAATTTAGTATTTATAGTGAAACAGGTAAATGTATCTTTGTAAGCATTCGAAATAGTATAAACAAATTTTGTAAGACACAAGCTTATAGTAATCTTTGTAAAGTAGCAATAAGATAGGAAAAAAAAAAAAAAAAAAAAAAAAAGAGGTTAAATGAACAGGTAAAAAAAAAAAGTAACCAAGGGTGCTGCATGTATAGCAGCAGTAGAACAGAAAAAAAAAAAAAAAAAAAAAAAAAAAAAAAAAACCGTCAAATGCCTTTTGTATGCCGATGATCAAGTCATATTTGCGTCATCGGCGGCTGAGTTGCAAATGATGGTTACATTAATGAACTGGGAATTAAAAGAAAAGGGAATGAAAGTGAACGCAAGTAAAACGAAAGTAATGGTTTTTGAAAGAGAAGAAAGCAAAACGGTATGTGAAATAAGAATAGAAGGAGAGTTAATTGAGCAAGTGGATGAGTTTGTGTATTTGGGATGTGTATTTAGTAGGGATGGTAGATATAATAAGGATATAGAACGACGAGTAAATGCAGGGAATAAAGTGAATGGGGCGCTACACCCTATTATGAAGAACCAGAATGTTTCAAAAAAGGCACGTATGGTAATTCATAATGCTGTGTTAGTCCCTACTTTAATGTATGGTAGTGAAAGCTGAGTGTGACAGAAGCACGAAAGTAGAATAAATGCTGTAGAAATGCGGTCTTTAAGGGGTATGCTAGGGTTGAATCTGAATGACAGGGTGAGAAATTGCGTGATAAGAGATAAATGTGGTATGCAAGATGATGTTGTGACCAGGATTAAGAAAGGAATGCTTCGGTGGTTTGGTCATGTAGAAGTGACAAAGCAAATTTATATGGCAGATGTGAACGGCAGAGTCGGGAAGAGACGCCCTAGAAAAAAGTTTATGGACCAAATTGGCAATATTTTGAAAATGGGTCACGTTAGAAGTACCCTTAACCGACGAGCATGTATGCGTAGATATATGGATGTAAAGGAGGCGAAAGAGGTATGTCAGGATCGTGCCAAATGGAAGTCCGTAGTCTCTGCCTACCCCTCTGGGTGACAGGCGTGAGTGTTTATGTATTATGTACGAAAGTGTCTTACGCACTTATTACAGAGATTGTCTACGCAGATGATCCATGTTTTGTGACCGATTCCCCAGCTGGCCTGCAACAGCTCGTGACTACCTTTCATGAGTCGTGCCGTAGTTTTGGTCTAAAGATAAGTGTTAAACAGACGGAAGTGATGTCTTTAGATATCTACGGTCAAGAGACACTTGCCATTAAACTCGGTGATGACATACTTAAGCAAATCTATACATTTCGTTATCTGGGGAGCACGATAACATCAGTGTGACTTTGATGCTGAAATCAACAGTCGGATCGGTGCCGCTGCTGCGGTTTCGGTAAACTGGATCGCAAGGTCTTTGGTTCACATGACCTAAAGCTGGCTACCAAAATTGACATTTATAAGGCGGTAGTGCTACCTAACATATTGTACTCTTCAGAGTCATGGACAGTTTACCGCCGTCACATACGGACGCTGGATCGCTTCCACTTGCAATGTCTGCGCAAAATTCTCAACATCCGTTGGTCTGATCGCACTCGAAACACGGAAGTGCTGCGTAGAGCCCATACCATGGGGATTGAGGCCTACCTTATGGAGCGACAACTCCGTTGGTGTGGACACTTATCGCGAATGTCAGACCAGCGAACGGCAAAGAGCAGCTTTTCTCTGAACTTGAGAAGAGCAAGCGTAAGCATGGCGGACAACTCCTCAGGTATAAAGATGTACTTAAGCGCCACATGAAGAAGTGCGACATTGAGCCTTTAGAGTGGGAGCAAGCAGCCGCTCGACGACCGGAGTGGAGGTCTTTGGTGAAAGCCAAGGTCAAAATGTTTGAGGAGAATCGCTGCTCTGAATTGGATGCCCGACGTGATGAACTCAAAGCACGCCCACCTTGTGCGATTAACTACAATTTCTGTAACGGTGTGCTCACCTGCCCGCATTGCGCGCGAACATATGTAAATAAGATCGGCTACGTTAGCCACGCACAAGCACACCAACGACAGGATCGGAGTTGAAGAGGTCGCTGTGGCCGAAATCGGTCCAGGACGGTTTTGAAAAGATAAGGTTAGGTAAATTTTTGATAAGGCTTTTCATTATGTATACTTCCGGTTCAAACTCAAAATCGTTATTTATAGCTTTGTATTTGATATTCATGACGCCCTTACAATTGTTCTCCTTAGTACCTACTCCAGATATCACTCCCCTATATCGAAGTCGAGGTTGGTCGAGCAACTGAGCTGCATGTTCACTGATGAGAGAAGCTTGGGATCCCTGATCTATTGAAGCACGCATGTTGACGAAACTCCTATCATATTTTTGTACCTTAAGTATAGCTGTAGCTAAAAGAATTTCAGGCACTTCACATTGCATCGACACGTGTAAGTTGCTTCGACAAATTATTATAATTATGTTGAAATTATCTATGCAAAATAGAATTATGCGCTTCATTGCACTCTGTACATCTTTTGTCGGAAATACATGGCTTACCGTTATGCGAATAAAGGCAATTTTCACATACATTCAGTCTTTATACATATATAGTTACCTACAGTTACAGATACAGTTTTAAGCTTTAGGTGAGGTGTCATGTTTTATTTCTGTTTTATTTCTTTCAAGGTGTTATTTCTTGAGCACATGTGGGTGCGAGAGCTAACTTAAAAACTGTCGACAGTAATAAAGACAATGTTCATTGGTTTTGCAAAGTGCACACTTATAAAATTTCCAAGAAGTATTGTTATTCGCGTTTGATTGTTGTAAAGTGAATTTACCGTGCATCGGAAAGGCTTTTTTAGTCAAGTTTCTTTGATACCTATTATTGAAATGTTGCGGTGAATAATTGTTGCTATGTACATTTTTTGCAGAGGTCTCAGGCTTCTTTCGAGAAGATTCTAAGCTTGTAATCTTGCCTTCTAAAAACGATAGAAATTCATGCACATTAGGTAACTCGCGGGGCTCCTCGACTGACGCCATGTATTCATTATGCGTGTCAGCATCGAGCTTTTGCTAAAGGAGATGCACAATCAATGAATCCCACGAATCAACGTTAACGCCAAAATTTTTGATAGCGTTTAATGTTTCTAGGGTTGTGTCGTGAATACGCTTTATATGATTTAATAACGTATGTTGCATTATGGGAATATTTAGTAAGATATCGATATGCGAGCGGAAAATTAAGCGTTTATTACTATATCTGTTGTTTATTATATCCCAACAGATTGGATAATTATCAGATGATATTGGTAGATATTGTATAAGTCTCTCCGCTTCATCTCTAACTTTAGTTTTAAGGAATTGCATCCTTTGTGCGTTAGATAATGACGGGTTGCCGTGAATAGGTTTTTGAAGGAACTCCACTGATGGTAGCTACCACTAAATGTAGGTATCTCTACGTGAGGGGTCGATTGCTCTCGATGTGATAAAGCCCACAATTTACGATTGATGGATTTGATAATCTCGTTGTATTTTCTTTCGTATGTGAAAAATGATAACTCATAATCTGGGTTCCTACCCCCAAGCTCACTGTCTAACTCCCAATGCATATTATCAATTGTAGACCAACGCGATTGTATAGCACGTAATAAATGATCGAATTCCCAATTTTCTGATATCGAATCTAAGTTGATATTGGATACTGTGTGTACGAATGCCTTAAAATTACTAGTTTGCTTGCGTAACATTTCTTCCGTCTTGCTATTAGTCCCCTGGGACTGGGACAGGGTAACCTGCGGCGGCGGCTGCCAAGATGGTCCAGGCATCCCTAGTGGTGCAGCGGATTTCAACACTGAAGTTGCAGGCCAGTTGCAGGCCTGTCATCCCTAACCTGATAGGTAGCGATTGCTGTTCTAATTTTCTCGTATTTATTTCTAAACGATTCAAATTGGTTACTCGTAAAATAGGAATGAGACTTCGCATAATCTATTCCACTTAATATACCATGATTAGATTGAAATTCTGCCCAGTATTTGTCCAGACTCCAGAGTATCTAACCTCCGTTTGATATAATCTGCCGTTTTTCGATCGGCACTATCCTTTTTAAAATTGGTAAAGGTCTGCTCTATGGCCCCGAACAATTGCTGTTGATTTGCCAAAATATCCTCCATGTTGGACATATTGATAATAAAAAAGGAAAGATCTTACTTGTTCAGATCTGCTCAGCTGTTTGCAGCTCACCGACTCCCGATGTTGACAATCCGATGATAGCTCACGTCTCCTGCTGGTTGCTCTCACTTGTGATGCACACTTTTTGTACACACACGCGAGTTTGTCGAAGGACCAAAAATATGTATGGGCTGCGACGGGACCCTCACGTGGTCGTTGATAGTAGTTGATAGTAAATGATAGTCAATACTGGGAAGTTGATAATTGATAGTTTATTGATAGAACCAACTAAATCTAATTTAATGATAGATGGGAAATGATACTGCGAGCACGCGTGACCGGTATTGCTGGGCTCAATTAGCGCACTGACTCAAAATGCATTATTGTAGCGTTATAGCGTAAACTGCCGACGCCACAAAAACGTACGTGCTGCAGCCCGTACATTATATAATAGTTCTTATTAATTATTGTTTAAATTAATTAAGACGATTATGTGTATCTGTCAATATTTTTCCGTAACAGTTTTCAAAAATACTCGTTGTTTTATATGTTCAGCTTTTTAATATGTTTAGAAGCACAGGTGCTACAGATGTAGCTGAAGAAATCAAATATTTAACAGCTATTTCTGATAGAACGGGAGTAAACTATCTACCCAGCGGACAGTCTATGACGACAGTAACAAGTCAAGTCAAGTCAATTTTATTAGACGTCTAACCGATCAAAATAACTTGAGGTTTATATTAACATCGTAGCACTTGTTTCGTCGTTTTCTCTATTAGTTCACATGCGCAAACACAAAAAATCCCATCACTTTTACTTATCAAAGTCCACCTCAAACCATTATTTATTTTAAATGATAAAACAGAAATAAAAATCCGTCAACGGTCAAGTTGTAAAGTAGTTTTAAGTTTCGTAGATTCTAGTAATTTTAATACCACACAGATATTGTTTAATGATTTAGTTCCTAAGTGCGATCATAGATGGCGCTTGCTGTATGTTGCTTCACGCGGTGTAAAGGTTTTTTGATTTAATGACCCTCGGGTTCATACGGCTCACAATAAAAAAGAAAACTAATTGGTTTGTTAGTACTGTATATTGAAGTTTAATTTCAAATACATACCTACCTCGAACTACCTCGTCATACCTATGTACTGGATTATACATAGTGTTGGTACTTCGAGCCGACCGTGGATCGGTCGGTTAGTTTGGCAGGTTGTTCAGTTTTTGGAAGAGGTTTTGGCTGGGCAAGTGGATCGCTTGCGCAAACTAGCCAAGTTCAGCAGCGGTGGTGGCAAGGAAGCTACTACCTACTGCAGACGGTGCCGGGAGTGACGGTGCCTATCAGGAAGCAAAGCGGAACAACTACGAGCGGAGGAACGGGGAGTGCGGGGCGCAACGCGCCTTGTACGTCATCAACTACAGTCCATTGAGGTGATTGATACCAGGATAAATTGTAAGTAATTTGAACCTTATTTACATGCAAAAATTAACTTTGAAAATATTAAATCAAGTGCAGTGTTTACAATTAAGTGGTGCAAATTTGAACTTTATTTCTTAGAAGATTGAAACTTAGTAAAATTTTGGACATTACTTGGAGTTAGAATAATTTAGTAGTTTGTTCACATTAACTTAGTTAGATTTTAAGGAAATTTGGCAAAGACGGGGAACCTATGCCCAATTTTTTGGACACATAACAAATGCAAAAACACTTGTAATTTTTTTAGGATTTTTCTGTAACTTATGTTTCTTGCATAGTAAAAAAAGAATTATATTTGTATTGACGTTAAATAATAGTTTGATTCAAAATGGAAGATTTAGTTAACTTGCAGGTCGATTCTTATGACCGTATGAAAAAGGCTTTAATTAATTATAAAAAGAGTCCTAAAGAGAGAATAACACAGCAATATGTACAAATCAGATTAGATTCTCTAAATGAACTTTGGTCTAAGTTTAATGATACACACGACAAGATTGTGAGAGCATCTACTGATAGCAAATTTGCTTATTTTAAAGATAACATGTATGAATTAGTTGAAGAGTTGTATGTGGAATATAAAACAGTTTTAAAACAAGTGCTGGACACCTTTGAAAAACCAGTAAAGGTTGTTTCAAATGTGGTTGATTCAAATAGTTCACAGACTCAGAGTACAAACATTCAATTGCCTCGAATTGTAATACCTACCTTTACAGGGCAGTATTCAGAATGGACCACATTCCGAGATCTGTTTGTATCGTTAGTGCACAGTAATTCTCAGTAGACAATGTGCAGAAAATGCACTATTTAAAGGGTTATTTGTCTGGTGAACCGGAACAACTTCTTAGGCAGATTCCAATTGCTGATTCAAATTATACGAGATGTTGGACATTATTAAATTCGAGATATAACAATAAGAAATTCTTGTGTCATTCTATTCTCAAAAAATTGTTAAGTCAAAAAAATATTGTCGGTGAGTCTGCGCAAATGTTAAAGGGATTGATTGACACCACCACTGACTGTTTAAGTGCGTTAACAAACATAGGAGTCGATGTGTGCTCCTGGGATATACTTATAATACACTTGTTAACCCTTAAACTTCACATAGATTCCAGAAAAGAGTGGGAAATCTATATTAGCAACAACAGTGAACTTGACGAACTTCCTAAGTTTACTCAATTTAAAGACTTTTTAACGAAACGTTATCGCGCTTTAGAGTTTCTGGAACCTAAGTCATCAGTATCACACAAGGCTCAAAGAATTCAGTCACAAAATGTTTATAAACCTAAGGTTTTTCACGCAACTGAACTTAAATGTGAATTCTGTTCTGACAATCACAAAATTGGTAACTGTAAAAAGTTCGCCAAGGAAGATATTGATAACCGTAGAAGTTTTATTGAGAAGAATCGTCTGTGTTTTAATTGTTTTGGTCATCATGCAGCCAAGATATGCCAAAGTACTTTAAGCTGTAGAGTTTGTAAACGTAAACATCATTCGATGCTACATCCTAAAACGTCTCATGATGAAGGTTTAGGTAGGTCTGGTGATGTGCCTAGTGGTTCTGCTAGTGCTCAAGGGTCTAGTAAGGTTTTCGTTTCTTTGTCTGGTGAGGATGTTAAGCGTTCATCCACTAAAAATATGGTGGCGTCATCCAGCTCAATAGAAAGCGACCCTGTTATCACGTGCTATTCATCGAATCAGTTGCCGGTTCAAAGTCAGATTCTGTTAGCCACAGCTCTAGTTAAGGCAGAGTCATCCAACGGGGAGCGTTATTTAATCCGAGCGCTGCTTGATCAAGGCTCCCAAGCCTCCTTTGTCACGGAAGCAGTTGCTCAGTACTTGGGTCTTAAGAAGATGGCTGTATAGGGGCGTATATCTGGATTGGAGGGTAACAACAACATTGCTGTTAAATATATGGTAAATTTGAAGGTTCATCCTAGGTTTGATTCCACCACAGTGATAACCGTTCAAGATTACATTCTAAAGTCTAGTACCTCTTTTCTTCCTAGTAAAAAGGTTGTTGAATTAGAGTGGGTAAATAAAAATGGCATATGCTTAGCTGACCCACAATACCACACTCCTAACAAAATTGATGTTTTGTTGGGTGCAGAGGTATACGGACAAGTCATACAACGTCAAATCAA
The DNA here is from genome assembly GCA_907164705.1 of Parnassius apollo. Lineage (NCBI taxonomy): Eukaryota > Metazoa > Arthropoda > Insecta > Lepidoptera > Papilionidae > Parnassius > Parnassius apollo. Next base: position 15,020,985 of record CAJQZP010000885.1, read on the forward strand.
AAGGGGATCAGAAGGATCATTAGTAGGTCAAAATACCTCTCTGGGTTGGATAATTTCAGGTACTACACAACAGATCCGAAGCAACCACGTCGTTGTAATGCATGCTTTGACGGATGATTGCCTCAAGGTATTTTGGGAAATGGAAGCTGAACCCAAGAATCAATCAAAAATATTATCGCAAGAAGAAGATTGTGAAAGGTTTTATGCACAAACAACGTGCAGAGACTCGCAGGGCCGTTATATAGTGCGACTTCCATTTAAACACCAAAATGTCGAGTTTGAGAGTTCTAAATTGATTGCAGAGAAAAGGCTCAGATCATTAGAATCTAGATTCAATAAGAATGAATCTTTGAAAAGGAACTACGCTAAGGTAATCAAAGAATACGAAGACTTAAATCATATGGAGATCGTTCTAGAGATGGAACAAAACGGAAAAAATCTTTCTTTCTTCCACATCACGCTATCATTAGAGATAACAAAAACACGACCAAGATTCGAGTCGTATTCGATGCATCCTGTAAAGATCAAAATGGTAACTCCCTAAATGATGCTCTTATGATAGCGCCAACCCTACAGTCAGAATTAAGGCATTTACTGATAAGGTGGAGGAAATACCCTATTTGCTTGGCAGCTGACATCGTTAAGATGTACCGTCAAGTCAAGGTGGCTGGTCAAGATACAGATTACCAACGGTTGTTATGGTGTAATCAGTGGAATGGTGAGGCTGAGGATAACGAAAATGCAGAAGCTACTAGAAAATCAAAGGCAACTATACAGGAATATCGTTTATTGCGACTAACATTCGGAACCGCTTCAGCGCCCTATTTGGCAGTAAGGACTCTGCAACAACTGGCTCGTGACGAAGGTGCACTGTATCCTGAAACAGCTAAAAAAATAGTTAGTGATTTTTATGTGGATGACTTGCTATCGGGCTGTCAAACAGTGGAAGAAGGATTACAGATTTATAGAGAATTGAACATAATGCTAAAAAATGGAGGGTTTGAACTTCAAAAGTGGATGACAAATGACAGTAAACTACTGGAAAAGTTAAAAAAGGAGGAAGAAGGAAAGGATATAGGAGAAGGGATTAACTTAAAAACAGATGAGATAGTTAAACTTTTAGGACTTACCTGGAATCGACGATCCGACGAATTTCAGTACACGGTGACACTTCTGCCGCAGGCAGCACCTGTAAGAAAAAGAAAGGTTTTGTCAGACATAGCTAAATTATACGACCCCCTAGGTTGGCGTGCACCATGCATAATCAAAGCAAAGATTTTAATCCAAAAATTGTGGCTGGCAGGAATAAATTGGGTCTTCGTCCCAACGTCCAACTTCCAAACTCAATACTCAAGGAATGGATTACTTACCGGAACGAGTTAGAAAATTTGAAACAATTCAAGTTGCCTCGTTGGATGAAAACCAAAGCTGACGATGAAGTGGTAGAACTCCATGGATTTGCAGATGCTTCGATGCTGCGTATAGTGCAGTAGTGTATTTGCTAGTTGTTGATTCGGATGGAAATATTTACGTCAGCTTGGTTACCTGCAAAACAAAGGTAGCACCAATTAAACAAATATCAATTCCTAAAATGGAGTTGTGTGGAGCAACATTATTAAGTAAGCTTCTGAAGGAGGTGTCTGAAGTGTTGAACATTGAAAGGTCTCATATTCATGCTTGGTCAGATTCAGAAGTGGTTTTGGCCTGGTTGAGAGGACATCCAAGCAAATGGCAGACATTTGTTGGAAATCGTGTCTCAGAAATTCTGAGCACACTTGATTCTAATCAGTGGTCACATATTCCATCCAGCCAGAATCCTGCTGATTGCGCATCGAGAGGGCTAAATCCATCAGATTTGTTGAAAAATACTTTGTGGTTTTATGGTCCACCGCTTCTTCAGGAAATGACCGTAAAATATTCTAAACCAAAAACGATGAAACTCAGTTGGAAATAAGAAAGGTTCACTTTACTGAAATGGATAAATTCATTTGGGACAAATACTCTTCATGGACCAAGCTGGTAAGAGTGGTGGCTTATTGCAGGCGTTTCCTGTGTGGGAAAAATAACTCTGAACGCCGTCATAATTACCTTACAGCTCAAGAGTTAAAACATGCTACTGACACCTGTATTAGACAATGCCAACGGGAACATTTTAAAAGGAAATTTGAACTTTTGAAAGCTAATGAACCGAATAAAATCAAGGGTCCTCTTAAACCTTTAAATCCGTTTGTAGACGAATCAGGACTGCTACGAGTGGGAGGACGTCCGGAAAAATCCCAATTGGACACAAACAAAAGGCATCCGATTCTGCTTCCTAAAAAATCGCCTGTAACGGATTTAATTGTCGCTGATACCCACACAAACACGCTACATGGAGGTCCGCAGCTTATGCTTACATATTTGCAATCCAAATACTGGATTTTAGGCTCCAAACTGTTGACAAAATCACATGTCAGAAAATGTGTGACATGTTTCAAGGACAGGGCAAAATCTGCCACGCCTTTATTGGGCCAGCTTCCAGCTGCTAGAGTAACACCTTCTAAACCATTTAAATGCTGTGGAATTGATTACGCTGGACCCATCAACGTACGGACAACAAAGAGCAGAGGATACAAATCATATAAGGGATACATATGTATTTTTATTCGTATGGCGACTAGAGCAATTCATCTGGAAGTTGTTAGTGATCTTACAACCGAAGGATTTCTAAGCGCGTTCAAAAGATTTGTTGCTCGCCGTGGGCTCTGTACCGACATTTGGAGCGACAACGGCACAAACTTCGTGGGAGCCGCTAGAGAGTTGCGCACACTATTTGCCTCTGAAAGGTCAGAAATCTTAAGAGAGGTGGCAGATTCCTTGGCTTCACACGGCACTTCTTGGCACTTTATTCCGCCACGGTCCCCGAATTTTGGAGGGTTGTGGGAAGCCGGAATTAAGTCGGTGAACACACTTAAGGAAGGTCATTGGAGACACAACCTTAACCTACGAAGAGCTGTCTACAGTCTTGATTCAGATTGAGGGCTGCCTGAATTCAAGACCTCTAACACAACTTCGGACAGACCCTGGATCATTGGAGGTACTAACTCCCGGCCATTTTTGGTTGGAGAACCCTTGGTTACCTTACCAGACAACAACTTTGAAACAACCTCCAACATCAGCAGTTTACGCAGGTGGCAACTCACCCAGAAGCTGATGCAACAATTTTGGCGCAGATGGTCACAAGAATATTTAAACCAGTTTTTACATAGGTACAGATGGTCACAACAAACACCTGAACCGCAGTTAGGAGATATAGTGTTAATAAAAGATAATGACTTACCCCCGTGTAAATGGCTCCTTGGCCGTGTGCTAGCTAAACATCCAGGAACTCATAACATTACGCGTGTAGTCACTTTGCGAACTAAAAATACAGTTATCAAGAGACCAGTATCCAAGTTCTGTATACTTCCAACTGATACTGGACCTTCTGCTAACCAATAAAATGTTTAATGTACTTCTTAACCCCTTATGGGTATCTATAAAATATATTTTATTTGTAATGGGTAAATATAGGTTACTTACTTTGTTTTGTTATTGTGTTGTGGCATGGTGGGTGGTTTACTTTTATTGTTTTATTGACACGTTAATGTTAATTAAGAACGATTCTGTTTATATCGTCCTTGGTGGGCGGAATGTTTAATGATTTAGTTCCTAAGTGCGATCATAGATGGCGCTTGCTCTATGTTGCTTCACGCGGTGTAAAGGTTTTTTGATTTAATAACCCTCGGGTTCATACGGCTCACAATAAAAAAGAAAACTAATTGGTTTGTTAGTACTGTATATTGAAGTTTAATTTCAAATACATACCTACCTCGAACTACCTCGTCATACCTATGTACTGGATTATACAGATATACTATACAAAATTACATTTATATTTAAGATAATAAGCAAATAAATAAACTGGGGAAAACTTAAAAGCATAAAATAAAGTACAGTAGATTGGGTCGTAGTATATTAAATGATTTACGAAAAACAAATTTAACTTTTTATTAAAAAAATATCGACTTTCGATATTCATATTTCAACGCTTAGCCCACCGCGTATGGCTGCGTGATCGACCGAACGGGCTAATGCTGGTGCTACACTAACGGGAAACGTCAACGCCCATAAACGCATCAATTATTGCACTAAATTTAACGCGATAAAGTAAGTAGCTACAGTTGAACGCTCAACGTCATTAAATTTCAATGCCATTAAACGGCGTTAAAGTTGGCGTTAATGTTCCTTGAAGACTTTTATATTTGTTAAAAATGGTTCTATAAAAACCCATTAGACTTTCCTTCGTCTTTCTAATTCTTCGATAATTGTTTAAAAAAAATTGGATAATTCGTCGCAAAGCATTATTTTGCGATGTAAGATTCTTACAACTTTTGAGTCTCGGATCCCACAAAAATGGCTCTGTTTGCAGAATCTCAAGAAACGTAATAACTTTTTTATTATTCCGCTCCATTATAGCCATACGTGTGACCTTATCGCGCTCATCGTCTACAGTGAGACAAACGTAGTGTGGCCGCTTCAACGCGTTGTTTCGTGCGTTAATCTCTTTGATGTACCGCCACTCGAGTTATCGCCAAACGGCAAACGGCATTGTTAATGTCATTGTCAAATTAACGCGTTAAGTCGTGGTCACATGTACATTCAACGTCCATCAACGCGTTAATTAACGGCATTTCTCGTTAGTGTGGCCCCAGCACAAGATTGTACAAAAATAATCAAGTCTAGAATTAATAAAATATTTATTTGATTTGTTTGTTAATCAAATATGTTGAGTTTATGATAAAGATAATTTTTTCGTATTGTAGGTATTAAGTTACATAACAACTATAGATATTTAGTTTAGTTTTCTTTATTTTTCTTGTTTTCCCCCCCTCTTGGGGGGGGGGGCATAAATTTTAATTTTTTGATTACAGCCTATATATATATATATATATATATATATATATATATATATATATATATATATATATATATATATGCCCCACTCCTGGGCACAGGCCTCCGCTCATTTCTGAGAGGGTTTTAGGGCAAGGAATTGTCCGCCGCGCTGCCCCAATTCGTGTTGGCGAACTTCACATGTCTTCGAAATATTTTTTTTCTTATTTCTCAGACATGCAGGTTTTCTCACGATGTATTCCTTCACCGTCGAGCTCGTGGTAAATCAGCACTTAAAATTGCAAGTAACAATTTCATTGGTGCCGGCGGGGATCGAGCCCAGTTTGCTCGCATATTGTGAAATTTACAGCGAACGCTAACCATCTGAACTACCACGGCTCCTATAAAATTGCGTGACTCCTATAAATTAAAAATAATGAAAATATAAAAATAGTGCCGTCACTGAGATTCTATACACACTTTCAGATTTCACCATCAGAAAGGTGAGATCATAACTGTCACCCAGGTCTTTATGAGCTTTTTCAAATAAGGTCAAACACGATCATCTTATCTGGAGTCGTCACTGAGATCCTATACTCACCTTCGGAGTCCACCATCATCAGGTAGGTGAGATCATCACAGGCACCTTAGTATTTAAATGAGTCTAAAAACGATGGTTCTATGTAATGCCGTCACTAAGATCCTACACTTATCTTTAAATTCCACCATAAGGAAGGTGAAATCATCACAATCATCTAGGTCTTTATAAGTATCTCTCAGATGAGTTCAAACACAATGATTCTATGAAGTGACGTCACTGAAATCTTAAACCGACCTTCGGAGTCTACCATCAGCTAGGTGATATCATCACAGTCATCTAGATCTTCATGAACCTTTTTGAAAATGAGTTGATAAAAAACACAATGGTTCTCTATGTGGCATCACTAAGATCCTTTACCCATCTTCTGAATCAATCATAAGGGAGGTGACATCGTCACAGTCAACTTAGTCTTTATCCTCCGTCAAACGAAATTCTCTAAATATATAAAATAATGAAAAATCTAAATAGCATAGTAATGTAAGTAGCTACTAAGAAAGTAGGTACTTACCAGTAATTAAAACGAACTGAAGCCAGCGGATTACGGTGCACCCGGAAAACTCCGTTGAGTGCCATGAGTTAATAATTTCAACTTAAGATTTTAAACTCACGATCAGTTTTTGGATGTACGTCAGTTCGACTGAGCTATTTCAACTGACAGTACGCCCGACAAAATCCGTGGGTTGTCGTCAGTTGAAAATTTGAACTTGAGATTCCCCACTCACGGTCAGTTTTTGGATATAGGTCAGTTCAACTGATCACTTTAACTGATCGTGTGTGGGGATCATTACAGTGAGGGAAAAGAGAGTGCACCTGTAATTGCGCTTACACTCGGGCGCTATAATCCTGTCCTACACATGGCTGTCTTCCGGGAAACTGCGACAAATCTTTTTGTTTGATATCCCTCAAAACCTTAGGATGAAAGTGTACAACCAATTCGTGATAACTTACGAAACCGAAATGTAGTTCTTTACTGCCGGTCGTATGAGAAAGTTTAAGTTCCCTTGGTATGCTTTAGAATGGCTATGCTCGGAATTTTTCTGTATGATAAGTTCCATAACGAGGATATCCGCTGAACAAAGTAACTTACATAGCACTGTGGATCAGGAAGCTGAAATAACAGTTGGTCGGCCATATAGCTCAAACAACAGACAGCCGATGAGTACCTAGTACTAGCAAGGACCTAGTACTACAAACAGTACTTAGTACTACGGGCCCCCACCAATAGATAGAGTGACAATGAAGATGAAGACTTATGTTCAGCAGTGGTCTTGTGATCGACTGTAGTCCAGTGATAGTGATATGACAGAAATGTAAAATACTTGTCAGTGGCAGAAGGAGCGGTCAAAGGTGCAAGACTTTCAAGCCTCCTTCACGAAACAAACCATGGACCATAACGATCAGTGGACTCCATATAGGGTATAGTCTTGAAGGACTGGAAATTAAAGAAGTTTATGTATTAAAAAATTATATTTCTGTAATCAACAGTTAAATATTAAATATACACACTTTACGAAGATATTGATTATAATCTTCGTAAACAAAGTTCTTCATACTTCAGTCATTTCAACATCTTCTATATTTAAATCATCCAACATCTCAGCCAGCGTGATCCGAGGCAAGGAAGGATCTATTTCATCAGTATCTACAGGAACCTTATTACCATCTTTAAAGATGTTAATGTTTTGTCTAAAAGCCGGATCTTCTTCCAAATCATCCAAGAAGTCGTTGTAATCCCTGAAAAAATAAATAAATGATATGATACTATAATATGAATATCTCCAATGTGTGTTCCGGAGTTGGTACAGGTTTTTACGCGGTTTTGCCGGTAGTCCTACTCCCTTAGATATAGTCCCGAAAGTATGAAAGGCGGCTTTTATGCATCCGATCTATAATAACACCTACTTTACAAGTGGCTACTTAACAGCAACTTTACTAGGCTTAAGTTTGATATTACATTAAATACTGTTATCATCTCTGGGCCGAGCCAAAAAAATAGCAGCGTTGTCCATTTGACCGCATCCAACGAAGAGCGGTTTGAAACGTCGACGACAGAGTTCTTTTTGATCGGCTGGATTTACACATCTAGCAATGTTTGAAGAGTGCTAAAAGGCTCATTGGTCATTGGTAACCTTGATTAGGTTGAAACCAATCTTGTCAGCCTCGAGCACGGGCGCATAGTAGCCATCCTCTCAGTAATAGGATACATTTCGGTGTGTGCGCAGTAATTACATGCTTTGATTCCTCCATTTCCTTCCCACTATCGGACAACAAGGCGGTCTGCGGGTCTTCACCTCTTTGTTGTCAATACTCCACGCATTAGAACCTTTTGCTTCGTCTTTTGTAATACGTACAGCAAAGGAGTGGAATCATTTGCCGGCGTCTATCTTTCCGTCCGAATACAATCTGGGCGCCTTCAAGGCAAGAGTGAATAGGCTTTTGTTATAATAATTCAGTTAATGCAGAGTGATTACCATCAGGTGAAACTAGTGATTGCAATCCGGATTCTTCGAAATTCGAAAATAAATGAAAAATCCGGATTTTCCAGAGTTTTATAAATCCGGTTTTTAAGATTCAAATCCGGTTTTTCCGGATTTTAGTGAAAATTGAGTTAAATGGATAATATTTTACACTTATCCACAAATTTTTATTCTAACTAATGAATAGATAGGTGTTACCTACTCTAATACGCTCATACGTTCAGTTTATGAATGTGTTTTGTTGTTTATTTTCATCATCACCATCATCATTACAGTCCTTCACAAGTCCACTGCTGAACATAGCCCTCTCCCAAGGAACCCGCATCCATCGACTTCCTCATGTCTTACCAGGTCGTCACTCCATCTAGTGGGGGGTCGCCCTACACTACGCCTACCAGTACGAGGCTGCCACTTTTCACCATCGGTTGTCGGTTCTTCGAGCTATATGGCCGGTCCATTGCCACTTCAACTTACTAATTCGTTGGGCTATATCGGTCACTCTGCTTTTACTGCGGATATCGTCATTTCTAAGTTTATCACGCAGAGAAACCCCAAGCATAGCCCTTTCCATAGCCCGCTGAGCGACCTTGAGTGTCCTTATACGGCCAACAGTGAAGGACCACGTTTCAGATCCATAAGTAACCACTGGCAACACGCACTGGTTGTACAGTCTCGTTTTTAGGTTTTGAGGTATACCTGACGAGAAGATGTGTTGTAATTTCCCGAACGCTGCCTAGCCGAATCGAATCCGTCGATTAACCTCTCGGTTGGACTTACCTAGTCGGACTATTTGTCCCAGGTAAGCTCACTCGTCAACAACTTCGAGCTTAGTGATCCCAACAAATACCAGCATAAGTGTGACATGGACGTTAAACAGGATCCTTGTTTTGTCCCTGTTCATCTTAAGGCCTATCTGTTGGGAGACACTATTGAGTTCATTGAGCATAGTGCTTAGGTCGTCCAGTTATTCTGCTATAAGGACTATATCGTCGGCAAATCGAAGGTGAGTGATGTACTTGCCATTGATGTTAATACCGTATCCTCTACAGTCCAGTAGCTTGAAAACGGTGAAGAGTTTCGGGGATATAACGTCACCCTGTCTTACACCTCTCTGCAGTTAGATAGGTTTCGAACTATGGTTCTCTACTCGGATAGCCATCGTAGTCCTACTTTACAAACACTTCAGCACTTCGATATACCGACAGTCAACTTGGCACCGCTGAAGGGACTGTAGCATCGCCCAAATTTCGACGGAATCAAAGGATTTCTCATAGTTCACATACGCCAGGCAAAGTGGAAAATTGTACTCTTCGGTCTTCTGTACAATCTGCCGTAGGATATGTATGTGGTCTGTGGTACTGAAGCCTTTTCGGAAATCGGATTGCACGGAAGGCTGGATTTCGTCGAGTCTGCGTGCGAGACGATTCGTAATGACTCGAAAACGGCACGTAGACGCGGCTCAGAAGGAAAATTGGTCTGTAGTTCTTCAAGAGAGAGTTGTCACATCTCTTGAAGAACAAGACCACCGTACTTCTGCTCCACACCTCCTTAGTGCCACCATGGAGGACGGAATTAAAGAGCTTCTGAAGGACTTCAAGTACCAGTTTTCCATCCGCTTTCAGATGTTCCGCTGTAATTACAATCTCGCCTGGGACCTTGCCGTTTTTAAGGTGCTGAAGAGCCATTCTAATCTCGCTTAGACTGACGTCCAGGATATCATCGGAATAATGTCGGATAAGACTTGCTCTTGGATCGTTACTCACACTTGCGTGTTGCTCCAACGGTAATGTGTACAGTTGCCCATAGAACCTCTAAATCTCAGTCAAAATCTCAGGTGTCCCGGAAACGATGCAGCCACACTCAGTCTTCAGCCTTGACAGTTGGCTCTTTCTTACAGACAGACCTCTGGCAAAGACTTTGGAGCCCTTGTTCCGCTCGATCGCTTCTTCAATACGAGTTATATTGAAGTTGCGTAAGTCCCGCCGCGCGCATTTGGAGATCTGTCTGTCCATTTGCCTGTATGCTGTCGAATCTCTAGGTGAAACTGTGGTCAAGCACTGAAAAATGCATCACTGCATTTTTTATCATCTTTCCTACCGTGACGGCTCCGACGGATTCATTCTCGTCGCCAGATTTTAACTTCATATGCTGCAGCACAACACTGAGTACCATCCACATCATCATTTATTGTTAGCATTTCACCACCGCGCGTTTATGATGATTTCCTACCTCTTCGGAACCTTGACGTGTGTGACGTATAAACGTATGATGATCGAGGAGTGATAATTCTTATCAAAATCATAACAATATACTAAGGCATATCAAAATCATGCTCAGATCACACAAACTAGGATCGTTTTCTCAGCAAGAATTAAATATAAGAAACTAGACAATGACAGCGATCTAAAAATACTGGAAACAGTACCTTTTGTTGAAGATAAAAAAATTAAGAACATAATATGTTACATGCTAGAAGATTTCTGATAATTAAATTTTTTAAAAAAAAACGCGATAAAATTCTTAAAATTAGTTTCAAAAGTTAAATTTTGCAGTCAGTTTTTAGTCTCATAATACTTTTGTTGTGGTAGATCACAAATTGTCGTAAAATTGTACAGATTACACAATGAGATTAAAAATTAACTGCCGCTAAACATGCTAACTTTAATAAAGATAACTGGATGCTACTATCTGCTTTGGATCCCTTCTCTACACGGTATAAAACAAAGTCACTTCCCGCCGTCTGTATGCTTAGATCTTTTAAACTACGCAACGGATTTTGATGCGGTTTTCATCAATAGACAGAATGATTCAAGAGGAAAGTTTATATATATGTATAATAAATGTCGAGATCAATTAATTAATTGAGCAAGTGGATGAGTTCGTATATTTGGGATGTGTATTCAGCAGGGATGGGAGATATGATAAGGATATTGAACGACGAGTGAATGCAGGAAATAAAGTAAATGGGGCTCTACACTCTATTGTGAAGAGTCAGAATGTGTCAAAAAAAGGCACGTATGGCAATTCACAGTGCTGTATTAGTCCCTACTTTAATGTATGGCAGTGAAAGTTGGGTGTGGCAGAAGAAGCACGAGAGTAGAATAAATGCAGTAGAAATGCGGTCGCTAAGGAGTATGTTAGGGCTGAATCTGAGTAACAGAGTGAGAAATTGTGTGATAAAAGAATAGTGTGGTTTGCAAGATGATGCGGTGACCAGGATTAAGAAAGGAATGCTTTGGTGGTTTGGTCATGTAGAAAGAATGAATGCGGAAAGACTGACAAAGCAAATATATGTTGCAGAAGTGAATGGAAGAGTCGGAAAGGGACGTCCTAGGCGGAAGTTTGTCGACCAACTTGGCGATATACTAAAAATGGACCAAATTAAGAGTACCCTTAACCGACGAGCATGTATGCGTAGGTATATGGATGTGGATGAGGTGAGAAAGGTATGTCAGGATCGTGCTAAATGGAAGTCTGTTGTCTCTGCCTACCCCTCTGGGTGACAGGCGTGAGTATTTATGTTTTTTATGTAAATGTCGAGATCCAAAAATCACCTTAAGATGGATTCCGGGTCACGCGGGTATTGTAGGGAATGAACTTGCCGCCAAACTCGCAAGGGAGGGATCAAAATAATTAGTTAATTAATAGGACCTGAGCAGTTTTGTGGCATATCAAGAAGCCTAGCCCGATTGACCCTTGAACCTCTTTATCATAATAAATCACTTAAGATCTAGTCTGACACACCAGACTTAAAACATTTTAAAACCTTAATTCGGGCTTTTGATTATAAATTCGCTTCAGAAACCCCTTCTATTCATTGAATACATAGGCCTTAACAGTGAATTATAGCCATAGCAGCGATCACAATAGATCTTTTAGGTTGGAGTGATATAGATACTGGTCTCTTTCCCTAGACTTGCATAGCTGCTCGCAAATAACAAAAAAACACATTACCATATGTCCTGATATTCTAACCTGTTATAACTTACAAATACTATCGGAAATCATTTCGCACAAATACATGAAATATACGAAAATCCAAAGAATCAAGTGAATAAAGTAACACACAATTTGCTTGTAATTTTGGGTAATGGTACTTACTCATTGCTGGAGCTTAGACCTTCGTGCAATTCCTCCGCCATGTGTTTGAGCTTCCAGTTGCGAGCACGTCTCCTGGCTGACTTCTCACCATAATATTTTTTCACCAAAAATACATCTGGTATTGAATCCCGATCGAGTTTGTCCAAATTCACGTCATTTACATTAGAGTCGCTTAGATTGTATCTACAAAAGTTAATTTTCGATGAAATTCCATATTATTTATAACCATGTAGTGGCGGTGTAAGTTTCCACTGCCCCATATCGTCTTGAGGGTGTTGTAAGAGGCGGCAAAGGGAAAAGCCATGCTGCAGTTATATTAGTAGTATAGTTGTAGCAAGAATGGGTCGGCTCGACCGGGGAAGGACCACACTCACAGAATACCAGTGTCAAATAGTAGCTTAATGCTGCTGTGTTTCGTATGGTGTGTAGAATACCAGAGACCCTTGTTACTGGAAACGAGGCATTCCATTTTAGTCCTCACGGGTCACAACAGACCTGCATTTTGATTCATAATCAGGGATAGATGTAGATGTCTATGGACCACAGCAACCACTTACCATCAGGTGGACTGTGTGCTAGTTTGTCACCCTACCCTATAAAGAAAAATAACAGTAGATGGGCAGCAGCATCTACTTGATGAAAACTCAAAATAATAAAAAACTGCGGTAACTAACCAGCTTGCCAAGTATGGCAATTATGGCCAAATCCCCCATGAGGCAATCTATGCGGGAGGCATATATTCCACAGTGGACTTTTATAGGCTGTAATGGTAATGGTTGTTCTTTATGCGGATCTTAGAATTTTTTCATAACCATAAATCTATCTAAATTGAAAATCCTCTAAATAAGAAGGTGAATCCCTGTCTTACTTTTACAAGATAAGCAAGAAAAAGCATTTTATATATACCCCAAAACTGTGTCACCAGGTTTCAAAATGTGACCTAAATGAGTTCTTGTGTGTACAGGACTAACATCAAGTCCCAGTTCATTGGTTTTCACCACCCACACATCTGCAACCACATGTTTGTTCGAAATCACGCCCTGGCCGGGGAATGTTTTTCTTTCCTAAAAATGAAACAAAAAAAAAACAGCTTCCTAATAAGTTAATAGAAAACGAAATACATATATACTAAATATAACAAGACTTGTCCATTAGAGTAGTTGTTTATATCTCTCCCATCAATACTAAGGAGTCTATGGTCAAGTCTTTTTATACCCTAGAAAATAATCAATTACGTTTCAACTTGATTGTGTTAAAGTGACTTCAAATATTATCTGTGGATTAAAAGTTAGCACTTGGCAGACGAGAGTCATTCAAGTACGTGCCGCCGGACAAGAAAGTTTGTGATATATTATGTTATTTCGTTATACTACGCAATTGATTCAGTTTATTTGAAATAAATATTGAATTCTAATATCCACTTCTGAGGTACCTTACAATATGTAACACGTGTAGTAGGTAGGTGGCGGCAGTGTAAGGGAATCCATCAATCCTATTGCGTCAAATGGGTGTCGTAGGAGGCTAGTATGGATAATTCCAGAAAGTCTAGAATTCGATAGATGGCGGTATAATCGTCTCGTTTACGCCAGACAAACTGATCGGCAAAGGATAGCAGCGTCATAGATGCTCACTTCTGGTATTTCGATCGTAAATGCGACTGAACATGAAGATCCAATACACAACGGAATTTAAATGAAAAATGAAATTTATTAAAAAAAAAGGATCCGGCTCGGCTTCGCACAGGTGATTTCTTGATATCTCGAATACAGCACCACCGGGTCCAAATGTGAATCGAAGCCATCTAGGGACCCATTCAAACACACAAAAAATATGTGGCGCCGTTTTTGAGTTTTAGTTAGATTAACGGACAGTAGTTGATTTTATATATAGAGATAACAGTATTACAAGCTGCCTCATATTAATGAATTGATTTGAAAATTAACATTTGTAAGTTCATATTAAAAAATTTTACAACGCAATAAATAAAAATCAATGATGAACCGAATTGTGACGAAAATTTAATTTTTTGACGTAAGAAATTAAATTTCGTTTCATTTTTTAAATTTACTACCAATTCAAAATAAGGTTCCACTGTCTGGGGAAAAACCGGAAAGAAACTCTGCATTTATCCTCCTTTTGGTATCATCTTTTATATAAAAGGATAGACTCAGTTAATCCAACCAAGTTCTCTAATGCACAACACGAAAAAAACGCAAAATTAAAGCAAAATGTGTTGCAAACCCAATCAGACCAGTCCGCACAAGTGCACCTGTTCACAAGTATGACGCATGTGGCAGCCATCGCCTTCCTCAATTATTTTGTAGGGATGTATTAAAAATACCTACGCTTTTTAAATTCATATTATTGTTACGTGAATTCGCTATAATTAAATATCGACTTAAGTGTTTTCGTTTTCTTTTAAAACATTATAACTGTACTAGAAATTTCTCCAGTGTCATGGATTTTACAGATAAATTTCACACGGATGATCACCCAGACTCATAACAATTATTGGTAGACAATACATACTTTTTCTGTTGGACCGTTGGCCGAACGCATGACCAACTGACCCATTATGTTGAAGTGGTGAAAGATTCACAATGATTGTGAGTCAGATATGCCAGCTGTCATACTAATGTATTGTACATAATAATGTCCTCCAGACAGAATTTTGTTCACGATGGCCTGTCTCAATGGAGACTAGTCATCTGCATAGGACAGGATTATAGTACAAGAGTGTGCACAAACACAGATGCACTCTCTGTTCATTCACTCTCATAGTCGACGTGCAATTCGACACCAGGCGCAGGACTTATGGCTTGACGCCAACTTCCTGGCTCTAGGCTGTAACTGAGAATTTCTTGACTGTAAAACTTAATAACTAATTTTGGCCCTAACCAGAATTCCAACCTGGATCTTCATGATTAGCAATTGCACTTATCACACAGGTACTTACAACATAATTAATGGTTATAATATGCTAGCTATAACTATAGCAACTCACATGTTCTTTTAAAATATCTATGTCCATAACAGTGTATTCTACCAGTTGTTTGGGATTACATATTGGTGAGAATGGATGTCTCCAATACACAGTAGACGAAAGGTCGCATACTGAAACAGAAAAGACAACTTGAATTTGTCTATTTATTTCATATAAATACTTCTGTTTACAATAAACCTTATAGAACATATTTATATACATAGGAACAATGCATCTTAAAACAATTTACTTTGAAAATTAAAAATCTATTAATAATTATTCACACACCTTGTCCTGTATTTGCATCTATTAAATGTATTGTGTTAGTCACTCTTAGAACAAGGCATATAGGAGATATGGAACCCAGCTGATGCGTTAATTTCTTGGGAAGGCATACCACACTGTCTTTAGACACAGGTACTATTTCAATGCTATAAGTGAATTTGTAGTTGTAAATATTGCTGTGAATGTCATGGGATATAAGCTTCTTTGAATGTTGGCATTTAATAGGCAAAACTGACTGTATAAAATCTACCATTTTACGGGCAGTATTCTCAGTAGCGTAAAAGAAGTCCAAGCCATCTGTAACAAAAGTATCAATTCAGTTGTTTTGCTTTAAAGTGTCTATCTTGGGCGGTTTTAAGTTCAATTAGTTTTTATTACTTTATATTTATTAATAGGATGTTTATTTCATATTAAGAAATTATGTAAAAAATCATTTAGACAGGTCAATAGTAGTTCAACTGAAATATTGATCTAGATAAGGGGAAGGAAATAGTAATCTTTGTTCTATCACCAGATTCGTCCTATCTGCCCATGGGGGTGTCGGATTTATCATCTCCAAGGCTTTTATTAATAATGTGGTGTGGATGAGGAGTTTGTCAAAGAGGGTTGCATACTTTATTCACAGAATCTTTACACATGGTAGATCCATGCTGCAGTTATATTAATAGTATAGTTGTAGCACGAATGAATCGGCTCGACCGGGGAAGAACCACGCTCTCACAAAATACCAGTGTAAAATATTAGCTTAATGCTGCTGTGTTTCGTATGGCGAGTGTAGAGAACCGGAGACCCTTTTTACTGGAAACGAGGCATTCCATCTTAGTCCTCATGGGTGACATTTCGCATTATGATTTGTAATTGAGGATAGATGTAGGCGTCTATGGGCCGCAGAAACCCCTTACCATCAGGTGGACTGTGTGCTCATTTGTCACCCTATCCTATAAAAAAAAAGAATCACAACATCCTTATGAGGAGGGAAATAGCAGTGCTTGCACTGCTATCTAGTGGGTACAGAGAGTCAGTATAATGATAGGCTGTGAGTCACTTCATATTAGCTCTCAGAGATGACACCATATCTCTAGCTTACATTGTTTGCAATTGGCTGCAGGTGTCATGGACACTCACTTTCATGTGAACTGTAAGTTTGTTAAGTTAGTTTGTCACTTCAGTTCTATAAAAAAATATTTTACTAAAAATACATTTCAATTTAAAATGTTAATGCTTAAAAATTATTTACTATATACTAACCATGCTTTGGTTTAATACCCAATGTATTTTCATGTGCTTTGTGTTTGAGTATCAGTTGTTCCAGATAGTAAAAGGTCTTCCTATTATTTGCACGTTGTCTCACTTGCACCAAAGCACGCCAATAGTCTTGTGCTTCTGAACGATGACATGCATCACACATCTGATGTTGAACAACAAACTCTACAATGAAAGTTTGTTGAAGAACTGCGCCACCCATAACTTCACCTTGTACAGTTAATTTTACCTGAAAATATTAATAGGATATCAAAAATTTGAAATAAAGTAAAAATTACCAGAAAGCCTTGTACCAGTAAGTGGAGTGTAAGACATCCCACTAGACTCAAAAGACCCACTACATACAGCTGCATGTAGTGGCAGCTTGCAGCAGCCAGCAGCAGGATTGGTCCATGTTTTGAGGCATTTCTTAAACGAAGCCTATGTTCTGCAACAGACTTGTTTTATTTTGTTGACAAATGACATTGACAAAATAATTAAATTTCATGTGTTTTATCAATAATACAGACTTACGTGCAAAATGTCAATTCTTGACAGTTTACAAAGCTACTTTACTCGGTGCACATGATGGAAAATTTACTAGGCTTCAACTTAGCCTTCAAAAGTTACACATTGCATCAAGCCTCTGGTGCAGACTAATTGAGAGTGTTTCAAACGAATAAGTCATTGTGTATATTCTAGTTGTAGACATAGAAACAATTATTAATATTATTTCATTGTAAGCTGACTTCAAAAAAACTACAGGTACAAGAGATTTAAAATTCGACACTACATTCCCATAAAGGCAATCTTTTCTTTATCTATGTCATTTTTGTCATTAAATCTAGTAAGAATTATAAAAATACTTCTAATAACAAAACCACGTATTTTAATAACCTCAACAATTCTTCAAGTTTACAATCAATAAAACTTTCCAATGAAACATTGCTCGTGAACTGAAAGACCCGAAGTTGCCTGAGTCCCTTGTGCACACGAAATGCCACCTACGCAAGTTCGCTTCCTGCTATGTACCAAACGGCAATGTTCGGCAGAATATCCGGCGACCGGATAACCGGCTATCCGGCTATAAGACTGGCCGAATATCCGGTATCAGGTATCCAACCAAACATCTATCTATTTCATCTCTAGTAACAATATCATGGATATAGAAAAAAATAAAGAAATCAGTCTTTTGTTTTTTGTCAACTTGTGTTTAAATCATATATAGATAGTTAAAATTTACTCAAGTAGATAATATATAAGTATCAACCTCAAATATATAGGTAATCAAGAAATATAAGTACAATGTAGATGCTTACTTTTATCCTCTTTGAATGGGGCTCAGTCCATGCAAAACCTGCATCTACCAACTTCACCCTATTTAGGCCTTTTAATCTCTTCAAACATAATGCAAGCAATTCTCTTGACTCCAACGCACACACCACCCACTCAGCAGGGGGTTGCAAATATCTGTTAAAATATTCAAATTTTATTTTACGAAAAACTCAATTTAAACTCAAAACATTTTAAAAGTAAAACTCTAACATAAAAATTAGAAAATAATCGCCAATATTGCTGTAATTTGGGTTTAAGACAGTTTTACATTTATATGTACCCACCTAGGGGTCTGAGACAAATTCAAGATTTTCTTTGGGACGTAATAATTCTACCTGCATTTGATGAAATTGGATGATCTATTTTACATGGACATTATTACATGAACTAAAGAACTTACACCTCAACACACAGCCAACAAGCAATGGCAAATCCCAGCATCATTTCCGATCAAGATACCGTATGTAAGAAGGGACTCCACAGGAGTCCATAGTATCCATGTCCATAGATACAGTCTCCTCCCTCCACTGGGTACAGATCAGTTACTTATTTGAGAAACCACCAGGGTTTTGTATGTTTTATACCTGTATCATTATGACCAAAAACTATCAGATATATCCAGGAACTTGCTCTGAAGTACTATCTCCTGAATTAGAGTAGATTACTAAAATGATTGCTAGAAGTCATGCTCGATATGGACCGCACCAGACTTTGACGACTCCATGGTGCAGGGGCTTAGCATTGTTTTGCGGCCCTTGGGACCATAGGTTTGAATCCCTCATGGAATAAGCAATTATATGGCATACTAATAGTTGTGCTGGGTCTGGATATTTGTATTTGTGATGTATGTAAGCTGTCTCCACAGTACAGGAGAAAATCTTAGTGTGGGACGACTATTGGGACCAGGCCATTACACACAGGACTATTTTTGGAAATAAGCCTGATATTGTGGTCATGGATGGGACACAGACAAGTATATTTTTTACCAACATTACCATTTGATATGACAAGTACCTTGTGAAAGCCGAAAGTATAAGGAGACAAAATTAATCATGGTTAGCCTCTCGGGTCATATGAGGCGACTGTGACTGACTCTATGACCATTTCAGGCTCAAATGCAGAAAGTGGTGCTTCTTGATACAATCCGCATCAGTTTCTTTTGCTTTCACCCTAATCCTCAGACATTTAATTTCCCCTGCCAAGGACCCCCTTATCCGACTGAACTCTATTTAATTATTTTATTATATTCTATATATGATACTATGTAAATTGAATATATTCATTTTATAGTACACTATATGTAATATACAATACTCATGTATATATTAATATATGAAGGGAAAACTTTGTACCTTTTTTTAAGCATATTTGGCATAGTTAAAGCTTATAAGGAGTCCAGAGAGCACAAAAATGTAACGTTTTACAAATACATTTAATAAAATATTAATTAGGATAAAGTTTACCATGTAGCAGAAGTGTGAGAATGTCCACTACCTGGTATTGTGCCAAGGGCATCGTAAAATGCGACAGAGGGAAATAAAGTGTGATATGGGAAGCAGTATCCTCCTTATCATAAATAGAAGATTAAAAAATATGGTTGTCAACCCACTGCGAAGCATGGCAACTATAGCAAACACCCACGAGGCAATTTATTAGGAAGGCCTATGTTCAACAATGATCTATAATAACTAAGTAAGGGTAACGGTAAAGATCTATATTTATCATAATGTATCTTTTCATAATATATCCAAATTAGAAAATTCCATAAAAATATGCATGTCCAATGCATATTTTATGGAACTGAAATCATATCTAACACTTGCTAATTTATAATGTATTGTTACAGAACTTACTGAACTAAGACTTATATCATGTTACATAACAAAAAAAATGAATCACTTTTCACATTGCTGAACTCACATTTTGGTCTCCACCCACAATAAAACTAAAACCAAATACACTGATTTATTTTCTATTATTTATTACATTTTATTAATATATGTACTGATTTAGATGTATCCCATTCTTTAATTCATTCACAACATTTAATTCTGTAGAAGTTTTTACTTTAAAAATTTTGTTTATTTACAACAAGTGTGAATTATGATTGTGTTTGTAGACTGTGCTTGTCATCTCGAGGCGAATTACTGCCAATATTTCCTACTACCAGTTCAGATGACTCGGAAGCTCCTGCCATCGCATCAAAAATGAAGGATTGTGTACAGGTATGTAATATCTAAAATAAGTTGTAGAATGGTGTATTGAGTGAAAGTTGACCCTTGGTGTACGTGAGAACTCGTCATTCGCCCCAGTTCGAGTAATGACAGGTAGCGCTGCATTTAGGTGGAGATGTCGTAAGATTGTCCACCATTTTGTAATGTTCCACTGCTATCGCTCAGCTAGTGGCTGCGTCGCATTGCATTCCATGCAGCCGGGGAGGAATGGCACGAATTGTGAGGGTCAGGTTTGGCATTATTCCTGAGGGTCTGGTCCAGAGGGGGTCTGCATATTGTTAGATAGGCATGGCATTGGATGTATTGATTTATCGGACGAGACCAGGCCAGGACAGCTTATCCCTGAGTGCTCTATAGGTGTGTGTCTATATCGAGTAGTAACCCTCGAGGGGCTCACTGGATGCCGCACGACTCGCTCGCGAGGAGCAGCCGTCCGTCGCGCAGTTATAGCTACGCCTACTTAGTTTCTCCTCACGGCGTATCTATCTAATATTCATACACGAGGCGCAGTTTGACTCGCCCGTTCTGATGAAACGCGCGTCTTCAGCCTTCATACATCGATTGCGTATGATTATTTTTTCAGATGATGATGAACGAAGATGACGAACTGCCAAATAATATTTGCAAGAAATGCATGGACAATGTCAATCATAGTTCTATTGCTGAACATAGGTTTCACCAATTAGGAGAATTCCCAATACCTCGTAAAGAGGATATTTGCCATAGTTGCTCCATAACTCCATAACAAAAAGATGATTTGAGAATGTCTTTACCTTTCACATCCTCTACAAAAAAACAACGTCGCTTGTTTTGGAATACCATCTGAAATATCAACATGGGCTCGTAGGCATGCTACACACATATTAGAGGGGTTCGCCTCTATAGGAGCACCACATTGACAGCACAATCTGGAAACAATCAATGCTTTTATTCATTATGTATATCAACTTAAATTAATGAAATCGCACATGTCTATTTATAACCTAAAAACTCAGCCTAAAATATTAAATAAATTTATTTACTTACATGCGTGTACTACTTGGGTTTGGATTATTTTCTGGTGTTATATATTCCATATTTAATTTTAAATATACCTCATCAAAAAGTATTCTTTTAACTAACTACTATAAAATAATAAAATTTTAAATATTAATTAAAATTACTTAAAATATTTTTACTGTTCCGAGTGTTTACACAAACCTTTGACACAAACTTCCAGACCATAGATAAATAAATATGTAGCAAGCTATTCCAGACTTCCAATATTTCAATCATAGAGTAGAGTAATAAATACTAGGAATGAGACCGATATATCAAAACGTAACTAATAACGTTATGTTATCAAATATCATATCATATCGATAAACCTAAGTACAAAACCGTTATCACATATCCAACCAAAACCATATACCTAACCACCGTATGAAAACGAAACGGAAACGCATAACGCAAACTGTGTAACGATCTCCCAAAACGGAAAACGGCTCACTAACCGATGACCTTCGTTGATATTCATCGCTTCTCGTTCTTGCAAAGATAGTTTAAATAAGTATAGAAAGAGATGAAGCGAATATGGTTATCGTTGCGGTTGCGGGTTTTGGTAGTTATCACACAACGGTACACATTGCGAAATATAATATAAAATTGCCTAAATTTTAAGTTTTTGTAGTTGTGAGAGTTATCAAATTTCAAATGATCTTTAGCTCATTAGGCACAAGGCTTAGATTTGTAAAACGTAAAACGTCAAAACTGGAATGATATGTGACGGTATCGTAAATTCGTATAGAAAGAGAGGATTTCTGTTTTGGTAGTTTTAGTTTCACACGGTACATAATGCACATCTGGATATAATTATCTAAAGCAAAAAGGTCGAATTTCAAATGGTTGAAATTGCCTAATTTTTAAGTTTGTGTAGTTGAAAATGATTTTAAGACAATAGACACAACACTTGCATTTGTATTTGTAGGTTTTTATATTTTGGATGGAAAGTTTAGAATTTACTTTTTTCTAAAACCAAACAATTACGCACTTGGTCTTGGTGGCTCCGTGGCTCGTGCTCGTGCATTTCGCTAAGATAATAACATCCAGTCGAATTTCAAATGGTTAAAATTGCCTAATTTTTAAGTTTGTGTAGTTGAAAATGATTTTTAAGACAATAGACACAAGACTTGCATTTGTATTTGTATGTTTTTATATTTTGGATGGAAAGTTTAGAATTTGCTTTTTTCTAAAACGCAACAATTACGCACTTGGTCTTGGTGACTCCGTGGCTCGTGCTCGTGCAGTTCGCTAAGATAATAACATCTATTAAGTTATTAATTTTTGACGTTACGTTTGTGCATTTATTTGCAATATTTGTGTGCATTTTGTGCATTAGGTAGTTGTAATTCAGACAATTATGTGTAAAGTGTAAATCAAATATACCATAGTATAGTTTGTTGATTTAGACTTTAATCATTTTTGAATATAGACTTTCAAAATGTCGCGTAA
Organism: Parnassius apollo; assembly: GCA_907164705.1. Classification (NCBI taxonomy): domain Eukaryota; kingdom Metazoa; phylum Arthropoda; class Insecta; order Lepidoptera; family Papilionidae; genus Parnassius; species Parnassius apollo. The sequence continues at coordinate 15,043,647 of CAJQZP010000885.1, forward strand.
GGCTAGTGAAATATGGTCTCACTTCGATAAAAAAGACAATTCCGACCACTTCTTCCACCGGAGCCAAATCAGCGGCTAGTGCAAAACACGTAAACCTGCGGTTAATAGAGTTGTATTTTGAAATTGAATTGAGTAACACAACATCCAATAAAGTAACGTAGATTATGTATATCATTAATTTATTTTTATATTAATTATTTATACATATATGTCACAGTGCATCATCTTCTTCGATCTTAAGAAGAAATACTATTGGTTTAGTTTGTTAATTAAGTAATTGACTATTATTCATATAATTATATTTTTATTAAACCACAGTTTTATGTTATAGCAACAAATAATATTTAAATAAAAATTTACAAATTATTATTTTAAATAAACTAAATAATAAAATTTGACGTCTCCGTGGCACAGCAGCTTTGAATTACAACGCTAAATACCGCGGGTTCGAATCCCGCACAATACAGGTATTTGTATGGCTTACAAATAATTGTTTCAGGTCTGCATGTTTGTCCTTGTACAATTTATAAAACTGCCTACATGATGCAGGAGAAAATCCTAGTGTCGTGGTTACGTTTTTAAAAAATAAGAAGAATTTTTTTTAGGTTTATGCCATCTAGCATCTGCTACTCTACGTACCACCTTGAGAGTCAATCAATGTTTGTTCGATAAAATATCTTTACCTATACAATATAGTAGATGGCGCTATTACTGAAGTGTGCTCAGCTCAATCTTACTAAAATAAATACGTGTACCTTGGTAATTGCCTTTCAATAAAATGTATTTGAACAAAAGACCGTTGTAATTTTGTAATTGTACTACTACATACTTTATGGTATGTAATGTCCTGCGTTTGCGATTTGAATGATCGACCGAATACCCGGTACGTACGTAGTGTTTACACCCACCAATTTTCGTCATCCAAAAAGGTAGTGGATCAGCATTTCAATCAAAGCCCTCCCGTAAAAAGTTTCACTTCAAAAAACTGTAGTTGCCAACCCGTTTGCCAAACATGGCAACTATGGCAAATATCCCACCTATGATACATTCTATGAGGAGGCCTATATGTTCAGCAGTGTACTTTAATAAGCTGTAACAGTAACGGTATAATTTATTACTGCATAACATTAAATATACAAAAATTATATATTAACATACATGTTTAAATATTTCATCTAAGATAACAATAACATTAGAACCTCTGACTTCTAATCTAGAATAATCTATGTAATTCATAAAATACACATAGCACTGGTAGTACAGTTTGCGGTTATGTTTCGGTTGTCGTGCAAACGACATTCAGTAGCAAACCGTTACTATTGATATCGATATCTGAAAACGGTTTTCAATAACGATATGGAAACTAGATATCGGTTATGTAACCGTTGCAGATAAAAACTGAAAACGCCCATGCTTATGAAATATAATATATACGGAAAATGTCAACCACAGATTAATATACATATCACATGGAACCACGGGTGGTAACGTAGACAGAGAAACCTATAGACTAATGATCGGCGTGGCCTCGAGTGAGAAAGGACGATAACGAATTTTTAGGTTATACAATAATCTTTATGACTTTTAAACACATTTAGATAAAAATTTTAATTGTTCTAAGAACTGAACTGAACAAAATTCACCAATCTTAAGCTCACAAAACACTTTTTTCTCACTTAAATCAACTTGTAAACTCCTTAAATCACTACGCTGTTAAAGTTGTTTAGCAAACTCTACAGAAACCTATAGACAAATTGACGCCTTCTTTCACATTCGAACACGAAAAAGACAGATTTACGCATATGTCTTGCATAGAAATGAGACAGAGCGGTGTGATTGTTTGTACCTTTCTGCGTGCCGATTTTTTTGTTTAGCAAACTACACTTTGCTAAACAACTTTGACAGTTCGTAGCGATCTAAAGAGTCCACAAGTTGGTTTAAGTGAGAAAAAGAAGTGTCTGTGAGCTTAAGATTGGTGAATTTTGTTCAGTTCAGTTCTTAGAACAATTAATTTTTTTATCTAAATATGTTTAAATGTCATTAAGATTATTGTATAACCTAAAACTACGTTATCGTCCTCTCTCACTCGAGGCCACGCTAATCATTAGTCTATAGGTTTCTCTCTCTACGTAGGATTCTCTGTCTACGAGTACCAACTCCCATAGGAGAATAGTTGAAAAAGTGTCCATCCATCTGTAAGCAGTAAGTAACAGTTCAAAAACTCTCCACTACAGCGCTCGAGTAGCTACGCGGTATGATAAATCACCGTAAAATACGTTGAGAGTGATGTTGAAAACAAAAATATTGAAAGAAATAAAATAATTATTGTAAAAAGAATTGAAAGTCTGTGCTATAAAAAAAAATTATAAAAATTTCTTTAAAATTTTGACTGAAGCTACAGTGATGCCATCCTTATTTAACGTTTTCCTACGGACCCTTTTTGTACAGTCTGTACTCCTTACCTCTACACTCCATAATACTGGCATACAGACTTTGAGTATTATACAAAAGGAGACGGCATCGCAAGGCATACCCCTCTGTAAAAGGTACGAGAGTCCGACTCATACTCGTTATATAAAACTAGTTGCTCCGCGTCGTGCGTCATTCCGAAGTGATCGTGCCAGTAAATCGAGCACCGACAAAATGCCGAATTGCAGTGTATTTACATGAAAAATCAAAATCAAAACGTCAAGTATACAAAAGGACAATGTGACTTTTCATCTGTGAATATTTTTAACATAATTTTAAAGTAATTTTATTATTAAAACTCGTACTTTGTGAATATTATCGTCCAATACCGAGTGTGGCCATCATAGTTCATAAAGTGAAAAATAATCTATTTTTAAATAAATATAATTTACTTCACAAATTATATATATTAACGAAAATATATTTCCTAATAACTAAATCAGTTTGTGATGAATAATAATCATTACATATAGATGTGTAGTGGATTTCGTTAAATGATTTTTATATTCAGCTCAATTTCAACACGATACTGAATATTATATAATTAAATATAATCGATAACTAGTATTTATTAAAATATTATACAAAATACAGGCCAAATAAGTCAAATTGAAACTTGCTACCTCGCAGCAAATAAAATAAACTGGTATCACTGCAACCGAAAGTATTGCACTATAGTGATGAACGCCGCAACTTTAGCTATCGATAAGTTAATTAACCATGCGGGTTTGTCTGCCGAACCGGTTTGTAGTTTTTATTTAGATTTTATAATAAAGTATTACAAAAAGTAGTAAATTTTTGTATTATTGGTTTGTTATTACAGATTTCCAAGAGATCCTCTTAGGCGGCACACTTGGATTGTAGCTTGTAGAAACCATGAATCTGACACTGCAGTAACAACCTTGAACTTGTGAGGTAATGTTGGGCTGTAATTATATTTAGATTAAATATTTTTATTATTACCTTTGACACCAATATTATTCTACTTGAAAATATTTCATTAAGTTTACAAAAGCACTAACCTATCAAATTTAATTCATATATTTATATACCTATTATTGTAATTGTAAACTTATTGTAGTATAATTTTTGTACGCCATAAATGGCAAAACATGTAGCTCGTTTTAAGTTTTTTAATACTTGTATTTTATTTACTCATGTTTTACAAAATAAATATCTTTATCTTTATCATATATATATATATAACGACGTGGTGATTGCGCAATATCGTCTACATCGAAAAAATAAAGCTGGGTGTTCCGGCAAAATTCCATAAGTTATCTCGAAAGTCACAATTCGAAAAAAAAAATCCTTATATAGCCCGAACTAGTCCTACTCCCACCGCGAGTACGAGCCAACACTTAGAAGACACGCCAAGGAAAATTAAACTAAAAAAAATGCCTTGATATAAAAACAACAGCATAAAAAGGCTTCAATCGCAAAACGGTATTTAAAGAAAAAAGTTACAAGTTTACAAGAAATACTAGATTCTCTGACAGAGACATCTTTGATAAATAAAGAAAACAAACAGGTCCTAGAAAAGATAGGAATTGAAGAAAGCGAACTCTTAAAGAGACAATTACTTAAAAGTAAGACTGGAAAACTGCCCAGAACTAAATATTCCCCAGAGTTAGGATGTTTTGACCTAACACTTAATTATTACTCACCAAAAGCCTATCAATATGTACGTAAAACTTATGGAACATGTTTGCCTGCACCGCGGACATTGAATAAGTGGTACACTACCATCGATCGCCGACCAAGGTTTACTCAAGAAGCGCTGACGGCATTAAAATTGAGAGCGGAGAGTAACCCTGATAAAAAAAATATTGTACCTTGGTAATGGATGAAATGAAAATTAAGCAATTGACAGAATACCATGCTAGTAGCCAAAGGCATTATGTATATAACCAAAATGTCTTTTAGAACTTGCATGGTACTCTGTCAATTGTTTTATTTTCATTTCATCTATCACTAATATATATATACAATATAATTTCATGTCAGGGTAACTCTCTAGTCTAAGTTTTAAAACAGTTAACGCTTTTTTTTGTGTAGCCAAGTCTGCCATAAATTGTACTTCACCACTTTGTTATAGTATGTGATGAAGGCAGACCAACTTCAAAACTTTTGATATTTTGCACATGTTGTTAAGCTTTCGGTGAATAGTAACGTAAAGTTAAAGCAAAACATCTTTCTGGGGAATACTTAGCCCTAGATAGATGTCATGTTTTATTTTTAAGCAGCTGTCTGCTTAAAGTTCACTTTGTTAAACTATTATATAGTGTAAAACTTTTTTGTTTACCCAATTTATTAAATATTTTCTAGATAGTTTATTTAATAACTCTTGAAAATCAACAACTTTTTTAAATAGCGGTTTTGTGATTGAAGCCTTATAATAAAAACAAAAACTTGGTTAACACCATCTAAGACGATAAACTGATAGGACTTTTCTTTTCACAAATCTGATTTTTAAAATAACTAAACCTATTTCGATTTGTTAAATGTTTTAAATTTTATCCTCGATAATGTAAAATAAACCTGTAGCAAAATAATAAACTTATTTTCAATCATTTTTAAGTTTTTTTCCGAAGAACATTTCTAAATACTTTAAAAAGAATTTCAAATAACACCTTGGTATTATTTATCTACGTATTACTTATAATCAAATAAAAACTTATGCGGACTATGGTGATTTGTTTATCTATAAAAATATCGACATAGTCCACGCCTTACCGCCATCATTGTATCGACACGTATACAATTTGATGGTATGCGTAAACGCGATGAACACTCAAACACAAATGCTGTAGTGTGCGTTTATAGTGACGCGATTTAATTTTGCATTTATAGTTAAGTATACAGTTGTGTGGTTTTCTTGCGCCCTCCTGATGTTGACAGAATTTTTGTTTAGGAATTAACGCGCATGGCCTCTCCAGTTGGTTGAATACTCAAAGCATACAGACTACCTGACAGCGCGAAAATACGTGACAAATATATACATACGTGTATATAATATATACGTGTAAAATAAATGTGGTATGTAAGATGATGTTGTGACCAGGATTAAGAAAGGAACGCTTCGGTGGTTTGTTCATGAATAAAGAATGAATGAGGAAAGAGTGATAAAGCAAATTTATATGGCGGATGTATGGCGAATGGCAGAGTTGGGAAGGGATGCCCTAGAAGAAAGTTTATCGATCAAATTGGCGATATTTTGAAAATAGCCTACATTAGAAGTACCCTTAACCGATGAGCAAGTATGCGTAGATATATTGGTGTAAAGGATTGACGAAAGATTGGCGAAAGGGGTATGTCAGGATCGTGTCAAATGGAAGTCCGTAGTCTCTCCTACCCCTCTGCGTGACAGGCGTGAGTATTTATGTATGTTTATGAAACGGTAAAAGAATAAAAGATTTCAAAAAATAGTTTAGTGTACAAAACTGAATAACTTCAAAAATTAATTAAATTTTAACATGATAGTTCGTAAATAATTAAAAAAAATCTAATAATATATTCCCGGAAAAAAGCTGCACCTACCTGCCTTTTGTTTTTTGTTTGAATGTACGAAATCCCAATAAAATCAAAAGAGTGAGTGAGTGAGTCTGCCGATAAACTTAAACAATTTTCCCCAAGAATCAGATAGGTAAGCTGTATTTTCGAGCTATGACCTTTGGAGAAAAATTTACTGCCATGGACAGTTTCCCCACAATTTCTATTTTAACATAACGTTAATAAAACATAAATAGGTAGGTATATATTTTTATATCAAATGTTTTGGTGGTGAAATAAAAAAACGGGGACACGGAGTACATAATGGCTGCTATATTTTTCATGTAAGTATTAATTTTAAGAATTGCAAACATTTAAGATTATATTTTACTTACTAGCACAATTGGCTAAAAAACTGAATTTAATTTTAAAATAATTAATGGCTTAACAGTTAATTTTTAACATTATTACATAGGAATATGTGACACATAAATAATGAAATGTATTTAAGTGCCTACTATAAGTTTTTTGTTAAAAAAAACTCATTATTTAAGCATTTAAAATGATACAAAATGTAGTCTAAGACTTACGTATTAAATAGAAAATCTGGATCATTTACTTCTCCTTTTTGTTGTTCTTGATGTACCTACAAGAAAACCGCGAGTGTTTCTAGGTAGTTTGTGTACAAGACACAGCTAAACACAAAATATTTTCACTTTTTCAAATAAATTTTAACTAAACATTTAAATTTGTTACGATTTCGTGATAGTTATTATGATATTACATATTATTACGATTCTAAACGTTAAAAGAACCCTTAAAATAACCCAAACGTATTGCATTAGTAAAATTGAAATTAATAACTAATATTGATAATACTGAAGTTATTAAGTGCGTTATGAAAATGAGTATTCAAACTTATAGAAATAATGTTACTTCAGAAAACTCAACATAAAAATAGTGAAATTTAATTTAAATAAAATTATATTTGTAAAATTGTATGTGGATTGATTACTGCATGGAATAATGACGTAAGCCAAAGCAAAACAGCAAGCCGCGGGGTTCAGCGGCATCATAGGTACCTATGTACATCAAATACGGCGTAAACTCGTCACATAACAACACTTTGGTAATCGATTATCACAACTTTTAAAATTTTACTTCGACTGCTTGTTGTAATTAAGCTCAAACACTTATTCATCACTATGTCTACTTGGCGAACACGAACATATTGTTACATATGACCGCATTGTACGTGGTGTGTAATAAAGCGACTGTAATCTGCACAATAATTTTTATATTTTCTGAATCACCGGATTCGTTGTGATTTTTTGTATTTTTGTTGTAAGTTTTTTTTAATGTTTTGCAAAATCTATTAATTATTATTGAATAATCTCAACACGTTAAATGCATGAAAGGCAAATATAAAAACCTTAATTAACATAGGCTTTTTTATCGATCGTTGATAAAAAAAAACAGAATTATACTGTGACAAAATTTTATGTTTATCACACTTTCCATGTTTTAAAATAACTACTACGCAGAATGAACTAACTGTGTTTTGAAGTCTTGCAGTGGTATGCCTGGGTTTTGTTTTAATTTTATTAATTATAGGATCCCAAGCAGGTGGTAGTACCCAGCCTCCTTCTCTATTGAAATTAGGATGTTTTTTTAATTTCAATAGCCTCACGTATCGTCCTTGGTAGGAATCGATGTTCTTTCGCGAGGATTTGTAGTGTATCAAATCTGATGTAATGGTTGGGGCCATCTAGGATATGATCGCAAAGCTGATACGTGGATAAAATCTGAAAAACAAGCTCAACAATTTCGCATACAAAATTATTCACACTACTATAATATCAGGCCTGGTAAAGTCGATGGGGGTGTATCGATATATGTCCATGATGATTTGAAACATAAGCTGTCAACAGCCACCTATACTGGAGGTAGCAACTATCTGAGTATACATATTTATAAGTATGCACTTCTGCCAGCCGCACACCTGCCACAACACCTTTGACATTAAAAATGAATATAGTTAAATTTATGTTTTTTATGAATATATTTCTTATCGATGAAAAGAAATATTATTATTTTAAGTTTGCTTCGTAAATCGTATATAGACCTTGTTACTACTGCACATTCCACCATGTTAACTTAAAATTCAAGTAAATACCGACGAGAGAAACTGCTCTAACTCTATAGTAAGGCCAACTAGCAGCGATACGAAAGGTCATTTACCTTAAAAACGACTGTGGAGTTGACAATCTATTGTCTATCTCTTTTCATCTTGTGTGTTTGTCGTAATGTCTCGTTTGCCCGGCAAAAACATGTCAAAGTCATACGGGACACATAACAACAGATGGGTTCACCAACACTCAGGAGGCCATTTTAGTAATTGTTGTTTATTTAATTATTGTTATTTTGTTTTGTTGATAATTGCTTTTTATTAAGAGTAGTTAATGATGGAGCCACAACCAAATACGTCGAGTGATAAATCAACAGATTTTACTTCTCCGAGAGAGAAACGTCCAAAGGTATGCATAGGAATAGGATATATATGAATGTTGTTTAGTAGTTTTGGTTCGGAATATACTTTGAAGTTATCTTAAAGTTATTTAAAAAACAGCTCCAGTAATAATAAAACTTTTCTTAATTTATTAAAGATGCATGTAAGTAAACTATGTTTATCATTTTAATTTAATTTTAGGTGACTAGTTTTACTATGAAAGAAAAAATATGGTAATTAATACCTACAAATATGTTAAAGAAACTTGGCATAATGATAAATACCCATACAGAAAAGAGATGGTGCAGAAAGCATTTATTTAATTTAAATCTACATTATACAATAATTCAAATTACAACAAAATTTATAAAAAGTCTATTTTTTTTGATTTACTAGATATTTTTTAAACTATATTGTCTACTTAAATATATAATCTAATATATTTAAAAGTTACTCAGCCCTGCTATTTCTAATAACCTTGCATTGGTTTCATTTACATTTGGTATCGCTTCTCGTTGGCCGTATTATATATTATAGTATATTTATTATCTATAAAAGAAACAATCAGAGCGGGTGTCCTTTCGTGACTAATAGAAATTAAAATAATTTCGAGACTGTTCATGTATGTACATATCCGTGCTTATTTTTCATAATCGCTTACGCGCGCTTTAAAGCTTGGTTATGTGTATTCTAAGTTGGTAAGTAGGTAGTTAAAAACTGTGGAAATTTAAACTTTCTATTGAATAATAATAAAAATAATCACAGAATTTCATCAATCAAATATCTTTTATGAAATTCTCAATATTTTGCACGACCGAAAATGAAAAATAGAAATACGAGTCATAGACAATTATTTTTATAGCAACATATATTTTAGAGACGGAAGTTCAAAAAAAACTTTTACATTTACTATGACTCTTACGTAAACCCGCTCGTTCCTCGTTCCAAAGAAGAATTGGGCCTGCCCTGTACACCTTATCGATCGAATTAATAAAACGAACATGTTTTCTACCGCCGGAAGAGTTGGCCTTTTGGCTGCAAGGACGATAGTCAACAATTCCTTGGCTGAAAAAACACCTTTGGTGGCTGGAGCCCTAGTGAACAAGCGAGAATATGCTGCCCAAGTCGCAGGAACGAGTCAAGGTAAGGTGGTCGCGGTCATTGGTGCCGTAGTAGACGTTCAGTTCGAAGGCAATCTTCCATCCATCCTAAATGCTCTTGAAGTACAAAACCGCTCTCCTCGTCTCGTACTGGAAGTGGCCCAACATTTGGGAGAAAACACTGTGCGCACTATTGCCATGGACGGTACCGAGGGTTTGGTACGCGGACAGGTGGTACTCGACTCTGGTTCACCTATTCGTATTCCTGTGGGAGTTGAGACTCTCGGCCGCATTATGAACGTAATTGGAGAGCCAATTGATGAGCGCGGTCCGATTCCCACCGACAAACGTGCTTCGATTCACGCTGATGCACCCGAATTCGTAGACATGTCTGTAGAGCAAGAAATTCTCGTTACTGGCATCAAAGTTGTAGATCTGCTGGCTCCTTATGCTAAGGGAGGTAAAATCGGACTGTTTGGTGGCGCTGGTGTCGGAAAGACTGTACTCATCATGGAATTGATCAACAATGTCGCTAAGGCACATGGTGGTTACTCTGTCTTTGCGGGCGTAGGAGAACGCACACGCGAAGGTAATGACTTGTACCATGAAATGATTGAATCTGGTGTGATTTCTTTGAAGGACAAAACTTCTAAAGTAGCTCTTGTATATGGACAGATGAATGAGCCCCCAGGTGCTCGTGCCCGTGTTGCTCTGACTGGGTTAACTGTAGCTGAATATTTCCGTGACCAAGAAGGTCAAGATGTGCTTCTATTCATTGACAACATTTTCCGTTTCACTCAAGCTGGTTCTGAGGTATCTGCTCTACTTGGTCGTATTCCATCTGCTGTAGGATACCAACCCACGCTAGCTACTGACATGGGTACTATGCAGGAACGTATTACTACCACAAAGAAGGGATCTATCACATCTGTACAAGCCATCTATGTGCCCGCTGATGACTTAACTGATCCAGCCCCAGCTACCACATTTGCTCACTTAGATGCAACAACTGTGTTATCTCGAGCTATTGCTGAACTTGGTATTTACCCAGCTGTCGACCCCCTTGACTCTACATCTCGTATTATGGATCCTAATATAATTGGCGCAGAGCATTACAATGTAGCCCGTGGAGTCCAGAAGATTTTGCAAGATTACAAGTCACTTCAGGATATTATTGCAATCTTGGGTATGGACGAGTTGTCAGAAGAAGACAAGCTAACTGTGGCTAGAGCACGCAAGATTCAAAGATTCCTGTCTCAGCCTTTCCAGGTAGCTGAAGTATTTACTGGACATGCTGGTAAACTAGTACCCCTTGAAGAGACCATCAAAGGATTCTCTAAAATTCTGCAAGGAGAGTATGATCACCTGCCTGAAGTTGCATTTTACATGGTTGGGCCCATTGAAGAAGTCATTGCAAAAGCTGAAACCCTTGCTAAAAACATTTCATAAATGAACGTTTCTTCTGCTAGAATTATCAATAGTTATGTTTAAGAATAAAATCAGTTATTTATAGCAATGTATCCAACATCATTTAAAAGAATTAGTGTTAAATAATCAAAGATGTGGATAGGTATGATATAAAATATCATCTAATAAATACAACCTTTAATCAAATTTGAGTTTTATTTACACAAATTAGTGAAATAAATGCAAATAACTTTCTATAAATATATTTTGTGCTGGGATCAAAACTTCTTGTTTAAAACCCCATCAGCTTAATCAAAATGACTGCAACTTGAAACTGACCTTTAGGTACATTTTTTAAAGACATGTTTCTTACAGCTAGTATGTAATTATTTAATGAACTAGCACATTTTTTTTGTCCTGTATGTAGGTATAAGGTCAGGTAGGTATCAAGTATATATATATATATATATATATAGGTAGGTAATTAAGCTGTAGTATGTAGTAAAAGTTAAAGTAAAGTTACAGCACATTCACATGTCTTCGAAATATTGTTTTTCTCTCATTCCTTAGACATGCAGGTATCCTCACAATATTTTCCTTTACTGCCGAGCATGTGGTAAATCGGCACTTTTAAAATTGCAATTAACAATTTCATTGGTGCCGGCGGCGATTGAACCCGGGTTACTCATGTTCTGTTATATTTACAGTGAGCGTTAACTGTCTGAGCTACCACGACTCACATATGTAGTACATACTATTATTTTATTCTCTGGCTATAGCTATTATTCCCTGTCAATAAGCAATAAGCATATATTTGTCGTAGCATAGGGCTGTCTCAAATTATAGAATGCAGACTGGAACATAGAATAGAAGTAGGGAAATAATGTAATCGATCACTAAAGTTGATTATTTTTTCTGAGTCCAGATTTTTATCTGTAATTTATGTATGTAAAATATTCCAGGTCTGGATGTTTGTCTATCTGAAAACAATGTACGTAAAACGCTTCCAATCGCCGATTTTATACTTTAACATCTCCATAGTACAATATACAATACTATACAAGATACATTCTGCCAATGGGCGCTGGCTCAAAAAACTAACACATCCCCCTTTATAGCACATTTCTTTGGCCACTTCTTGCATTATTAGCAGCAACTAACGGACTGACTACCTAGTTATAAATTTCAAGTCTAGGCCTTATTGTCCCAGATATATACATATATATGTATATATATATATATATATATATATATATATATATATATATATATATATATATATATATATATATAGTAGCGTTGAAAGGATAAAGTCCTCCAGCCGTACTGGTATATAGCCTTTTTTGTGATGATCTGAGAAGCTTTCTTTCTCAGCAGCTTTCTTCAGCGACATCGCCAACTCGAAGAAAGTAACATCAGCACTGCATGACCTCTCGCATCCAACAGCCATAACTTCTAATCAGGGCTCGGCTATGTATTGGTACTTAGTCCAACGTAGCTTAGTCTAGACTGTTATGTATAAATATATGTAGTACTTATTTAGTAAAAAGAAAGAACAACTTTGAACTTTTTTTTAATTTGCGTCGTATTTATTTAAGTAAGGCTGAAAGAACGTATAAATGACATGTAGGCAGGGCCTGATTTACCCATAGGCTAATTAGGCTAGAGCTAGGACGCAAGGACCGAAGGTGTGCTGAGCTTTCTTTGCTTCGAGAAAGTGCCGCAAGCATTTTTTTTTTTTTTTGGTACCAACATAACAAATAAATGGATTGTAAAAATAAGAATTTTAATTATTATAATAGGTCCTTACATATGTATTTGGCGTTTTATACGGGAGGAATATAAAGTCAATTTTTTTGTAAAATATATTTAATTAATCAAAGTATGCACCGTTGTTATCAATGCACTTTTGCCATCTCATAGGGCAGGATTTGGCTGGGTCTCCAGGGTTCAGCCATTGCGACGAGCGCTTCCGATTATCGTATAGTATCCACTTTTCATCACAAGTAATGATTCACTTTAAAATCCCTTCGTTTTTGTGTCGATTGAGCAAAGTAACACAGTAGTCGACGCGTGTTTGCAAGTTCGATTCACTCAATTCATGAGGTACCAATCGTTCAAGTTTTTTACTTTCCCGATTTGCTTCATTGGAGTGCCAAGTTAAGGGTTAATACAGTTTTATCACTTACCCCGAAACCTGTAGCTATCTCTGAAGTACTTTGTGATGGATCCTTTAATTCTTAATTTTACACTTTGGTCTCCGGCCGTCCACAGGGTTGGTTCTGAAGGTCGAAATTTCCAGAACGAAAACGTTGAAACCAAAAACGTACCGTGCTTTCTTTTGCGACACCAGCGCCGTACACATCATTAAACCTTCGAGCTGTTTCCGCTGCACTGGTGCCACGGTAGAACTCGTACTCGTAAATATACCGATATTTTATGTTTTCCATTGTGCGGTAATAAGAAAAAGATAATGAGGAAAAACTAATGAATGACTGTTTTCAAAACTCAAATGTACCAGCTAAATGAATTTACAGATTTGAATTTGGAATTCTTAACCAACGAGGAGATATTTCAGATTAAAGTGGTCAGTACGACAAAACGCTTAACAACTATTTAGATTATTATTTACAGATAATTTATTTAGTTAGAGAAACAAAAATTTCATACGTAAGGACCTAATATTTAGTGCCTTTCTTACGTTAACTGACTGGCTGTGATTTAAAATTACTCAAGCTCTTTTCGCTAACTCTAGTTTAAATAGTTACTACAGACCACAACTGAAATTATTAGCCGTGTAGTGGCGGTTGAGAATATCCACTAAGTAACCCACTATTTCCCGTGGGTGTCGTAAGAGGCGACAGAGGGAGACGGGCAGATGGACAGCAGCATCTTCCTGATAACAGCAATTTACCATAAAAAACTGCGGTTGCCAACCCACTCGCCAAGCGTGGCAAATACAGCAAACATCCCCATATGAGTAACCACACAAACAAACGGGTCCCAGAACCGGCCGCCCCGCTTTTCCTGGCTAAGGTGCTGATCACAGTAACGGCGGGGCAGGTGGTGCTATGAATCTCCAGTGGAGGTTTGGTTGCCACCTGAGACGACTCGATCTGGCAACATATAATGTACGCACCCTGAGGACCGATGAGAAGATCCGGAAACTGGAAGAAGAGGTAGAAAAGATGCGCTAGCATATATTAGGATTATCCAAGGCTCGAAGAGAGGAGGAGGACGGAGTAATCCTCGAATCTGGCAACTTATTCTATCACCGGGAGGGCGACCATATGTTCCAAGTAGATATGGATTTATTGTCCACAAGTCTCTCGTCAACAACTTTGATACTCACCAAACGGTATTCGCAGGTCATACAGGTTTACGCAACAACCGTGGCACATCCCGATGAGGAGGTGGAGGAAATGTATGAGGATATCTGTAGAGCCATGTATTCCTCCAAAATACTATACGTTGTTGACGGGAGACTTCAACGCAAAACTAGGCACAAGAGAAAGCGCTGAGCTGAAGGTACGGAAATTTGGAATAAGGTAACGGAAGTCAAGGGGCCAGCAGCTGGCCGACTCCATGTAAAAAGAGAGACTCTTTATGATGAACTCTTTCTTCCAGTAGCGGTCCCACAGGACTTGATGAGATTGACTTCATTATGCCGACCAGACGCCAAACGTTTAGTGATGTCTCCGTGATCACGAGGGTGAAAACTGGCAGCGATTACCGAATGGTTAGAGGCACACTGAACATAAACGTTAAGTTGGAGAGGTCTCGTCTAATGAAATCCACGCTCCGACCCCCTCGTAAGCCAATCCAGGTTCCCGAAAACTTTCAGTTCGAATTACAAAACCGTTTTTAGTGCATAGAAAACTACAATACAGTGGACAATATGAATGACTGTCTCGTAGAAACTGTCCATGCGGTCAAGTTCTGCAAGACCCGCCGCAGAAGAACACAAAAACTCCGACCACACTCTTAATCTCATGAATGTTAAACGGGAAACGAAGATGCAGTCTTCAGCAGATTTAACAGCATACAGGCAACTGAACAGACAGATCTCCAAATACATGCGGCAGGACTTACGCAACTTATATACAGCTCGTATTGAAGAAGCGATCGAGCGGAAAGTCCAAAGTCTTTGCCAGAGATCTGTTTGTCAGAAAAAGCCAACTGTCGAAACTGAAGACCCAAATGGCAAAATCGTTTCTGGGACACCTGAGATTTTGAGTGAGATTGAGAGGTTCTATGGGTTCACGTCATCGTTGGAGCCACACGCAAGTGTGAGTAACGACCCAAAAGCAAACACACACTATTCCGATGATATCACAGACGTCAGTCTGAGCGCGATTAGAATGGCTCTCCAGCATCTTAAAAATGGAAAGCCCCTCAAGTATGGGATTACAGCGGAGCTGCTGAAAGCAGGTAGGAAACCGGTACTTAAAGACCTTTAGAAGCTCTTTAATTCCGTCCTCCACGGTGGAACTACTCCGGAGGAGTGGAGCAAAAATCTGGTGGCCTTGTTCTTCAAGAAAGGTGATAAAGCGCTCTTGAAGAACTACGGACTGATTTCCCTTCTGAGCCGCTTCTAAGTGCTGTTTTCGACAGTCGTTACGAATCGTCTCGCACGCAAAATCAACGACTTCCAGCCTCCCGAACAAGCCGGCTTGCGAAAAAGCTTTATTACCATGGACCACATACATACCCTTCGGCCTTTGATTCCGTCGAAATTTGGACGGTGCTAATATCCTTTCAGCACTGCCAAGTTGACTGTTGGTATATCGAAGTGCTGAATTGTTTGTACAGTAGGGCTACAATGGCTATCCGAGTGCGGAACCAGAGTACGTAACCTATCCAACTGCATAGAGGTGTCAGACAGGGTGGCGTTAAATCCTCAAAACTCTTCACCGTTGCATTGGAAGACATTTTCAAGCTATTGGACTGGAAAGTATACGGCATTAACATCAATGGCGAGTATACCACTCACCTTCGGTTTGCCGACAACATCGTCCTTATGGCAGAATCGCTGGAGGACCTAAGCACTATGCTCAATGACCTCAATAGTGTCTCCCAACGCATAGATCTTAAGATGAACGTGGACAAAACAAATATCATGTTTAATGTCCATGTCACACCTATGCCGGTAGTTGTTGGGAGCACTAAGCTAGAAGTTGTTGACGAGTATGTTTACCTGGGTGAAATAGTCGGACTAGGTAAGTCCAACATCGACCGAGAAGTCAATCGACGGATTCTACTCGACTGGGCAGCGTTCGGGAAATTAAGACACATCTTCTCATGTATGTATCTCTCAGGTATACATCAAAACCTGAAAACGAGACTGTACACAACAAGTGCGTATTGCCAGTAATGACTTATGGAACTGAGGCGTGGACTAGTGGTCACTGTTGGCCGTATGAGGACGCTCACGGTCGCTCAGCGTCCTCGCTCAAGGTCGCTCAGCGAGATATGGAGAGAGATATGCTCGGGTTTTCTCCGTGTGATAAACTTAGAAATGAGGATATCCGCAGTAGAACCAGAGTGACCGACATAGCCCAACGGATTAGTAAGCTGAAGTGGCAATGGGCCGGCCATGTAGTTCGAAGAACCGACAACAGATGTGGAAAAAAGGTGCTCGAGTGACAGCCTCGTACCGGTAGGCGAAGTGTAGGGCGATCCAGCACTAGATGGAGTGACAACCTAGTAAGACACGCAGGAAGTCGATGGATGCAGGTAGCTTAGGACCGTGCATTGTGGCATTCCTTGTGGGAGGCCTATGTTCAGCAGTGGACTTGTAAAGTAAAGTAAAGTAAAGTTACAGCCTATATACGTCCCACTGTTGGGCACAGGCCACCCCTCATTTCTGAGAGGGTTTTAGGGCAAGGAAGTGTCCGCCGCGCAGCCCCAATGCGTGTTGGCGAACTTTACATGTCTTCGAAATATTTTTTTTACTTATTCCTCAGACATGCATGTTTCCTCACGATGTTTTCCTTGACCGTTGAGCAGGTGGTAAATCAGCACTTGAAATTGCAATTAACAATTTCATTGGTGTCGGCGGGGATCGAACCCGGGTTACTCGCGTTCTGTTATATTTACAGCGAGCGTTAACCATCTGAGCTTCCACGGCTCACGGACTCGGAGTGGACTTGTGAAGGGTTGTAATGACGATAATGATGATAACTGAAATACTTGATAATAATTAATTGAATTAAGATTTAATGTAGGTGAACTTGTGGGTTGAAAAGCTAGAAAATTAGAACAGGCACAGGCAATACAAGCCGGGGGGGGGGGGGGTGTTGTGTTTGCATATTTGTAGTTAGTCTAGGGCTGCCAGAACTCTAAATCTGCATGTAGGTAACTATGTATTTAAGCCATAATGGTAAATTGAAATGAGATGATAATATTCCAAATGAAATTCTTTATGTCTTTTACAGGAAGTCCCCACGGTAGTATGATATATTTTTTCTCCTCAAAAATACCGACCATAAATAATAAAAACTTATATCTATTTAAATACAAGTATGTTCATACTCATAGCCTAGAATCTGTGAAGAGCTGGTGATTGAGATAGGCAATAAAATGCCTGTATTACAAATCACCAGGTCTCCACCCCACGAGATATAAATAAGAGCATTATTTGTAATTGAGCGCTACATATATTGTAGATCGTAGGATCATAATGTATTATTTCGATATAAGTGACAAATTAATTTATATGTAAAACAAAAATTGTACTAAGAAAAAAATAAATAAATACAAAGTAACAGTGGTTTCGTAACCTCATATATTGTGTGTGCGTGCGTGCGTGCGTGTGTGTTTGTGTGTGTGTGTGTGTGTGTGTGTGTGTGTGTGTGTGTGTGTGTGTGTGTGTGTGCGCGTGTGCGTGTGCGTGTGCGTGTGCGTGTGGATGTTGTGTGGGTGTGTGTGTGTGTGTGTGTGTGTGTGTGTGTGTGTGTGTGTGTGTGTGTGTGTGTGTGTGTGTGTGTGTGTGTGTGTGTGTGTCAATTTATTATACAGGTTACTACTTTGGTAACAGAAAAATCGATGTGTAAGGCTAGTTCTGTATAAAGTAATATTGCAGACTTTATCCTTGCGGCGCTGATTCCTAAATATCTCTGGTTCATATTTTAACTGGGAATGTTTTTTAAGGACGGTATATAAAATGTAAAGCTGTCGTACAGTCAGGACTTTCCATTTTTGGTAGAGATCAAACGTTGGATAATCGAATGGTAGGAACGAGCTCATTGTGCTCCTTGGGCTCGTTCAATTTTCAGTATATGTGTTTTACAGGCACCACTCCATGAAGTGATACAGTACATTAATTGCGACTGGCAAAGAGCAAAGTAAACTGATTTTATTACTTTTTCCAGACCCACATATCTCAAGGCCTTAAATATTACCATTAATTTTCGTATTCTTGCCGTTAGAAGGTCAATGTGATAGTGAAAAAATTATGCCTAAGGTATTTAGTTGAGTCTGTGTTTATAAGTTTTGGGCATGCACAGTTTGTATCATTGGGATTATCACACAAGTGTGAAACAATTCGATGTGTAGGATCATTATGTGTATATGTGTAGGGTTATCAGTGTTTTTAATGGAAAAAGTGATATAATTTGTCTTTGAAACATTGAGTGTTAAAAGGTTCTTGTATAACCAACTCGTTAATATATTCATTCCTTTTTGAGCATTTGAGAAAACCTCATCCCATGAACTGCCACTGAAAAGGAGGACCGTGTCATCTGCAAAGGTAATTATTTTTGCATTTAGGATTTTCATCTGACAAAGATCATTTATGTAAATTAGGAAGAGTGTTAGACCTAAAATACTTCCCTGAGAAACCCCAAAATTTACAGGGACTTCTTCGCTAATGATGTTATCAATTTGTACACATTGTGTTCTGTCTGTTAAAAAATATTGTAGAAGTTTCAACTGGATGTCTCTGATACCAAGGTATTCAAGTTTTTTAACTAAAATTAGGACAGAGACTGTGTCAAATGCCTTTGCCAAATCTAAAAATACACCTATTGTTTTTTTCTTATTGTCAAAGTCATTAACTATGTAATTGGTAGTTCGAAAACCGCATCGGATGTAGATCTATTTGCTCTAAAGCCAAATTGTGCATGTGATGAAAGATTTTACTAATATATTATTTATAATGCGGTCTAAGATTTTAAGATAGTAGGAAGAATAGATATTGGTCTATAGTTATTGACACAGCCTCTGTCTCCACTTTTGTGAATAGGGTGGATTCGTGATTTCTTATATATCCTCGGGAATACTCCAGTTGAAAGTGATAAGTTGCAAATTTACGCTATCGGAGGGGCTAGAACATCCCTGTTTGCTTTCAGGGTCTCACTGGAAATTAAATCCAGGACAACAGTGCAATTGCTCTTTAGACCTGTTATTAGGTTCCTTACTTCATTCTCATCCGTTAATAGAAGAGTAAAAGAGTGACAGTATGAATTTAAGACATGGGGTTGGACTGGGGGCTTATTTTTATACAGGTCTTCAGCTAAGTTTCTTCCAACATTTGCAAAATATTAGTTAATACCATTCACCGATGCTTGCGAATTATTTGTATCTATTAGTTCTAACGGAATCTCTTTTGGTTTATTAGTATAAGTAATCTCTTTAAGAGCTTTCCAAAGGTTTTGTTGTCTTTTCCTGCATTTCGAAGTTGAAGTTTTTAATAGTTTCTTTTAAGTTTTTTTAATAGGGACGAGCAATAATTTCTGTATATCTTATAAGTAGTTTTAAGCGTCTCATTATCTGGGTCTTTTTTTAGTTTCTTATTTAGGTTATCTCGATTTTTCAAACATTTTAAAACACCTGGGGTTATCCAAGGTTTCAAGATTTTCTTACGTCTAGAAATTTTGACTTCTCTTGAGTTTGATTTAATAGCCGATTGAAGTATGTTGTGGAAAAAACAGCAGGCTCGTTAACATCTTTGATCTCGTACAAAGAATTGAAATCCTTATTTTTTAGTACTGTGTTTAAAAGTTCGAAATTTAAGTATTTTAATACTTTTGCAGGTTTTTGTTTAGAAGAAGAAGCAATGTATAAGGCAACACTATAATGATAACTTAGAGTTGTTTGTAGGATGAGACAACGAGCTTTCAATTTTGTCTTTAATATTACATGATCCAAGCATGTTTTATTATGCGTGGGAAAGAAGTACGCAGGCAACATTCCGTGAAATGCCATCATATCTAAGTATATAGGAAGATTTGCATCTCTGCTTCACTTAGCTATGTTAATATTAATATCACCTAATAATATGACATTTTGCTTATTTGAATATTTAAGTAATATAATATTAAGGGATTGAAGAAAATATTAATATTCTTGTATCCGGGAGGTCGATAAACAGCAATAGCTACCGTATCTTTATTTATAGTAATTACAAGACAATTGGCGTCAGATATTATAGGCTCATCTACTGAGATAACTAAATCTTTTTTATAATACAAAACCACACCCTCATTTTGAGTGAGATTGTTAGTAGAAGCAAAGTTATTGTATCCATCCAAAGGAGGTATGCAATGAATAGATGATAGCCAGCATTAAGTAAGCACAATGCAGTCCCAGTCCACTTTTATTCGAACAAGGATCGGTAGTAACCCAGAAAAATTACATTTTAAACTACAGATGTTTTCATTGATAAACTTTAATAGTTTTATTCGAATAAGGTAAAAAAGACACGCAATCTTCAGCATCACATATATTGGAATCTGCTACATTATAAGAGTCGATTTCGTTTTGAATTGTAATTAATTCACTGACTTTTACGGACAGAGCTATTAGAAGGATAATATTCACGAGGCAAGTGAGCTATGGAATCGAATTTTATAGTAAATACAAAAACTACTAAACTACAGCAATTAATCACAATAAGCATCATTAAAACGAAGCAGATACTATTTTTGAGCTAGGTAAGACATAAAAGAAATATATATTTCGTATTTTTAACAAATAATGTGTAATGTATTTTGAAAGTTGTAAAAATAAGTGTATGAATAAATTTGTTTGTTTTGTATGTGTTAAAAATACTGTTACGAGCTTGAGGTTCGTGACAATAAAAATTGCCGATAAAATTACCTAAATTAACACTTTAATTTACTTTACACAATTTTAAGTTAAAACACTAATAATTTAAACACATTAATTCACTTAATTCCACTCCGAAGCTTCGCTTGTTTCGCCCAAATCAACACTGCCCCCATCGCATCTTGCAGCGCCTATATATTTAATTAGCAAAGAAATATCCAGAATGTTCAAGTAAACACGCGGAAGGTACCGAGCGTTCGAGTTTCGACTAGGCGCTGTCGGTTGAGTAATTTGTGATGTCATTTTCTCAATGCTCCCCTCGCTCTCGTTCCTGACACTAGATGGCGCTAGTGTATCGTTGACTGGAGCGCGTAACACTGCCCCCTCCTAAGACATGCTCGTCCCGAGCATTATCGGCCCCATAATAACGCGCCAAGCGATTCACATGGACGATCTTAGGAGTCCCTCTTGCGCCTTTCTGTAACGGCTCCGCAATGTCAAGGGCTGTCCTATCCCGTGGTGCACCAACATTGTACAATTTCGGTGCTCCTCTACTACGTGTCCGAGGTCCCCGCAGGGCCGCACAACTTGTACATGTACGACACCAATCCTCGACATCGTCACGATAATGGACCCAGTAAAACTGTTCTCGGACCTTCAGTAGAGTTCGTTTAACTCCCAGATGGACTCTTGAACGACCATTATGGCACAACTGTAGAACATTCGACACTTTAGCTTTAGGGACAACCATTTGCAAACGACAGCTGTCTCTTCGACCATTGTCCCATTTACGGCACAGGACACCATCCTGAATCAGCAAGCTGTCCCATTGGGCCCAATAGCTTTTCGTGGTTGAACTCATCGCTGAGACGTCCCTCCACTTAGGCTTGGTAGCACGGGCCTTCATCCATCCCAGAATCGGCTTGATGTCCGGATCTTCCTACTGTGCATGTCGTAGGTTGTCCTTCCACCCGTTGCTGAGGTGGTCTGTCCTGAGCATCCTCACGGATACCACCTCCTTACTCTCTTGCCTACTACAATGGTTGCAATCTTCAGGACAAGGTCTTCTTGACAATGCATCTGCGTTGCCGTGAGATTTCCCGCTGCAGTGTCTGATAGTAAAGTCGTATTCCTGCTGCTGCTGGGCGGTGCTGTTAGCCGCACTTCCTTTCTGAGACCGTTCACCTTCCCTTCGTAGGGTGTGCTCAGGGTAGCTGGACCGAAGATGGCCCCTTTCCCCACAGCCATAGCACCTAGGGCTGTATCTTTTATTGTGGTCGCGAACCGTAACTGCTGTAACCTCCCTAGCGTGAGGTGAACGATGATCCTGTCGCCGCCAGGCAGTGTCGTTAGCTGCACTACCCTCTCGTGATCGATCAACTCTCCTTTCCACGGTTCGCTTAGGGCAGCTGATTCGAAGATGGCCTTTTTCCCCACAGCCATAGCACCTAGGGCTGTATCCTTTGTTGCGGTCGCGAACTGTAGCTGCCGCAACCTCCCTGACGCGATGGGAACGATGATCCTGCCGCACGGCTTCCACTTCCAGTGCATGGGCCAAGGCGTTCTTAAGCGTCTCGTGGTGCCCGAGCCTCACAGCAGCTCTGACTTCCAGGTCGCGGATGCCGTTGATGAATGTCTGCACCAGGTTCCCTTCAATGAGCGCAGGTACAGACCGGTATGCTTTTCGCACCAGCTTCTCCACCTCTAGAGCCCACTGCTGCAGGTTTTCGTTGATGCGCTGCACGCGATCTTTAAGCTGCGCACGAAAGACGTGTTCCAGGTGAGCGTCGCCATACCTCGCCTCCAATGCCTCAAGGAGTTGCTCATAAGTCACTTCCTCGCCGAGAGCTTCCAGAACTGTTAGGGCCTGGTCGCGCAGGCCTAGTGTGAGAGCAGTCATGGCCTGACTTTTATTCCAGCCGTTCGCCTTCATAACAGCCTCGAACTGGATTTTGTAGGCTGACCAGGAAGAGGTACCGTCGAACGGTGGCACCTTGAACCCACGTAGCGAAGGTGTTGTAGCTACTACGGGAGCTGTAGCTCCATCTCCAAGTTTGAGTTCGTCCAGTGATTTCTTCATGTCAGCCATTACGTTGTCAACCCGATTGTTTACTTGGTCGATTCGGGTTTCAGCTTTCTCTATTCGGTTTTCAGCTTCCGACAGGCGGTTGTCATGGTGAGCAACCCTATCCTTCACCTCCTTTATCTCCTTTCCGAAGGTAGCGTGAAGGTCCTTCATGAGGAGCATCTGTTCCTCCTATCGGCGGGCCTGTTCCTCGTGTCGGCGGGCCTGTTCCTCCTGCTGCTCTTTCAACTGACGGGCCTGTTCCTCCTGTCCGCCCCGCAGCTGCTGCAGCATCACCATCAGAGCACCTAAGTCAGGTGCCACAGACGTAGAAGCTGCTGACGGACCGGCTTCCGTGGCCGGCGGCTGGCCCTCAGACATCTGCGGCGTTGCACCACCAAATCTCCTCTGGTCCGTCTCCTGTTGGCGTTGACTTCGGGTACGGACACCCTCCGTTTCCTCCTTAGGTAAAATCGGCATTATTTTATCCCACTTCTGACACCAATTGTTACGAGCTTGAGGTTCGTGACAATAAAAATTGCCGATAAAATTACCTAAATTAACACTTTAATTTACTTTACACAATTTAAGTTAAAACACTAATAATTTAAACACACTAATTCACTTAATTCCACTCCGAAGCTTCGCTTGTTTCGCCCAAATCAACACTGCCCCCATCGCATCTTGCAGCGCCTATATATTTAATTAGCAAAGAAATATCCAGAATGTTCAAGTAAACACGCGGAAGGTACCGAGCGTTCGAGTTTCGACTAGGCGCTGTCGGTTGAGTAATTTGTGATGTCATTTTCTCAATGCTCCCCTCGCTCTCGTTCCTGACACTAGATGGCGCTAGTGTATCGTTGACTGGAGCGCGTAAAAATACGATCGTGTATATGAGGCTTACTAACATAAAAAGAACTTTTAATATTTTTAAATAAAGGCAGAAATATACTATGCATACAACTAAGCAAAAGCTAAGTAATTCTATAAAGCATATATTGCCTAGTCAGATATTTTTTGAAGGTTCAAAATATCTTGGCAGCTCACGTGTATGCGAGATTCATTTTGGTTACGTTTCAGATATACTTTGCCAAACGATGTCCAAAAGTTTTCGTAGTTGTGTTTTTGGCAAACATTCTAGCAAGGTAAAATAGGCGTCTGGTTGATGCAGTGAGGTGTTCTGACACATATATAGGCTTTGCGGCACCATCCATATTGAGACGCAGTGCTTAAACGTTGCCCGGTGTTCATTTTGTTGTAGGTTCTCGTAGCTTTAATAACCTTTTCTCTTTTAACAGTTGATGTGAAATCGACGATGATAGGACCGTTTGGTTTGTTTTCCAGCTTCATCCGGAACACATCACGGATTTTCGAATCCTGAATCGGAACGTTTATTACTGTGCCGAACTTTTTTGTAAATTCAATCAAATTTTCCTTGCCTTTGGATTCAGATATCGGAACATTTCTTATTTCAACTGTGGTTGATCGCGCATTTTTTTCAAATTGTTCAAGCTTCCCTTCTAGAGTTTTAATGCGGTTTTTAAAAAAGTCATTTTCTTGTTGAAGTTTTTTTAAGTTATTTAAAACATCATCATATTTAGCGGACAAATGTATAACTGTGTCCTTGATTTCATCATTTTGCTTTGATAAGGCGTTCATGGATGACTCCAAAGAAGCGAACTTAGCATCTTGAAATTTATTCATTTCATCCAACCTTACCATTAGGTCTGCTAATGTTAAATCGGAAGTGCTGGGTGGGTTATTTAACCGGCGTTTCGATCTTTATTTAATATTAACATCTATATTATGTTCATGGCTCTCGAGGGTATAAATAGCTGAATCGGATCCATAGTGTGTGGGAGAAATAGATTTAGAACTGTTTTTAGTATTTGTGCGTGCAACTGACATTTTGATAACTTAAAAAAAACTTTAATAAATCTAAATTATAACGTTGTAGTAAAATAAAATATTAATTACTTTAGACCATACACCAATATTTACCCGCTAGCCGCTGACGCTTACAAATGGCGACAAGCGGCAGTGCGCGCGTGCGTACTAAGAACAACACAATAAAATACTTTTTTTCTCACAAAAATGGTCAAAATATAAGCAAGTACCGGCAATTTTCTTAGTACTAGATAATGAGCGAGGGGGTCAGGCGCTAATTCAGCGCTAATCCCACGCGATTTAAGCTAGAAAGTTTCGACATAAATTAGTTAGGTACCGAAGTGATTCTGCCGAATAATGTTCGTAATGCTCGGCCGAATATTCGGTTCGGTAAAAGTTTTACCAAACTTTCGGCCGAATAATCGTATTCGGTGAAATCCATATTCGGCCCATCTCTAATCCATACCATCCGGATGACTGGCGGTCCACCACTGCGCGATTTTAAAAGAAGTTTTCTTCGTCGTACAACTTTCTTGTGGGATCGTCTCGACTCGACTCGACCGGAGATTTTTACAGATCGATACTTAGGGACCTTCAAGAAAAGAGCCTAATCCTTTTTAAAAGGCAAGCAACGCATCTACAATTCCCCTGGTGTTCCCCTGGTGTCATGGGCGGCGGTATTCACTTACCATCATGTGAGTCGTATGCTCGTTTGCCACCTCTCCTATAAAGGTAAAAAAAGAAAAAAGAACAAGGACGTCGTTCTTGTAACCTGCATCTTTGATGAGCCTGACAAACGACAAAAAAGTTGATATTGAAATATATCTATTATAAAAGCTTATTTTACGTACATCACACTAGTTTTTGTTTCACGTTAATACATGCAGTAACACCGGAGTTATTACTACGAGAGCTTCGAAGCGGTTTTTTGAATTCTCGAGATAGTGGTGTGACGCCATCGTTATTACGACAATATACTCAAGTGGCCCGGCCGTATAGCTCCTTGAACCGACAACCAATGGGGCAAAAAGGTTCTCGAGTGACAATCTCTTGCCGGTAGGCGAAGTGTAGGGCGACCACTCACTAGATGGAGTAAAGACCCGGTAAGACACGCAGGAAGTCGATGGATGTAGGTGGCGCAGGACCGTGCTTTTTGGCATCCCTAGGAAGCCTTACAGGACCAGAATGATGATTACAGGACAACTCTAGGTAAGTTATTTCTGTATGTATTGATATAGCCCACTCTGTTAATAGGTGTCTAGCATCTTAAGAGGATATAGTAAGTCAGCTCAAATTCTAATTTCGCCCCCACTTCCCCGCGCGTCGTATGCTATGTACCGACATGTTTGTAATCACTGATACTGTAAGTAGATAGGTCGTTAGATACTTATTTCATTAGGTTAATCATATTTATGCCTGTTTTTTATGTTGCCGGGGGATAAGTCGCTCGCGTCCGTAGGCTATGACCACCTATTCCTAGGCCCACCCTACACGTCTCCCCCGGGTGGTGCTAAATGAGCGACAAGCCGATACCACAGACTCGGCTCCACGCCGTGGTAGCGGCGTAAAACATACTACCCAATATTTTCGCACCATGAGGAACTATATAAAAGAAATGGCCCCGAGTTCCCGGCGCCCCTTTAATGGGGCAGGGGTGCGAAGAATCTCCGGGAGGAAAACCGGCGACGAGGTTCGCCACCCGTCACGTTCTGTCTCCCGGAGAGGCGAAAAGTGGATTGCAGAGGCCCGTCTGGCTACGTTGAATGTATTTGGGGCAATGAATGATAAAATGGATGAAGTATGCGACATGATGTATGATAGAGGAATAGATGTGTTATGTGTAAATGAGACGAAAAGGAAGGGGAAGGATGTCACTACACATGGCATGTATACCGCATACTGGTCTGGTGTAGACGAGATCGAGCGGGCATGCCAGGGGGTAGGTATCATCCTTTCAGAAAGAATGGGCCAATGTGTGAAAGAGTATGAATGTGTAAGCCCAAGACTGCTATGGATACGAATGAAAGTGGGCTTAAAGAAGTTGTTTGTGTTAGGGGTCTACGCCCCAGACATGTCTAAGCCCACTTATATCCGAGAGCAGTTTTGGGAAATGGTAAGGATGGTGTTAATGAAGTGTAAGGGAAATGAAAATATTATTATGCTAGGAGATTTTAATGGAAGGGTTGGGGTGAGGAGGCTTGGTTATGAAAGGATATGGGAACGTTTGGTGATGAAAGTGTAAATGAGAATGGTGAAAGTCTCCTCACCGTATGTATGGAAAAGAATCTTTTTTGACGAACACTTGCTTTCGCCACAAGAGGATTCACATGTATACTTGGGAAAGAGGTGACGATAGAAGCATGATAGATTTTATAATTGTGGATGAAAGATTGAGGGGCGCAGTGGTAGATACAAGGGTTTACCGGGGTTCTAACGTAGGAACGGATCATTATTTGGTTTTATGCCGAATTAATGGTCTATTCAGGCGTTGGCGCCATCGATCATCTGTGTCTACCACTGCGTTACAGCGTATTAGAACAGAAAGTTTACAAGATGAAGGCGAGAGAAACAAGTTCTAATGTAGACTGAAAGAAAATATAAGTGGTTTGGATGAATTATGTATGAAGGAGTTAGACTTGGAGAATGTATGGCAAAATGTAAAGAAAGGTTTAGTGGATGCAGCTACCGAAGTATGTGCTGTTAGTAAGAGGAAGAATGAAAGGAAAAATAATACGTTATGGTGGGATGATGAGATACGTATGGAAGTTGAAGCAAAGAAGAGAGCATGGCTAGATTTACTAGCAACAAAGGCTGGTAATTCTAGCGGTACGAATGATGATATTGAAAGAAAAAAGGCAGTCTTTAAACATCTTAATAAGAGAGTAAAAGAAGTAGTTGAAAGAAAAAAGCAATAAAGAACGGATAAGAATGATAGAAGATTATCGGATAACTTCCAGGCAAATTTTAAAATGTTCTGGAAACTTGTAAGAACTGCCAGGGGACATTCAAAACAGCCTATGATGAATGTTATAAGAGACGAGAATGGCTATATTCTGAAAGATGAAGTTTTGAGTTTAAAGAGATGGAAGGAATATTTTGAAAGCGTGTTTATGAGTGAGGAGACAACGTGTGTACTAACTGAAGTAGAAACTCCGAAAGAAGAGGAAAGAGGTAGCGAGATAAGTATAGATGAAATAATGAAAGCAATGAAAAGCATGAAAACAGGTAAGGCTGCCGGATATGATAGAGTTTCACCCGAAATGCTAAGGGCTGGAGAGGAAGTCGTGGCAGGCCTGCTGCACACCTTGTTTAATTTATGCTGGGAACTGAAGCGGGTACCGGTAGACTGGTGCAAAGCCGTGATAGTCCCAGTATATAAAGGAAAAGGGTCGCAGCAGGACTGTAAAAACTACCGTGGCATCAGCCTTCTTAGCATTGTGGGAAAACTGTATACTAAGGTACTTGAAAGAAACTGATGGAAAAATTTGGGATGTGCAAGCGGGATTCGGAAAGGGAATGGGATGTACAGATCAAGTCTTTTCCATGCGCATGATCGCGGAGAAGTTTTTGGCCAAAAACCAAAAAGTTTTTTGTGCGTTCATGGACTTGGAAAAGGCCTATGACAGAGTGGATAGGGATGTGCTATGGCAAACACTGAACTCATTTGGGTTGAGCGCTTGCTTGATACAGGCATTGGAGTCTCTTTATAGGGACTCTAGTGCTTGTGTTAGGATCAACGGGGTCTACTCGGACTGGTTTGACATCCATAAAGGTGTCAGACAGGGCTGTGGGGCTTCCCCGTGGCTGTTCAACCTATTTATGTCAACAACCTATTTAAGTTAGTTGTGTGCAAAATTTGAAAGTTGAAGAATGCGGATTAAGAATGGGTGAGTTAACCGTCAAATGCCTTTTGTACGCCGATGATCAAGTTATCCTTGCGTCGTCGGCGGTCGAGTTGCAAATGATGGTTACATTAATGAACAGATCATTAAAAGAAAGGGGTATGAAAGTGAACGCAAGTAAGACGAAGGTTATGGTTTTTGAAAGAGAAGAAAGTTTGTTTTACTTTCTTTTGTGAAATAAGAATAGAATGGGAGTTGATCGAGCAAGGAGATGAGTTTGTATATTTGGGCTGCGTATTTAGCAGGGATGGGAGATATGATAAGGATATAGAACGACGAGTGAATGCGGGAAATAGAGTAAATGGGGCCCTGCACTCTATTGTGAATAGTCAAAATGTGTCAAAAAAGGCACGTGTGGCAATTCACAAAGCTGTGTTGGTCCCTACTTTAACGTATGGTAGTGTAAGTTGGGTGTGACAGAGGAAGCACGAGGTAGAATCACCGCAGTAGAAATGCGGTCCTTAAGGAGTATGTTAGGGCTGAATCTGAACGACAGAGTAAGAAATTGTGTAATAAGAGAAGAGTGTGGTTTGCAAGATGATGTTGTGACCAGGATTAAGAAAGGAATGCTTCGGTGGTTTGGTCATGTGGAAAGAATGAGTGAGGAAAGAGTTACAAAGAAAATTTATGTTGCAGAAGTGAATAGCAGAGTCGGAAAGAGACGTCCTAGGCGAAAATTTATCGACCAAATTGGCGATTTATTGAAAACGGGCCAAATTAGGAGTACCCTTAACCGACGAGCATGTATGCGTAGGTGTATGGATGTGAAGGAGGCGAGAGAGGTATGTCAGGATCGTGCCAAATGGAAGTCTGTAGTCTTTGCCTACCCCTCTGGGTGACAGGCGTGAGTGTTTATGTATGTATGTATGTATGCCTGTTTCTTAACGCCAACCTAGTCGCTTCTTATTTTTATTACGGTTATTTCCCATTTTAATTTTACGTCGTCCTCTTGCGTAATGTGTATTCTGATCGTAAGCGACACAAACTCCTCCCCCTTCAAAGGCCGAAGTGAAACTGACCGGGCGGCAGGATCAGGAATCAAGCTTCAAGAAGCCGATAGTTTAGGTAATTTCTTTTTACAGTGAAAATAATGGTATTTTAAAAAAAGTAAATAACATAAGCACTGCTTTATAGTTAGTTCAGTTAGTATGCAAAGTTTCATGATCTTATTTAAAGTATTTTATGAATAACAGCGGTTTATTGTTTATTTTGGAGGTAACTTTGGATTTTTTTTCTATCGAGAAAATTTTACGGAATCGTGTTTTCGTCTAACATAGTCCTTAACATTACCTAATCCTCAACTTTACCATATATTTATTTCAAATATAATGCTGCAATATTTTCGGCATAACGGAGGATCTTGCTAAGCCATTTGAGGTTATATTTCCCCTTAAGAGTTCTTCTACAGAAGAATAGTCTATATGCATTTTAACACGTTCGACGCGGAACGAGATCTTTCAGTTCTCGTTCGTGACGTTTCAGTACTGCGCAAATGAAATCCTATGTCCATCCCGTTTTAACAAATGATATTTCTGTATGTTTCTTTACTAATAAAGTGAGATAAATATATTTTCTAATGTTATGCATCAAAACACGTATAGTAAAATTTTGCTTCTAGTACGGAACGAGAACTAAAGAATCTCGTTGCGATCTCGTGCGAAGCTTGAAAAAATAAATAAATAGTGCCGAGTAAACTTCCGATAAGTGCACATCAATTACGTTGTAATCAGGATGGATAATATTATGACGAATCGCAAACGCAGTCGAAAAACTTTGGAACTTTGCTTTAGTTTTTCCGAAGAACCTAACATGGTGAGTGAAAGTAATCGATCTTCCAAATCCTCATCTCTGTTCCGGAAAGTGTTCAAACGTGTTCTTGGAGTGCGTAGTGAAAATATTTGTGTTAGCCCCAATACTGGACATTCTTACCAAGAACTTACTAATGTGTCACCATCACCACGCGTCCAACGTGATACATCGTGCAGCACGGATCAAAATGTGGGTAAATCTAACTTACATACATCTAACTTGCCAAGTACCAGCAAACAAGGGTCTTCGCAGTTTGTACCGCCTAGCACACCAGATACGGACTGCATGGATTTACAAACTAAAAAGATAAAAATAACAGAGGAGATAATAATTCTAGCACCCAAATATGCGCCTGTTTTTACAGATACTGCAATGGGCAATAATGATACTTTGCCATTAGTGCCATTGTCTGGGGGTAACTCTACTTATGGTTCTCTCAGCAATATTTCGGTGTCAAATATGCTTACCCTTGATGAGTCTTTCGATGAGCAAAAGATATCTGATCTACTTAATACACCAAAAAGAAATAATCGTACTAGTAAAGAAAAACTAAGTTCACAATTAAATTTTGAGAAGACACCAGAAGAACCACAATCAGATTTATCTGCGCCGGGTCCCAGTCAATTACCTCTTGACATAGATAAAGCATTAAAAGCAGTGTGCATCCACTTCTAACGTTGTTATTAAAGGTAACGAGACAATTACTAGTACCAGTATTAATAGCACCCAAGAAAATGATAGAGTCATTGATACAGATGATGACAGCAGTTATGCTCCTAGCACTTCTTCGGAAAGTGAATCTGATATTACTGTTATAACAACCGAAGATGAATGTGATGGAGATAGTAACAATCAGTTGAACAACGGAACACCTCAAAATATTACAAGACAACAAGAAAATGTTGCAGAAGACGCTGATGGAGATGAATGGGTCGACATAGAAGATACGACTCCGGAATTTGAAGAATACCCGCACGAATGTCAATACAATGTACCTGAAAATGTTAAGATACCAGATGAATTATTTAGACTGTTTCTAACAGATGAGATAGTTGACAAGATGGTTCTTGAGACTAATTTGTACGCGGAAAAATTTCTTACTAATCCAGACTCGAAGAGAAAATCTCGGTTCCGCTCTTGGAAGCCAATTAACCGAGAAGAGATGCTGAAGTTTTTAGGTGTTGCCCTAGTTATGGGTTTGAATAAAGTTCCACACGTTAATGACTACTGGTCAAAAAATATTATGTATCGAAACGAATATATCATAAAAGTTATTAGTAGAGATCGATTCACCGCAATTTTAAGATTTTGGCATTTTAGTGATGACACTATTGACAGGACAACCGATAAACTAAATAAAATACATGATGTGTACGAAATGTTTCTTGCTAATTTCAAGAAAGTTATTGTCCCAGGTAAAATCCTAGTGATTGATGAGATCATGGTGCCATGACGCGGAAGACTACAATTCCGGCAATATAAAAAAATAAATCACATAAATATGGAGTGAAGCTTTACAAACTGTGTACTGTCGATGGAAATACTTGTAACATGATAGTGTATATTACAAGTATATCCATCCATGATAGGAAAAGGACAGGATGGACGGGAAAAGACTCATGGAATGAAGACCGTTTTGAAGTTAATACAAAATTTAGACAAAAACGGTAGGATTGTTATAACAGACAACTTTTACAACAGCGTAGAACTTGCTCTCAGAGCAAACAGAAGGGGTTTACCAAAGTCTGTTGTTGCAAAAAAGATAAAAGGGCGAAGTAATTGGAAAGATGAGAAGAACCGGTGCAAAAGTTATAAAGTGGGTGGACAAAAGAGCGGTCTTAATGATTACTTCACGCAAAAATCATGATGCAAAAGTTATAACTAAAACAAGATCTAGGCGAGGGAGGGAGGCACATATAAGGAAGCCAGAATGCATATTTTTTTATAATGATGGCAAATACGGAATTGATTACATACAAAATTTAACAATTATTGGCATAGATAGATATAGCTCGTTATGATTCTCATTGGAATAATATATATAGATACTTTTTTGAATAAGAATTCAAAAAAAGTATCTATTATATTATGCGAAAAAATGTTTAAGTTTTGTTTTCAAGTTTTGTGCGGTTAGCTGGCTTCTTATCTCCGTAGGTAAAGAATTTAATATGTATGGTATTAGAAATTTACGTGTTCTCTTAACGTAGTAATTATTAGTTCTAATTGGTGAATAAGGTGTTTTATTTCTAGTGCTATAAATGCGTTCCCTTGGGGTTGGGTACATCGAGTATTCATAACATTCTTTTAAAATCATATATTTCACCTTTTTATGTATGGGTAAAACTTTGCAGTACGTGAAAAGGTATGAGTAATCATTTCGATATTTGTCCTTAATGTGTTGAGGCAATATAGATTTTAAAATTCTTATTTGTAAGCTGTAAATTTTATCTAGGTAAGTGCGGAAAGTTCGTCCATAACTACTAAGACCATACGATACTATCGATTCCACTAGAGCATTATATAGGCTTAGAAGAATTTTAAATGGAACTTTATTACGAATAATATAAAATTTCGCTAGGATTGTCCTTAATTTACTACACACGTAGTCAATATGATTCTTCCAGTTCATCCTATTATCTATAATCAGTCCTAAGTATGTGTGATACTTAACAAGTGGGATTTTTTCGCAGGAACAAGTTATTATATTGTGCAGACAAAGATGATTATGAGCAATAATGCTTACTGGCATAATATTCTTGATATGACTAGAATGTATGTGTAGTACCTTAGTTTTTTGTATATTTATTTCAAGTCCTAGATCGTGAGCCCACATAGAGAGGCGTGAAAAATCATCTTGTAATTTTTGCATGGCGATATCCTGATTTTTATCTTCTGACAGAAGGCACGTATCATCTGCATATTGGTATAAACTACATTTTTTAATGATATTTTCTAATTCATTTACGTATGTTAAGTAATGGAGTGGCCCTATAACTGAGCCTTGTGCCGTACCAGTAGTCATAGGCATTTTAATACTTAAATTATTTTCTATCTTTACTTGGAAATATCGATTGCTAACATAATCTTTACACCATCTTAAGAAACGTCCTCTAACACTAGAGTTTTCGAGTTTTTTTATAAGAATGTTATGTTTCAAGGTATCGAAGGCTTTACTGAAATCGATGAATGCAATTAATACATGTTTTTTCTCATCTAAACATTTGTTTACTTCGTCTGTAAAGTTTGACAGTAACTGTGTAGTAGATTTCTTAGGCTGAAATCCGTATTGAGATGCCGAAATAATTTTATGTTTTTGGTAAGAGTTGTGAAGCTGGTTGGAAATGAATTTTTCTATAATTTTGTCAATTGTTGGAAGTATAGTAATAGGCCTGTAATTACTGTAATCGTCATGACGTCCACTTTTGTAAATAGGCCGTACCAAACCTAGCTTTAGATCTGTAGGATAAATACCTGTTTCTATACTACTATTAATTAACTTGACAATTACTTTAGCAATTTTTTCTGATATGGCTTTTATGTCAATTGTACGAATTCCATCAGCACCTGGTGCCTTTTTTTGTGTTAAGTGTTTTTATTATATTTTTTATTTGATTTGTGTTAGCTTTTTTGAAAGCGTATGGACTTATCTACTGGATTTGTGTACAAATCATCTGATAGCATTTTAATGGTACATTTTGGTATTATATTTTTTAAGTTTCTATCGAACTCAGTAGCAAAATTATCAGCAATCATTTTACTATTTTGACTTTTGAAGTTAAATGCTTTATTTAACGATTCATCTAGTGTTTCGGTAACTTTTCCACAAAGTTTGTTTACAATTTTCCAAGTATATCTTGGATTAGACATATTGTTATTGATTTTTTGATAATAGTAATTATTTCTAGTTTTTTCAATAAATTTAATTGTTTTATTTCTATATTTATTATATTCTAGTCTTAGAAGTTTATTATTTGAGTCATTTTTCCATTTAGTCAACAAATTATCTCTAATTTTACACATATTTATGATGTCTTCGTTTATCCAATTCTCTTTATTTCGTTTACTACCTTCTTTTGTTTTTTTTATTAATTGACATTCACTGTAGCATTTCATAAAATTAGTTTTTATAAAATTTATTATATTAGTAGAACATTGCATATTATTAACCGGTGACCAGTCTATTTCATTCAGCATTCTATGAAGTTTTTTGTTGTCATACAAAATAATGTTTTCAAATTCATCCCGTGTGTACGAAGCATGTAAAACGCATAAAAAAATAAGATAGTAAAGAAAAAATTTATTGAAAGGATCATAACGAAATGCACAGGAGTTCCTTTTTACCTGGAAAAAGATAATCCGGAAGTGATCGTTGAACACAAATATATAGTGAATACCAAGAAGAGACGTTGTGTGAGTTGCTACGAAAAGGCACGACGAACAATGACTAGCAAAGAAGCGGATAAAAAGACAAAACAGGTTAAAGGTGTTCCGTCTTCCGTGTTTTAATGAAAAACATTGACATTTTTTGTTCTAAGCAGTTAGTCAGTTTCTAATGCCTTACCTACTGTTTTATTATAATAAATGATTCAGTATCGATAATGTTGTTTTTCTTATTGTTTCCCATCACTATTTTTTCATCGATACTATACAATATCGGCGAAAGGAGATCTAAGAGTACTCGCATTTTTTTGCTATCTAGTGCGGAACGAGATCCAAAAGTTCTCGTTTTTTATTTTGAAAATTTTCCGGTTTTTTTTTTTTAGATAACTTGAGGCGGTGATAACTTACTGAAAGGTCTGTTCATCCCCTACCTGCACATACAAAAAAAATGTAGGTTTATACAAATTTCATAGAAATATTGAGGTTTAAAGTGACCAAGTGGTACGCGACTTATTGGATCTCGTTGCGTCATTCCTTGTGGATCACAACGAGAACTTTTAGATCTCGTTGCGTCATATTAACTAGATGCATAGCTGGGCTTCCGCGATGAACGTGTTAAAAGAGCAAAAATAATAATTTTATTTCGCAGTTGATGTTAATACCGTATCCTTTTCAGTCCAGTAGCTTGAAAACGTCTTCCAATGCAGCGGTGAAAAGTTTCGTGATAATGACTTCACCCTGTCTTACACCTCTCTGCAGATGGGATGGGTTTCGTACTTTAATTCTGTACTCGAATGGCCATCGTAGTCTTATTTACAAATTCTTCAGTACTTCGGATATACTGACAGTCAACTAGGTATCGCTGAAGAGACTGTAGCAAAGCCCATATTCCAACGGAATCAAAGGCTTTCTCATAGTAAAAGGTTTTTGTAGTGGTATATTATACTCTTCGGTCTTATGTTCATTTTGCCGAGGGGTATGTATGATGTGGTCTACGGTACTTAAGGCTTATGGGAAACCGGCCCGTTGGAAAGGCTAAAAAAGCGGTTAGGTATCCCAGCCGGAGCTCAAGTTTGATTAGTGCAAAATTTCTAATAGTTTTTAGGCCAAAATATATGGGCATATTATTCGGCATAGGAAACTCGCAGTTAATAAATACCTTCATAAATCATAACTATTTGTTCTTAGAATATAAAACGAAATAAAACACAATGCTTAGTTATTTTTTTTATTTGTTACAAATGGTCTTATCGCTTGCCTCCAACACGTGGTGCTGATTTTTGACTCACTTTGGCAGCTTTAGCTTTAGGCGCAGCCTTTGCTTTTGGTGGAGCGGCAGTGACCTTCTTAGCTGCTTTTGTGGATTTTTTCTGTTCTTTTGCAGCTCTGTAAGATATTTTAAATGTTAAACAAAACCAAAAACAAAAAAATGTTTAAATGTCTCTTAATCCATATGTATACTTTAAGCCTTCAATTTAATTCTGTCATTTGACAAGTTATCAGTTTACTACTGAAGAGGCCATAG
Source organism: Parnassius apollo (assembly GCA_907164705.1). Taxonomy (NCBI): domain Eukaryota; kingdom Metazoa; phylum Arthropoda; class Insecta; order Lepidoptera; family Papilionidae; genus Parnassius; species Parnassius apollo. The sequence goes on from CAJQZP010000885.1 coordinate 15,080,242, forward strand.
ACTGGAATGGTTTTTGAGTGATAGCCTCACACCAGTAGTGTCGAGCTCTTCCGACTAGATAAACTTCTGTTACTAAACAAAAGTGAATCCACTGCAGTCTTCTAGTTTTATAGGTATAGGTGGCAGAATAATGAGCAGGATAAGAAGATGATATAGTGACTTTCTATCTAGAAGTAGGTCTGGGTTCATACTATCAGCTAGTATGTTGCTGAACAGCTGTGCACCCACTGTTGTTCTAATTTCATGGGTAAAATAACAGACACAGAGGTATTACATATTAGCCCTAAGGGATGGTAACTTAAAAGTAAGCTGTATTGTTTGAAGTTAGTTGCAAGTATCAATGGGCTGCAGTAGTCACTTCCCATCATAACTGATTTTGTAACATATATTATAAAAATATTAAGTACAATCATACTTTATTAGATGAACTGGCATACTTTTTTTAAAGATTATGCAAATGGTTATTAAAAATTGAATTTACATACTTAATTGCTTGTTCTCTTTGAGCTTTTCTAACTTCAGGCTTCATATTACGCTTAGCCATGATGTCACTGAGGGAGGCGCCTACAATGGCACGCTGGAACTTTTGTGTCCTCCTAGTGCGCTTCTTAGCTTGCTCTTCCTCCTGACCTTTCTTGAATTTACGTCTAAAAATAGAGGATAATTAATTGTAATTTAACATCATACAATGTTTAAGTATAATCTATGGCAGTAAAGATAAAATGTTTTTTATATGAAGGATTTAGTGCATATTTACAGAACAACATGTGCAGTGATGTTGCTATGGAACTGAGTTGTGGTCCTTCACTGCTGGCTGTATGAGGACACTCAAGGCCACTTAGCGAGCTATGGAGAGGGCTATGCTAGGGGTTTCTATGCATGCTTAAAAATGAGGATATATGCAGTAGAACGAGAGTGACCTACATAACCCAACAGAGTATATAGCTGAAGTAGCAATGGGCCAGCCATATAACTCGAAGAACCGACAACCGATGGGGAAAAAAGGTTCTTGAGTGGCAGCTTCGTACCGGTAGGCGAAGTAATTGGCAATCCCCTCTACATGGAGTAACGACCTGGTAAGACATGCTGTAAGTCGATGGATGCAAGTGGCTTGGGACCGTGCTTTGTGGCATTCCTTGCGGGAGGCCTACATTCTGCAGTGGAATTGTGAAGGGCTGTAACAATGATGATGATGATGATTTCAGGACAACTCGAGGTAAGTTATTTCTGTATGCATTGCTATAATCCACACTGTTAATGGGTGTCTAGCATCTTAGAGTTAAGTTTTACAAAAGAATGCATTTTAAAAAAGCAAAAAGAATAAACGCAAAAGTTGAGAAATAAATAAAAGAAAGTTCTAATATACAAGTAGAACCAAAAGTCAATGAATATCATAAACTTTGACATCTGTAGATAATGCAAGTAAAAATAATCATTCTTTTTGTACAACAAATAAAATACCTATGTCTGAGACTTGGGTTTCAAATCCTTTACATAAAAAGATAGATGTTGGATTTAATAATGCTACTGTTACAACATAAGCATTTTCTATGACACTGAGTAGCAAAGAACTGCATATAATTAGTAAGAGAAGTACATTATATACTTGTTAAATTATTTTAAATTAATTTTATTCACTCTATTAGGGGTGCAAACTGGATAAATCGAGCGCGTTCGTGATTTACCCAGTTTGTATTAATGAATTAATTTATATAACCTTTATTGTGGGACATGTTTAACTAAGATTTTCATGGTCGAACTTAATGCCTTGCAACTAAAGTTAATGGGATTCCATTTATGGTGTTGACTGGTACTACTGAGAAATAAAAGTTGTTAGGTATTAAAAAACTGCAACCTTCAGCATTAGAGCCAATTAAAAGTCCACAACGAAACATAGGCCTCCACCATAGACTTACTAGCTTCATAGCGGAGACATTTGCCATAATTGCCATGCTTGGCAATGACAATTTTTGTTTTTTGTTTGTATTAGGAAGACATTACCCCTTCTCCTGGTTTATTTTACCCTCTGTCGCATCTTACGCACCCACGGGATGTTATGGGGTATATTATTCTCCGATTACTACTACTTATAACCACCATTCTGTTATTATTATTTATCATCTTATATTATTATTCTAACTGCTACGTCACGGATTAAAAAAGCTATTATTTATATGTATTTATATGAAGAAAAATTGCAATAAACTTTAATGAGAAGTAATATCATTGTACTTGCACCAACTCCAGAAGGTGAAGTCATTTTATCCCTTTTTGGTTTTTGAAGTCAGCTTAAACTTTTAATTAAAGTTATAAGTTAAGATTTTGGTTCTACAATAATTTACGAAATATTCAGTGTATAATCTCAACAACATAGGAGGAGTCAAAATATAAACTCTCTCATCAAATCTTGCACAAAAAGTTGAATTAGGAGGTTGAGAGCACAAAGCAGGCAAAAGAGTCTTTTTTGCATTGATGCAAAACAACTGGTAAAAAGTTTAACAAGCAAAATGGTGAAAATGCTTTATCAAATTAGATTCCTAAATTTTAATAAAATATACACTTACAACTTACATATATTACTTTATTACTTACATATATTGCATTAATGAATATTTACAGATTAAATTTATCAAAAAACAACAACATAAAAAATGCTACAAGATATGGTTTATATACTTAGTTGTTGATGTTACTACTGGAAAGTAACATATTCACTGTATAATCTGAAAATACATTTCTAGCCTAGAATATCCTGAAATTCAAATAAAAAACCAAATGAGGAAAACAATACCTGTAAAGAACAGTCCATGTAACTTTTCGAGGATTTCTCCTCATAAGATGAGCTGCTTCACATTTTGAATTGAGAAATGTGAAAGTCTGAAACAAAATAATATTTTTATACAATTAGCTATAATTGAAAAAATAATATTTTAAATATTTAACAGTATCCAGGTAAGTTTTTGTAAAAAATTTATATGCCAGTATTCCAAAAATTACAAGCTAAATCGAGATGTAAACCCTTTTCTATTTTTAGAAATACTTAATTAATGTATATCAATTAAATTTTTCTTTGGCTTAATTGTAATAATAAAATAATAATAGTCATGTTGAGTTTATATGAAATTTTTGTTGTGACACACACAGTACATTTTCTAACAATATAAATGGGAATTTTACAGAGAAAACACAAAAATTATTTTCCCCTTTATTTTTAAATGTATGCTATGCATTGATTTCTTGTCCATTGGTTATGTTTGTAGGCTTCACTTTACTGATTTTACTCATGGAGTTAAGATAGAACTTTCAGGTCAAGCATGGTATTCTAACTGCAGTCTGACCAGCTCTGATGATAATTAGCTCTCCAATTCCAAACCTGAAATCTCAAATGTTACTAGTCACTGGTGCCATAACAGGTCACAGTTTATTGAACAAGTATCTCTTCGCTTTAGGTGGTATGGACAGCTTCTTGTGCAGTCTGCATGGGGCATGAGGATATAGAAGCCACATTTCACTTGATTGTTCAATGGGTGCAAGTCACCAGTCACTCCACAAATTGTAAAGAATTTACAAAGATTCCCCACGAAGCTTGGGTGGCTCTAATAATATTTTATACCTTCTCACACGCAAAAAACTCACTTGAGATTGGTGTTGCAGACACCAGCCCAGCTCAATCAAATTCTCCAACTCCCCTCCTGTTATAGGCTCCACTAGATAATTTACTCTTCGTTCAGTTCTTGAATTAGAATTGTTAAAATGCATAATGATTAACAGAAGATTCTTTACAATGATGTCATAATAAGTCTTCCTTTGTCACTTTCTCATAATCTTCATTGTGCTATGAAAGCTTCATAATAATTATGGAGTAAAAGTGAGGGGGACTATACCAAATGGGGGACAAGATGAAAGTATCCACAAAAATAACAGTTTAAAAACCTTTCAGAATGGCTCAAACACGGATACAGGGTATTGTATGAATGTAGCATGTGTAGATGGAGGATTGGAGTGTGCGGAGTTAAAAATTTTAATATTTCTGGTGACTAGAGTAGTTAAAACAAAATAAAATTAATCATTTTTTATTATAATTGATGTAAACGTTATTTTAACCTTATTATAAATCAAAGGTGTATTTAAAAGTTTATTAATTGTATATACAAAAATTGACTATTTACAAACACTATTATATACACTTTTGTATCTATATTTTATTTACATTTAAAAACATTAGTTAGGCTTCTTTTGTAGCAGACAACTGTGTCCTTCGATCACTTATAAATATACAGTATACACTAACTAAATGATGTCTAACACTAAATTATTTCACACGTGATGAATAGCGTGCTGCTAGATTAAATTTGCGTCACATGTTTACTCCCAACAGCGCTGCTGTTAGAATTAATTGCCGCTTGATTTAAATAGCGCCAAAGCATCATAGCGACTACTTACATAGCACGCGCTATGCATTATGAAGAGATAGCGTGCTAATGACGCTATGCGCTATATTAACCACCATTACTGCTATTGTAGCAACACCCTAATTTAATACATTTCGACAGAAACTTTCTCATACATGGAGTTTTTATGGTAAGTAACGCAGCAATTCATTTAATAACAGTTTCATATTAAAAAATATTTGAAGCATTATAATCACCATATTGAGCTTTTGCAAATTCACCCCTTTTAAATAAACAAAACGCGTGTTACGTCAGTTCGTTCTAAAAGAAATGTGACAATGGCAGCCAGAGATGCATCTTTTTTTTGGGCCAGTCTGCATGCACCGAATAAAAATAAAGTTTTTATATAATATTGAAAATAAAGTTTTATCTTTTGAATAAGTACCTTATATGTGTTATAAATTAATGCTTTTTGTTGTTTAATGAATAAAGTACTTTATAACAATAGATGATTTTTCTTCTACAGCGATCTTTTACATAACTTTTAGTTAATAAATATATATTATATCAATCATTATAAAAAAATAATTAAAAAATCATCATAAATAAAGAAAGTACTACATATAAAAAGCGCCTATATATTGAAGGTTTGTAGCCCCTACTTAACAACCGAAATGTCATTGTCAATTTTTCTCAATCGATTTGGCACATGCTATAATCCTCCTTATCTCTCTACCCTCCATATTAATAATATAAAATCTTATAGCCTTCAACTTAACCATATCTATGTTATTAGACATAATCTTGACTTGACTAATGTGCTAAATTTTGTCAATGTCATATTGGGAACTGACAAATCCTTTTTAAATATCTTCATCTACACTTTCTTGTAATAGGTACATTATCCTTACTCCATAATCATGTCAAGGATGTGATGTTGAAAGATTCTAACAGTGAAGTTCATCAACACCCACAAAAAGACAAAAATAATATGAAAATGAGTTAGGTATGTACAAGTGTGGTCAGGAGGAATAGCAGCCTGTATCGATGATTAACCCCAGAAGGCTCTTGAGGTTTTACAGAGATGGCGGTATAACTATCTTGTCAGGAATAAAATACTCTAGCAACAGTGAACAACATCAAAGGTCTTATTTATTACTTTTAAGTTCTTTATTACTACGATTGTCAATACGCCTGCTGAGCGTACGATTAAAGTAAATTCTTCCTACAATGGGAGAGGCCCACGTCCAACTGTTTACTTTCACAGGCTGGCAGGCATAATTCCAACAGCCATAATATAAATAACGGAAATAAATCACGTTAAAACTTAAATCGTAGTTTTACTAACAACCTAACAATACAGCAGCAATGCAATACATTTTACTGTTTGCATTTAGAGAATCTTTATCATAGGATTATAAGTTATAACTCGGCAAGTGTAAAAATAATTGTACATTACTGAAATGTTTGTGAACACTTAAAAAGCTACAAAGGTACATATCAATAATTTAAATGTAGGGAAAAAGGACTCAATATGAGCGATAATTTACCTTGCCGTCAACCTTAACCATGGTTTTGCCATGGCCAGGGTAAATCTTGTAACCACTGTAGGCGCAAAGTCCGATCCTGAAAATAAAACACACATAATGAACAGTTATCACTTCACTTATTTATTCGATTATATTCACAATATAATAAGTTTGGATTCATTTGATTTATTATAATATAAAAATTTTAACACATACGTACTTCATTTTGACTTGTGTCAAGAATCAAAAGAACTAGTGTTGCGTCGGAGTTCATAAGAGTTCATATAATCCGGTGATAGCCGGTCTTCGTGAGAACCGATTATTTACCGGTTATTTGAAACAACTGGTACTTAAATCTCTGCTGGAAGTCATGGATCACAAATAAAACAGTTCCTAAAAAGACAAGAAATAAAGAAAGCGAACTTTTAAAGAGACAATTAATAGAAACTTAAAAGTAAGATTGGTAATTGCCTTGAACTATATATTCTCCAAAGTTAAGATGTTTCGCCCTAACACTTGGTTAATAATAAAAATATTAATTAATTTGCAACCTTCCGCTAACCAAATACAATGATGTGTCTTACCTGGATTGAAGAGCACCTCCCGCTCTCCCTCAATTGCGTGCACTAATTCCGTCACCACTAGTCCCAGGACCAATAGTCCCAACACCACTACTCGCGGCACCATTACTTCCAACACCACTATTCCATGAAAGACACACCATCGACGATAATACGACACGTGTTTCGCCTCTACACAAGGCATCCTCAGGTGATGTACACTCTACGGCGCGCGGAGAGTAAAGCGCTTATTACATTATACAATTTTTAGAAAATCTAATTAAGAACCTAAATTGGAAGCTAGTGATCACATTACACTAAATTGAATTCTAAATCGTGACGAAGCGCATTCGTAAAGAAGTATCGACGGGGTTGTACGTTTGATCGATGGCGCCGTATTTATCAAAACAGCAGAAAATAGGACTTGCCTTAGCCATGGTGGGAACAATGGATATTAAAAAAAGAGAAAAGATTACTTGTCATTGAGAAAAAACTCTCTAATGTGAATATAATTATATATTTTTTATATGATAGGGTGACAAACTAGCACACAGTCCATCTGATGGTAAGTGGTTGCTGCGGCCCGTGGACATCTACATCTACCTCCGATTACAAATCAAAATGCAGATGCGTTGTCGTCACCTGTGACGACTAAGATGGAATGCCTCGTTTCCAGTAAAAAGGGTCTCCTGTTCTCTACACTCGCCATACGAAACACAGCAACATTAAGCTACTATTTTACGCTGGTGTTCCGTGAGAGCGTGGTGCTTCCTCGCTCGAGCCGACCCATTCGTGCTACAACTATACTAATAATTATATTATTAGTATAGTTGTAGCACGAATGGGTCGGCTGCAAATGCAGCATGGCTCTACCACCTATAAAACAGTTTGATTACTTGTTAAGTTTAGTATCCAAACATATTGAAAAAGAAGTCACGATATTTCGATAAAGTGTGAGTACCAAAGAATGTTTGATGGTGACATTACGTTTTATAGCCACCGGAAATTAATATTAAGATTTAAAGTACTGCTCTCTGATATCATACTTCTATCAAAACTTCAAGACATCCGCTTGTATCAAAGCGCGGGCGCCGACTGGTTGTTCTAAATCGTAACGTTGCGATTACACTGTCCTAAAATGTAAACAATTTAGGAAGTAGAGCGATTGGTACCTCCAATTTGACTAAATCGATCCTAACTGTTCTAACTACGATTACACCTTCCTATTTCCTAATTAGATTTCCTAAAAATTGTATAATGTAATAAGCGCTTAACTCTGATATAAAAATTTATTGTACATTCGTCGTGGATGAAGTGAAAATAAAAATGTCTTGTAGAGAAGCTAACAATTTTTTAAATATCTGTTTTTTAAAGCGTTTTAATTTTCTTAGTTTGGTTGTCAACTTTCATCCTTATCTTTCTTTTCTTCGGTGATAGTTCGATGCTTGCGTGCGTGATTAATGATCGAGTAGAACTAGCAGGACCTCGTTCCTGAGATTTACAAATCTCTACAGACTATACTTCCTGGAAAGGAAAATAATATCCCGTTGAGAAAATTATGCACCCACTCCAGACCTATAAAATCCCATGGTTTTCCTCGAAAAGTAATCCCAAACTTTCAAGTACACAGCGTAACAATTATTTGCTATACTTAAAGCTAAACTTATATGCAATATTTAATACTGAAATTGTGGTTGAAAATTATCATAAAAATAAATCGTTTGCCATTAAATCGTTTGAAGTGTTGAAAACGCATTTGAGTTTTTCATTAGTGGTTGATGTTAAATTTTATGTTCTCTAGTACATAGTCAGTAATCTATGCTTTATGTACTTTTTTGTTACGATATTGGCTCTGGTATTGTTTTATAGTAATTTTAACGAAGCGCTTCAGTTTAATATTATTTTTTTACATTTTTATAAAAATATGGCTAATATTTCCAATGTGTACCATCGATTTCAAATCCTATATTTTTTTGTAGATAGTACTTACTAAAAGAAAGCGTTTTGCAAAGTTTTAGGTTGCGGAAACTTATGGTTCATGAGATATATTTTTTTAAACTTTTCATATAAATTGGCAAATAACACGCAATTACAAAATAAATTTGACTAATGATTGATGTCAAACGTCAATTAGTTTAGAGTTCCGAAAATTTTGAAAGTATCGATACCTACTCGATACCAAGTATCGCATCAAAAGTATCAATACTACTTGGTATCGAGTACATTTCGCTAATTTTGGAGACGAAAAATTATGATTAAATTTAGATGCATATGAAAAGCTGATAAGTGCAATTAAATATGTGTATACAATAGAATAAAGTTCACTCTATTTTAGTTTCACCTTAGTACTTGTATTTCATTGTTTGCAACTTGTATTTTTTAATTTTTACAGCTTTTGTACTTGTATTTTATTGTTTGCAACTTTCTGTATTATCTAACTCTTACTACAATAAAGTGTTTACTTACTTATTTACTTACTTATTTAATATCCAAAAAGTACCCAAAACCGAATCAGAGCACCCCACTATCCACGTGGTCTTGTCTGCCCTACCCCTAGAGTGTATATAAGAGCCCGGAGGCGCCGAGGGAGAGCAGTGCCCGCCCGCCGTAGGGAAGCGCAGGCACCGAGCTCAGGTGCCTGTGCTTCCCTACGCTAGGGCGGAGGCACTGCTCATCCCGCAGCGCCGGAGCTGCCACGGAGCGCCGGAACTGCCACGGAGCGACGGAGCTGCCACGGAGCGCCGGAGCACAACTTCCCGGCTTCTTAACCCCCCCCCCTATAACCAATAAACTTAGTTGCCTTCAAAGTATTGTATCTAGTCCTTTGCACTTTAAGATTAGATACCCCCTAATTTTAAATATTAGAAAGTACTATTGTCATAAAAAAGGGCTGAACATTGTATTGGCTTGGATCCCTAGCCACTGCGGGATTCAGGACAATGAAATTGCTGATAATTTAGCTAAAGATTTGTTATTCGTAAAAAGTGTATCGAGTACAAAAATACTTGGTATTGAAATAAAAGTATCGATACTAATCAGGTATCGATACTTTTTGCGGATCACTAAATTTGTTTTTACACTGCTTAGAAAGAACCGCGAAACGACATCATTGTCGACCGTTGACCTTGCAGTTGAGATCGTTTTACGTACTCCTGTGAGCTTACAGCGTTTGACTACCATGGCGTCTCGGAAGCATAGGGCTTCGGAGACTTCTGTGTCTGAAGAGTTGAGTGTAGTGCAAGTGTTGGACTCAAATGAGCCACTTGTCACGGCTTCCTCTTCTGCGCCGTTTTCAAGTAGTGCGCGATTGGTTGCCCTAAATTTCTTCGGGCGCAAACCCCCCCCCCCAAACAACCCTCTCCCCCTCCCATAATCCCCGCCCCTATCCCATATCCCCGCTCTCCATTTCATCAGACACTTAACCTTGAATATCTCCATAACCATGGGGTTCCGCAGGGTGGGGATGGCACAGGGGGGTAGCCCTCCCTCCCCCCGAAAACCTCAAATATCGATGGTCCATATTGGAAATGCCAACCTTGTGTTTTCATTATTTAGTGTAGTTTACAAATATAAGGTTTTAATTTTCTAATCTATGTATATTCTATAGTCAACAAAATCTAAGAAATACCTTTTGACGTTGCACATTAATCATTCCGCAATAACTTTGCACAAGCGTACTCACACGATTTAAAATAACCTTTTACGTAAATCCGAAGAATTATGACGTTATCTATATTTCATTAAAATGTGTATAATTTTTTATCACTAATTTAAATGCGAATCTTTCAAACAAAGCAAAATATTAAAAAAATAACCAGTATCAACTTTTTTTATTTAACGTCTTTTCAATGTTACGTCGCTATGTACCTTACCGTAGTGTTTGGATGATTAAAATTCGTTGTTATGCGAATAATCGAAAAAATATTCAAGTAATCGGTAAAAATATTCAAATGATGGAGTCATTAATTTTTTATGTATGTAGGTATTGTTGTTATTGTGTTATATGTTTAATTAACTTTTTATTTTTAAAATTCCTTAAATTACATGAATCATGAATAAAACCAGTAAATTATTTTTTTACTTTGTCATCGTAAATTTGTTTAGGCATAAGAACTCATATGCAAGGCCGCGCTGAAAAAAACCACTATGCAATTTCAATCTCCCACCATTTCGGGAGCTTAATGTGCTTAATTTTGTGATTTTGTGTTTGTCTTCTTATTTTGTGAATCAGCTTTAACTTTTTGAACTGTTTCTTTTATATTCGTTGAAGCAGTGCCTATGTCACAAAGGATGATTGGGCAAAAGTGGTAGAAAAAACAAAAATATTGATTATAGATGACTTTGAAAGAGACATTAATTTTGACTACATTATTGAAATTCAAATAGTAATTAATCTAAACAACGACAGCTCAACTAGTTGTACCGAAAGCGATTGAATAAATTTATTTTTAATCTAGTTTTAATCAAAATTTTTTATAACTGAGTCTCTAGAAATAAGTAGTATTGATAAATTTTTTAATTGATAAATCTTGTGTTTTAAATTAATTTTGGTATTTATTTTCATTTTTAATTTATTTTGGTAATATTCGAACCAAACTGTAAATGATTATCAACTCTAAATAATCTATATCATTTTTTTTAAGAATCGAATATTGTACGTTCCCATTTTTTTGTTGGCATGCTTGGTGCAATAAGTCTGACAATCTAGCGACCGATCGATTCGAAGCGATATAGGCAACGCGGCGTTACGTAAATATCAGATTTTGTAATACATAGTTTTGGAACGAACCAGTAAGCGGTTTTTAGAAATTGTACCAATATATAGATTTTAGATTTGGTACCTATCAGTATACGTCTGGTATACGTCACAGAGTACTTTGTATACGTATACGGTTTGCATCGCCCACCTCTACGTGTGGATATAAACCAAAAAAAATTTATTTTTTGACGTTCGAAATTTCGAAATCAGAGAAGACTGAAATATTAGCATTTCAATGATTTGTCCCGAGTTTTTAGAATTTCAGGTTTGGTGTTCTTTAAAATAAATTTTATAAGAAAATAAACTATTGATATCTGATACAGCACATTTACTGAAAAGTTTTATTTCATTTAGTGTGTTCGTTTGTACTGATAACCTACAAATGGTCCTTTTAGATCCGAGAGGTTATTCAACCAGATTTTAATTTTTAGAATGGAAGATTTTACAAAATAAAATCCGTTTACAAGAATTAATATATTTTTGTTCACCAGGACATCCTTAAAAAGATGCGAGTAATGGATGATAAAATAGTATATGCGTTGAATACGTCCATTCCTACTGAATCTTTCAAGACGAAAGTAAATGCCAGTACAGCTTGCCAGGAATTATATCTTCAAATTCAAGAAAGTCATAAAGAAAGAGAAAATTTCATAAAGAATTGTATTGTTGTAACTGCAGAGTCTGTTAAAAAATTAAGAGCAGCAAAAGACAGTCAACCTGATGATTTTGAGGTATTAAAAAATTTGAAGTCTGAACAAAGAAAGGTACATAGTTTTAGATTTCATTTCTTACAGTTTTTAGCTTTAGTCTAAGGCATTTGTTGCCAGTATCAATAAAGTTGATTGTATGCTGGGTTAAAATTTTACTGAAAAATATTTTTATTGAGACTAAGTTCTTTACTACTTTTTACTTTATAAGAATGCATAATTTCAAATGATAAACTTTTCTTTTTTATTAAAAGGTATTTTTTCTGGTTAGTGTAGGGATTTTACATATATAAATGGTACATGAATAAACATCCAGATTGAAATATTAGAGGCACTTAAACACTTGTTTCAGGCAGTATTTGAACCTTTAGAAATGTAGTGTCAGCCAGAATGCTAAGCCACTGCATTACTGGCTATTCTAGTTGTGGACATTTTGTGCATAGAGTGATATATTGGGGTTACAAATACGTTTTGAGGGATTTATGCAAGATGGCATAACTAGTATTAAATTGTAATAGTATAAATATTTATTATTGGATTATATTGGAATGCAAAGGGAGGCGGGTAAAATCTGAAGACACTGAGTTGGATGCATTATTGGACCAAGATTCATGCCAAATTCAAGAAAAGCTCACCAAAGCCTTGGGAGTGACTCAAAAAGAAACATTAAATAGGCTATGAGTATGGTGCAAAAATATGGATATTGGGTTGAGCATAATCTCAAACCAAGATATGTCGAACATAGTTTTTTCACATGTGAACAACTGCTCCAATAGTAAATTCGGAATGGTTTTTGCATCAAATAGTGACCGGAGAGGAAAGTGGATCCACTAAACAATTAAAAAGTGTAAAAAATTGTGGGGTAAGCCCGGCCATGCATCAACTTTATTTATAGGATAGGGTGACAAACTAGCACATAGTTCACCTGATGGTAAGTGGTTGCTGCAGCCCATAGACATCTACATCTATTCTCGATTACAAATCAAGATGCAGATTCATTGTCACCCATGAGGACTACACTCACGATACAAAATACAGCAGCATTAAGTTAATATTTTACACTGGTATTCTGTCAGAGCATGGTTCTTCCCTGGTCGAGCTGACCCATTCATGCTACAACTATACTACTAATATAACTGCAGCATGGCTCTACCACGTGTAAAATGGCTCCAATGGCTAAACCGAATATTTATAGCAAGAAGCTGTGCATTTGGTGAGATCAACTCAGAGTGATCTACTATGAGCTACTCCATCCTACAAAAACCATCACTGGGGAATGTTACCAACAACAATTGATGCAATTGAGCAGAGCATTGAAGCTCAAACTGTAAAACTATAGACATCCGGCACTTGCGTACGGGGGGGAGGGGGGTGCACGAGAAGCCCCCCTACTCTTTCCCCATTGTGGTAATGTATAGTTTTTTTTTTGTAAAATCATAACCTCACATTTTACACTGGAATATTGACGAAAGTTACTTCAGCAGCTTCTGCACTGCGAGAAATACAACCCTTTGCCCGTGCATAGCAAATGCAGGTACCCATGCTCGGGGGGCGGGGCTGCTCTCCCTCCGCATCTACAGCTACAAAAACACTAGGGTTAGGGAAGACAAAACCATGTGAAGTCGGGGCATGCTGATTTGGTTTTAGAACAGATTCAAGCAATCTTATCTAAAAAGTCAGGTTGCCCTAAATTCTGCTATGATAGTGGTAAATTAAACAATGTAATATAAATTGTTATAATTTTTTTGCTGAAAAACCTCTTGACTGCTCTCCTTTGCGACTCAATTTGTTGTATATGAGTCCCTTCTTCAGCCACAAATGGATTGTCTGGGTCTGAGAGATTAACTTTTTTATGGGTGTATCTATATTAAAATAAAACAAATAACCAAATTTATGTTTTGTTATATGCAATTTTTAGTGAAATTTATTTTTATCATAGATAATTCAAAAAGTATTTCCGAAACCCAAAAACAGTAAAAGGTTCAAGCTTAACCCTGACAAACCTAAATTGAAAATAAAATTAAAATATCAAGTACTGGTACTACTTCATAATTCTAGACAAAATTGACATATTTGCGTTTCATTATAAGCAATTTTTAAGGAAAATTTATTTTAACGTAATTAATTCAAAATGCATTTCCGACATCTAAAAACAGTGCAATAGGTTTAAGTTTAACCCTAACAAGCCTCCTAAACTAAAAGTATTATTCAAATCAAGTAGCGGATGTCTATAGCCAACCCGCTTAAACAACCCCAATATGCCTAAAGACATGACAATGTGATCTTTGTCATGTCTTTACAATGCACGACCACATGTTGCCAAAGTTGTTACAGAAACTTTGAAGGTATTTAACTGGGATGTCCTAACCCACTCCAAAAATTTGGTTGATTCTTGGATCGCTTCAAAAGATGAGGAATTTTTTTATATATTGTCTGATCGATAGTCAAAGGTAGTAGGAAATGATGGGCAATTTCTCTGAATAATACAAAAACCTCAAAACTTATTTGTACACCTGTGTGTATGTATGTATGTATATATGCTAGGGAGATTGAGTAAAAAATAAAGAGCATGTTATTTTCTGCTGCCATATAGTATATCATCATAAAATATTATTGGAAACTGCTGTATTAGGGTAAGGCCTCAGTGGGGAAGCATGCAGCAATGCAGGGTGCACAGCAAGCATGACAAACACATACACTATAGTATCAGTAGCACTAATTAAAATATATAGTGAACTCCATTATATTAAATAGAACAGAAAAGTTATGGCTTCGAATAGGTGGCCAAACCATTTTGATTTATATTTCAGGAGACATCATATAAATATTAATACCCATATCTATATAAAATCCCAGACTTGTAACAGGCAGCAGTGTTATATGTGGTAGAGCCATGCTGCAGCTTTATTATGGTGTAGCACAAATGGCTCAGCTTGACCGGGGAAGTACCACACTCTCACAGAATACCAGTGTGAAATAGCAGCTTAATGACCCTTTTTACTGAAAACTAGGCATTCTATCTTGGTCCTCAAGGATAACAATGCATCATTTTGATTCTTTATTGGGGATAGGTGTGGATGTCTGTGGCCCTCAGCATCCACTTACGGGTGGACTGTGTGCTTGTTAGACACCCTTATTCTATAAAAAAGGTGTGAGAAGTCTATGTTTGTCTATCCATCTGCCAAGTATGACAAATAAAATACTTCTTAAAACAGAAGGGTTGTCCATGTCCAGTAGTGCACTTTTTTTGATGAAGAAGATGTTTTATCCTTGTGTATGGTGTAATTCTCTTGTGACAAAATTAATGTCAGATTTGATTGGTTAATATCCACAAGGTTAACAATCATTGACTGATGGTTAAGAATAGGATATAAAGAGTATTTTGTTGTGTAAGATATGATTAATTTGTGATATTATACTACAGATGAATATGCATATTATGTGTAGTACAAATTAGAAATACATATATATTGTATTGTAGTCATTATACATATTATTGACTGTCATAATCGTGGCAAATACATTCTCAAGTTATTTCTCAGAACATGACTACTTAAAAGGTAACTTACAAAAACAATTTATGTAATAATAAAAATAATTATTATTTAACAGGCCAGCTGCCGGGCTAGCATGAGCAGGGGATAAAAATTTTATCTACCGATTATATCCACTGACAAGGGATAAAATTGTCTTATCCCTATGTCAAAGCTTTATCCACCCTGTGGGCCTCTATGGTGGATATAATATCGACAATAGATAAACTTATCCCCGTGCATAGATAATATACCATAGTATAAAGCTATAAACTATACTAGCTATAAACTAGTTTTAAGATTAAGTAGATTTACATTAATTATATTTTCTTTTACCTTTTGTTTATTATATTGCTAAACTGTTCATAATTTGTGTTAAACAATATGTCATTTATAATATTGGTTATATTTATTTTAAGCGTATTTCTGCCTTGTTTTTATTTTTTCTATTATTCTAATTCTTTCTTTATTTTCTTTTGTATAATATTTAAGTTAAATACATTGCTTGTATCAAATCGCAGGTATTACTTCGCTTGTGATAGCATTTCTTAAAAAATATGTGTTTAGAATTAAGCCAATTGTGAAACTGGACAATACAGACCCTTTGGAGGTGGTGTAACCTCTTGAAGAAATTAAAAAAAATATATATCCCCGCAATTACTGCCATTATAAGAAAATTACAAAATACATCAAAATTGATGTCTACTCTAAGTCACAAAGATTTAATTTTAATTGAAAATGATGAAGCATGAAGAATAAAAATGTAATGATTTCAAACAAAACAAGGAATAAATAATTTTATAATCATGAGTATAGTATATTTAGCAAGCTTTGCTAAAGAATTAACATATTTCTTAATTTAATCCTTTTAATTGTAACTTTACTAAGTTTGATAACTTTATTTTAAAACGTTATAAACCTTACCTAAAATATAGTATAGACCGATTCTATTATCATTAAATTTCACTTGACCATGGACTCGCTTTGGGTATTGTTGACACAACCTATGTAATTAAATCATGGCATTGAGCTATTACCGGTAGTACCGGTAGGCGTAGTGTAGGGCGACCCCCCACTAGATGGAGTGACGACCTGGTAAGACATGCAGGAAGTCGATGGATGCAGGTGGCTCAGGACCGTGCTTTGTGGCATTACTTGGGGGAGGCCTATGTTCAGCAGTGGACTTGTGAAGGGCTGTAGGTTGATGATGATGATGATGATGATATGATGATATTGAGACTTTTTTGGACAAGGTGGTTGTAATAGATGCTTACTTCAATATGCACTGGTAGTTCATCCACAGAATTAATAGGCTTTAAAGCCTCATAGAGTTCTTTACACAAATACAAAACAATCTTCAAGCATCCGAAACCGGCGTAGAAATTCGTTGTCGGAGAATTCCAATAGATTAAGTATTCTGATCACATATCGATCGCTGATGTAATTCTGTTTCTTGTTTTTCAATTTCTGACACGAAAATGTAGTTGCAATAGGCTCGAGACATATTTTTTGTATTAAAATGGTATGAAGATAAACTTAAACCTACGTCCGCGAAAGAGGATAAAATTGTCCCTTTCAAATGTCAAAAAGGGATAATTTTTTCTCTTTCCCTTGGCCCCATGCTTTGGACGGGGAGATATATGTCCACTCGTTATGTCAAATTGGGATATACTATAGAGATAAGATAATTTTACCTCTTGTCAGTGGATATAATCGGCGGATATAATTTTTGTCTCTTGCCCATGCTCGCAGGGTGGATAAAACTAAGCAAGGGATAAAAATTATATCCTCTCTCCGGGGATATATTCTCTCCGGCTCATGCTAGCCCGGCAGTTGGAACAACTGATAAAAATGTGTATCCTAGATTCAAATGTGTAATTATTCTATTTTAGTTGTCTATCCGTTTCATTCTTAAATTGGTTAGTGGTCTGTGCAGATATTGTTCCATGCTTCAACCACTTCTTGCCTGGGTGAAGAAAGTGCTTGTGTGGGTCGTACAGCTTTAGTTAATTTAAGGTGATGCCCCCAAAGATGCGTGTTGTTTGAGTACTGGAGTAACAACTTGTCAAAATTTTCCAGACCATAGTATCTTTTTTGAAATAGGGACTCCATATTTGGAATGCATATTCCAAAATAGGTCTAATGTATATATTTTGAGCACTATTTCTGGTGTGAGATGCTCGAAGGCTTTTTTAATAAGGTAAACAAATGTATTTGCTTTTTTATTGATGACTGTAATGTGATGTTAGCTTTTTGTACTTTAACTTATTCTAGAGTTACATTATCAATTTTATAGATGAATCGAGGGTTTCGGTTTCCGATATGGAAGACTGCATTTAATTGTATTTAATAAGCCACTTTTTTGACCAATCTTATATTTTAATCAGATTTCCTTGAAGGCGATCACTTGTGGGTTTGCGAATATCTTCGTGTCATCAGCGAACATATTTACATTGCAACTCAAGCCTTTAGGTAGATCAAAGGTAAACACTATAAACAATACTGGTCCCAGTACAGAGCCTTGTGGCACATCGCTTTGTATTTCTTTTTGTTGCAGACACCGCACAGACAATAGTTTTCACATCTAGCGCACCCGGCATGAACAGACGCCATCAGGCAAACTATAAAGTTCATTTGAATTTTAAGTGCGATCACATTCATACTAACCGCGCGACTGTAGCAGACATGCGCAGACACAACATTCTTGTTGAGAATGCTGGCCGGTGCCGACCCGTGTCTGCGCTGATACGCTCTGCTTGCGTGCGCCAGATGTGAATATATCTATATAAAGATTATAAAATAATATTATTTTGTCTGCCACGCCACGTGTCTTGCACGCTCAATGTCTGTAGATTTGAACGGAGCTTTAAGCGTTAGATTTATAATTTAGTACGCGTGTGATGAGCGCCTCGTGACAGTTCACACTCAGCCGCAGTAGTAGTACGTAGGTACATAAAGAATAATGGTGCATTAGTACTATATACTTCTTCCTTTTTACTTTATCAGCACGTAAAAGACCATTGTTAGACAAAGGTTTTCTATCAAAGGGTCTTTGTCGTCTCGCTTGGCAGGTGAATTGTCGATTGCAGTAGGTTCCAGACATCTCGCATCTTCGACTCTTTTAAACGGATCCGGTTTTGTAATCGTAACCAGTTTGAATATTTTATGTCTAGCGTTAATAGTTTGGTATACCGCCATTTATATAAATATCAATATTTTTAATTTCCCGCTATGAAAATCAACGATTTTCAAAAAATCGTAGTTATTGGTTTCACCCTAGTTTTCGAAAATCGAGGTTTCATCAGATCTCGACGTTTTTAGGTCCTACTAGGAAGTTATTCTGACTATTCCTACGATGTCATTACGTCGATATGTATGTATGGATGGATGCGTGTGTGCGTGCATGTGTTTGAACCAATTGAAATGAACTTGGTGGCCGTCGAAAGGATTTCACCAAACAAAGATTTTCAGTATTAATGATTCTACCGATTTGGACCGGTAGATTTTGAGAAATCTCAAAAGAAAAAATTTTCAGTTTTATTTTTTTGGAATAACTTTTAAACTGATGTTAGGGTCAAATATATAATATAACGACGTCATTTGCTGAGAATCTCTTCAAAATCGGTTAATGCGTTGAAGAGAAATCGATGACGAAACATGTTCACCGTAAGATGTCCCCTGCTGTGATGTTGGCACTATTGCTTGTCAATCTGTTGTCAGTTTGTGATTATAACGCTCGTTTTTGTGTTATTATTTAAAATATTCCGAATTAATTATGCCGAAACCATTTAGAAGCAGTGCAAGAGAGGTTGTGTTGAAGGTGCGTGCCTTTTGTGAGAGAGAAAAGGCAAACCAAGCCACGTTAATTCCACTCAATCAAGTGCGAACTCGCGTCGCCGTCATGACAGGATAGTAAAATAGGGATGCCAGCTTCATGCAAAATGCCTTTAGTATGGGTAATAATAAGAAATTACTAACATTACGAATTAAAATAAAAAGTACGTATCTCAGTTAATTTAATTTATTTTTTTATGATAATGTCTGTATTTGTATTTTATAAATATTTAATTTTATAAAATGATACAAATTTGGTGTCTATTTCAGGCATGTCGGAGAAAACCGTGAGTAGAATATCTAAGGAAGGTGAAGCTGCTGCCTCTACATCTCAAAAACTCAAGTCTCCTGGAAAACACCGTCAAAGACGTAAAACGGTGGATCTTGATGATTTCGATTTATGCGCAATAAGAAACAAAATCCATGAAATGATACTGTAAGAAAAGTTGTTCCTACTTTAAATAAATTACTTGTAGAATTAAATAATGACATAAACTTTGGTGGAGGTCGAACGACTTTGTGGAAAATTTTAAAACAAATTGGATTTCAGTATAAGAAGTGTGGTTCGAAACGGAAAATTTTAATGGAAAGGCACGACATAGTTGCATGGAGACGCAAGTATATCGTTACTATGAGGCAAAATCGAGCAGATGGTCGGCCAATAGTTTTTTTAGATGAAACATACATTTACGCATCGTATGCAGTGAAAAATTTTGGCAAAAAGATGACGAGGACGGAGTACTAATGAGTGATTCTGTTGGAACGCGGTGGATAATTATTAATGCAGGTGAAGAAATAGGGTTTATTCCTAATGCTCAATTGGTTTCTAAATCACAGAGTAAATCAGGGGACTACCATGACGACATGAACAGAACCAATTTTATAAAATGGCTTTCAGAGAAAATTATACCCAATTTGCCTCCGAACTCCTTAGTCGTGATGGATAACGCTCCCTACAAGTAAATAAAGCAGTCTTTTAAAGAGACGAGTAGCCAGCAATAATGTCTGCCAAGAAGCTGGGAATATCGTGAAGTTAACTGAAGAAGCTTTTTCATCTATAACCCCTCAAGATTGGCAAAAGCAGTGTGAACACGTAAAAAATTTAGAAGACAAGTTTTATGTACTTGATAGCTGTATGGATGATATTACTGATAAATTCATAATTGAATTAGGAAATGACAGCAGCACAGATTCGGATACGACAGATGATGATGACGACGTTTATGAAAGCGACAGTGATACGAGTATGTCTGGAATTGTTCCTTTCGACCATAATTATTGTCGGAAAAAATAAAACAATAAATAATTTAAAAATTAAATTGTGTTATCATTCACAACCTTACTAGTCTTATAACTAACTGTATATTATTTAAATAAGCAAGTAAAACATATTAATCAGGGTTTTCAAGTTTAGATAATTTTGCCAGCAACCACCAAGTGGGGTAAATGCTCCATATATTGTTGGCAGCACCGTAGACAATGCTGCCATTTCCCAAGGCAAGGGACATCTTACGGTGAACGGGCTATAACTTGAATTTATAGTACTTATAATCGTTTTTTGTAATCGATTTTATTATTCTTCTTAAAATACCTAGTCGATTGCCACCAATTACATCAAAATCGGTTGATCCGTTCGAAAGTTATCGTCAAAAAAATTGTAAAAAGTGTTTCTTTTTAATAACTTCGAAATTTCTGCTCGGATCATTTTTGATGTAATGAGTTAACTATTCGTTCGTAAAATTATTTATCAAGCTTTTTGAGATCGAACATGGGAAGTTCCAAGGCTGGCCTACAAGGTCAACAAATTGTTTTATTTGCAGCCTCTTCATTAAAAAATCTTCGTGATCTTTATCATTTTAGATGCCAAAAATTTATATTAGATAAAACGTTGTTTTGTATGGGTTTTTGGCATTGTTCTTTGCTCGAAGTCGGATTGATAGAAAACGACGATCAAAGATTGTTTTATGTTTCCGTGGACTATAGCGTTGATAAGAAAACATCTTTTACTAACTGCAACCGATACTTTTTACATATTACGAATATATTTGTTAGTTTTAGTAATATTTTAATTTTTCTTTTCAGCTACGCCTTTTACAAACGGAGCTTAGTGTGGAAGAAGTAATAAAAGAAAAGACTTCTAAACTATTTAATGAAAAATGTAGATCATATTTTAAGCCAAATGATTTATGAAGACTGATTGGAACTGGATTTTCTGTAAATAATTTTATAAATAGATGATAGATTTATCAAAATGTTTTATTTGCTGGCTAAAAACAGTTTGTGGAAATTTGCAAAGCTGGTAATGCAATGTATATACCTATGTTAAAAATTTATCAAGACATAATTATTATCATTGTGATAGGTCGCTGAGTTAAAAGTTTTTATGAATGTAGTAAAACTGTTTTATTTAAGCACTTATATTTGTGATATTATATTAATTTGTTTTCCTCTGAACGTTATTATTGACATAAGTAGTTTTTTATTCTGTATACTTATCATTTCTGACATTCCAGCATGATATGAGTACGAAAAAAATATCTTTTATATCATGATAGTTAGTTACTCAGAGTAAAATGTGTTAGAAGGTACCCCGAAGTTTAGTGTCTGTTATTTTTTACACAATTATTACTTTTCGTTATTCAAAAGCACGTACATTCGGCAGCCAAGAACTAAAATAACTTTAGAGAGAGTAACGTTATCGGCGCAAAAGTGCAGTAATGTTATTTTCTACGATGCGGTGTGGGGTAAAATTATATTTATTTATTTAAACTTAAATGCACAAAGTAGTACATATGGCGGACTTATTGCCATATGGCGTTCACCCAGTCAACCATTAGGGTAAACGGTGTGATAAGCATATAGGAGGCGGTGCAGCAATAATAAAAATAGAAAAGGATGATAAAAGGTGAGATTTATATACAGGGTTATTTTGCAATAACCGGCCAAATTTGCAAAGAAGGTTCAGAATAAGTAATATAGGCACATGGTTAAGAAGAATTAAGAGGGCATATGCGATTTGCGTCGAAAAATTCATGTTATAGGTTTTTTTTAAGGGCGATATCGTAACGATGTATGCAGAAAATTACGCGTTTAGAAAGATAAATTCTTTATTTAGTGCATTGCAATGGAAAATCATAGTTTTTAATGACGGCTTTTTAGAGCGAAGACAATCCTTTCATAGTTTTATGAAAATATGCGTCTGAGTTATCTTACAAGTCAAATACAACTATTATTATAAGCTAAAATACTTTATTTTAAGCGTTATGTTAATAGAATATATAGTCTTTTAGTGTATATGTGTAGCAAAACTTATATTACGAAAATATTTCGATTTTATATTAAAAAACAATACTATAAAATCACCAAACCTGTCCACTTCAATGTAATTTTTTTCCTTGTATTGGGATATAAACTTAACTATTTTAATTATTTTATCAAAATACAGATAATGTTAAATATCCAAAAAAAATTAGCTCGTTTTATTATTATTATTACGTAATATTATTTAGTCAATTATTTAAAATAAAAATACTATAAATCATCCAAACGTCACCTGATTAGTCTACTTTAATTCAGTTTATATATATAGAAAAGTCGGCAGGCCTTTGTTCGCCAGTGGATTTTAGATAAGTTGTAGTGATAAATGATGACGATAATGACTCGAAAACACTTAAGAAAACCAAAGCATTCCGAAAATCCTGTCAGCTTATGTTTTTAAATTCAAATTAAAATCTAAACATAAGTTTATATAATGATTTCTTATATTTACGCGAACACTACACAATGATTAAAACTACTTGTACTGATTTTATCGGGGTTAATTTATTTAATTTTTTTAATACCCGACGTTTCGGGTGCTTTCCAGCACCCTGTGACCATAGGTGCTGGAAACCGTAAATTAAACGCGATAAAATCCGTAAAAGTAGTTTTAATCAATAATCTTATAGTTTTTTTTTAGATAACCATAAAAACTATTTGTTTTGTTAACTCTTATGATTTGCTAAAAGTCGGCGTAGAACTTTGTTTTATAGAATAGAGTGACAAAAGAGCACACAGTCTACCTGATGGTAAATGGATTTTGTCGCCCATAGATATCTACATTTATCCTCGATTAAGAATGAAATGCAAATGCGTCGTCACCCGTGAGGACTAAGATGAAATGCCTAGTTTCCGATAAAAAGGGTCTCCGGTTCTCTACACTCACCATACGAAACACAGCAGCATGGAGCTGCTATTTTACGTTGGTATTCTGTGAGAGCGTGGTCTTACTCTGGTCGAGTCGACCAGGGTAAGATTCGTGCTACAACTATAATAAAGGCATTTTTTTATATCTTACGCAAATTAAAAAGATTTAAATTTTAAAAGGAAAGTTAAAGAAATGTTTTCTGACATTTGCTCGGAACTCAAAACACTTTTTCGTTCCTTGCTCTGCCCACTCTTTAAATTTAGTGGCAACTGCGGCTGCTGAATGTTGCACAGAAGCTTGTCGCTTCTTCATGTTGCCTCAAGAAATCTGCCTTTTTATAAGTTCAACAAAACGCTGGCAAAAATAAAGACTTTAAATCAAGAAAGGGAAAACGCTAAAAAGAGTAGATCTGACACGTTGGTCAGCTAAGGAGGAAGCATGTGGAAGTTTGAGAGATTATTCGTACGAAGTCCTTAAAACTTTGGAATCAAGGGTGATATTATAATAATACCGAAAAGCTTGTAACGCGATCCGAAGTGACAGGAATACTTTTGGATTCAGAAAATTTGAAAATGGCCATAATGGTTTTTGTGTGGGATGTTAAAGTGAATCTTCAAATTTGGTTTCTCATATACATAGTTTCGATCTTTACGAATCTCTTTGCAAGTTTTTCGTACCTGAACGAGAAAACTTATAGGTATTTCGAAGAAAAGGCAATGGAATTAAGCGTGTCGTATCAAAATACAAAAGACATGGGAAAAAGACAACCGAAAAGTAAAAACATTCAAACGAGTTATAATTTCAGAGTTAATATATTTCTCTTCCTCATTGATAGATCGTATCCGAATTAGTAAAACGGCAGGAGGTCTTCTACAGATTCAATGAAAAGTTTTCGTTTTTTAAACAAAACGAGTGAATTGTTATCAACTCTTACGGAGAACCTTACCTTGTGACACCTTTTTTTCTTAAAGAATTTTGTTTAATTAAAAAAAAATATCTGATTCTGGATCTTTGAAAAGTCTATTTTCGTTCCTGCGAAAACAGAATTTGCAAAAAGTTTATCCTTAACATTGATACAGCAGTTCGCATGGATTTATGTGCACCAGCGACAAATGCTCGGGTGAGAGAAGTTTTTCTTGGTTAAAATTGGTAAAAGAGTATCTAAGATCTACCATTAGACAAAAAAAATCTAAACGCCTAAGTATCGCTTTTGAACAATAAGTCAGCTAATGAACAAGAATTCATACGATGATATAATTGATGATTTTGCGAACAAAAAATCGCGCAAAATGGAATTGCAAAACATAACTTCACTTATTGAATTTCATCATCATTATCAGATTTACAGAGATTATTGATAGTGTGTATGCAAGTTGTGTGAGGTTGACGTGCTGTTGGTTCGAACACAGAAATTGTAACTGACAGCACGCAGTTGCACCCCTTACGTTAGTGTAATTATCATCTAATACGCTGTGCACTTTACATAGTGATTTTTAAATTCCTACGAAATTAATCAAACTGTAAGAGCAAAACATTACCTGGAATAATTGCTGCCCTTGTCTCGCACCGCATCTCGGAGTCGCTGCAGAAGGAGGCCACTACCTCACCCCCGCCGCGGTAAAAGCGAGTTGCATTTTTTGGCTCCTTAACAAAATTGTTAAAAGACAAGTATATGTATCTAAGTAGAATACTTGGGTAGTGAAGTAAATTTCAACTAAGTTTTGTATCTACTTTTTTGTAAGTATCTACTTAGGTATTATTTCTGTAAATAAATTATTAATAAATTCTTTTTTGCTATAATCTATATCTAATCTATCTATATAATCTATCCAACAAAAATAATTTAGCATTCCAATAATCAATGTTTAATTTATTAATTTAAAAAAACTTTTGTAAAAGAGAATGATAATCCTAATTTTAAAGCAAATACACTGAATCAATGGCTCGTGGTTATTTTGGACTACCTGAAAAGAGGATTTCTGTGTCGTTCACACCGTTACACTTAAACTAGAATCTTAAATAATAATAGGCTTGATGAAAGCCTTGGGGTACACAAAAATCATTTTGGACAAGTACCTAAGGAAAATTAATTTACAAATGGGTTTCTTTAAAACAAGTTTTTATCCACAATTTAACAAATAATCTTGCAAGTGTCATAGTATTTTGGAACAACAACATGCGCCAACTTTTAAAGTTATTTGTCAAACTGGTGTAGCACCTTTTTTTTTTAATACAGTCATTTAAAACTGGGCAAAGTATTAGTTTTGAATACTTCGTTGGGATAAAAATTACATTTCCTTCTGGACTGGACTCCAAATATATTTTTTAGTAATCCAGTCACTGGAGCAGTAAGCTGTAAATATTAAGCAACAGTTTTCAGATTACATAATAGAAAGAAAATAAAAAGAGTTGTATGGTGTAGATTTTCTCGATTTTTTTTATAAATGCCTGTAATTTTTTTTTTATATTTTTCTCTTATGTGTGTATTTTTATGTGTAGGCACTGGGTGACTTTTTTTTACCGTCTGGAAAATAATATCTTCTAAACTTACTCTAAAATGCAACTCTAAAAATAAAATTTTGTAATAAACAAATAATAAATTAAAAAATGTAAAGGTTGAATATTTTTACCGATTATTTACTTTAGTATGAATTTGAATCATCCAAACACGGTAAAATGTTAAGACATGTGACACTGAAACAACGTCAAGCATAAATGTTGATTCTGGTTAATTTTTATAATATTTTGCTTTGTTTGAAATATTCGAATTTAAATAAGTGATAAAAATAAAGAACTATACATGTACTACAGTAGTAGAGCCACGCGGCAGTCTTATGCGCTTATGTGCCGGCTCAAACCGGGGTGGTACCACGTCCTCACAGAAGACCAGCGTGAAGTAGCTTTGCTTCTGCATTTCATCTGGTACGTGTAGGTGGCCGGACGCTCAATTCCCCCCCCCCCCTTTAACATGGTAGCGGAGTTAAATATAACATTACCCCTCGCTGAGAATCTACGCCCAAACTCCCCTATTCTTCCTGAGCGTGAGTGCTCAGGCTGCCCCTCGTATTCTAGGGGGGAGGGGGGGGTCAAAATTACGCTAGAGACTAAACCTGCTCACACAAACAAATTAGAACACTCTTTTGTGCCCCGGGCTGGAGTTTGCGTTTACGTCAGAGAGGACATCTGTTTTCGAGGTCTCGGTAGCCTTGAAGGTACGGACCTGTCCATCTTATGGCTACCCGTAGACAGCGACGACCATCCCCACGTCTACTGGTGCCTCTATAGGTCCAATAACGGTAATACCGACACAGACCGACTAATCGACCTCGTCCAGATGGCTGCAGACTCCGTGCTACAAAAGGTCCCATTCGCAGAGCTCGTGATACTTGGTGAATTTAATGCCCACCACGCTGATTGTCTTGGTTCTCGTTTAATCGATCATGCGGGTAGATCTGTTTATGACTTTGCTCTGGCATATGGTCTGACACAACTGGTTACTTCGCCTACACGGATCCCAGATGTAGATCATGTACCTTCGCTGTTGGACTCTCTGCTGACCTCTTATCCGTACGGATATCAGGTCTGCGTTGATGTCCTTCTTGGCTCCTCGGACCATTGTCTGATCCGGAGTACAGTGTCACTCACGCTCCCATCGCGGTTGCGTACTACAGGTTGTCGCCATGTTTGGCATATAGTTCAGCCGATTGGGACGAGATGCGATCTTTTTTTGCATCCTACTTGCTTCTCGTCGGATCATCCTAGCGTTGTTGTCAATTCTGTCGCTGATGTGGTGCTACATGGAATGGAACTTTTCATTGCATCATCTGTGGTACATATTCCGATAGGTAGAACTCAAGCTTCCTGCAAAATTGCAAATGCTAGCAGACATGGGCTCGCGCATCGACGTCTCGGGGTGCAAATACCAGCGCTTTTAAAAAGAAGTATAATTCTGCTTCGAGGTCATTCAAAAGTGTCATTGTCAAGGCAAAGTCAGAACACATCGGCAGAATTGGCGAGAAACTTGTTCGTCTTCCTTCGGGAACACGTGAATTTTGGTCTCTCGCCAAGGCTGTCCAAGGGAGCTTCCCCCAGCCATCTCTCCCATCTCTACACGAGGAGTACGACTCACTGGCCCATGCCGCAAAGAACAAAGCTGATCTACTGGGCTCTCTTTGCGTCCAATTCGACTCTTGATGACGGGAGAACACACCGCCACCATCCCGCAGTGTGAGTGCGCCATCCCTTGGGAACCACCCTCTTACCTATAGGTCCATCACTATCACCTCCCTGTTCTCTAAAATATTGGAATCCATTATTAACAGCCAGGTCATGCGGTACCTTGAGGATCACCAGCTGACTAGTGACCGCCAGTATAGATTCCGTCGCGGTCGCTCGGCTGGTGATCTTCTGGGTTACCTAACTTATAAATGGGCGGAGGCAGTAGAGTCCAAGGGGGAGGCGTTGGCCGTTAGTTTGGACATAGCGAAGGCCTTCGATCGGGTTTGGCACAAAGCGCTTCTTACGAAGCTTCCTTCCTATGGGCTTCCCGAGAAATTGTGCAATTGAATCACCAGTTTTCGTTCAGTATCAAGGTCGTAGTAGACGGTGCATGATCCGATTAAAAGCCCATTAACGCTGTGGTGTTCCACAAGGCTGCGTGCTATCACCATTGCTGTTTCTTCTACATATCAGTGATATGTTGCAAACCGGTAACATTCATTGCTATGCAAACGACTGTACTGGTGATGCTAGCTAGCTAGCTAGATGATAACTCCTTCCATTTGATCGCATCCAGCGCAGAGCAGTTCGAATCGTCGGCGACCGAGCTCTTTCCGATCGGCTGAGGTCACTGTTATTGCGAAGAGATGTTGCATCTCTTTGCGTATTTTATCGCATCTACCACGGGGATTGTTTTGAGGAATTGTTCGAACTTATTCCAGCCTCACAATTTCACCATCGCATATCGCGACAAAACTCGCGATACCATCCATAACATCTGGATGACTGGCGGTCCACCACTGTGCGATTTAAAAGAAGTTTTCTTCCTCACACAACTTCCTTGTGGAATCAACTACCTTCAGAGATTTTTCCGGATCGATACGACTTAGAAACCTTCAAGAAAAGAGCCTATTCCTTTTTTAAAGGCCAGCAAAGCATCTGTAATTCCCCTGGTGTGGCAGTTGTTCATGGACGGCGGTAATCACTTACCATCAGTTGAGCCGTATGCTCGTTTGCCCCTACTCCTATAAAAAATATTTTAATAAAATATAAAAAACTTTGTAATTCTTTGGAATTTCGTAAAAGGTTGTTTTAAATAGTGCGATTACGCTTGTACAAATTTTTTGCGGCATGACTAATGATAAACGGCAAAAGGTATTTTTTAGATTTGGTTGAGAGGATTTGTTAATAAAAATAATAAAGTTGTAATACAAAGTTTAACCATTTATTTAACACAAAAATATTTTAATCAGCCTATCATCATTCTTACTTATTAAATCCACGTTAAATCTATTTCTTCACATTTGAAACATGATATCTAATCTTGGTTAACATAATCAAAAACGTATTGATTTTCATATCCTACCTTCTCGGGTAAGGCACACTGTGACACTAGGCGCACCTTCCTCCGTGACCACTACTAAATCCACCGGCGCAGCGGGTCCCTCCGAAGCCGATACGCAGAGGCCAAAAAGCCAGGAAAGTAGAGTACTCTTAGGAGGTTACTCTTAGGATACTTAGATATCCTACCAAGTTTCGGCTGAGGGTAGGGAGAGCGTCGCCTCGCTATACCGTCACTCCTCTCCCTTCGCGACCCCTCCACCACCGCATCAACTTTGCGGCCCCGCCCGAGTCGCAAAGGATAGGGCGAGCGGTGCATCGCCATACCGACACTTCTCCGACCCGGCGACTTCACCTCGGCGGCGACGGGAAGGGGGAGAAGACACCCCTCGCCGCTGCCCACAAACATACATCCGAAGTGGTCTCGCCAAGTACACTCGCAGTGGCGACCTCAGCTCAACCAATGGGTTCCTCTTTCGCAGGAACCCGTTCGGGGCGAAGGGGGGACGTAGATACCAAGCGGTGTAACGGTTAACGGAAGCGAAGGGCGCTAAAAGACGTGCGACAAGGTATTTAAATTTGTAACCGAGCGACCCTTACGAATGTGTGCGTGCGTAGTAAAATAGTTAGATATTTATGAACGACAATCAGTTAAAATAATGCAATACAACGCTATCTGAATTTAAAAGATAAAAAGGACAGAATGTTTTAGATTTCTTAATTTTTTTTTCTCGCCTATATTAGGCGAATGGAGAAAAAAAAATTAAGATAAATAAGAGAAGATATAAAATTAAGAGAAGGTACTTATTCTGAACCTCCTCTGCTGCAAGGATCTGCAAGGACCACGCTCTCACAGAATACCAGCGTGAAATAGTAGCTTAATGCTGCTGTGTTTTGTATGGTGAGTGTAGAGAACCGGAGAGTTAGTCCTCACGGGTGACAACGCATCTGCATTTTGATTTGTAATCGAGGATAGATGTGGATGTCTAAGGGCCGCAGCAATGTCTTCAGCAGATGGTGAATCTCCGTTAATGACAAGATACGCCAATAAATCCAGAGCCGTGACTATGTGTCGATATGGGTAGTAGAGGTGGTGAATGGCATTTTTAAAACTGAATTTAAAATATTTCATCAAAATTACTTTAACTTCTACACATTTGATGATAGACTGCTGTGGCTGCTGCTATAATTAATAAATTTCACACAAAAATAAGGGACAGGGATGATGCGGCTCAAATACTTGAAATAGTTCACCAAAATATAGAAACAAATAATGATTTGTCTGAGTATGCTAGGGAAAGCAATCTAAATAGAGCTAGGGCAGGCAGACTTTAGAAATATAAATGTAGACTTTAAAATGTTAGGGAATTTTCTGTTTTAACTTACAGCGATTTAATATTAATTGCTTGCGTCACATAACAATTAAAGCAAGCTCACTACTATTATGGTGAGCATATAAGATTTAATGGTTGCTACTGGATAGAACTCTGTAATAACCAGAGGAGCAGCATTATGGAAGGAATAAACTTAAGCCCTAGCTGATCTTTACTTAGGGCTAGAATTGCAAGTCATCACAATTAGTCGCAAAAGTGTTTTATTTTAATTAGTGGCAATGGTTCTGGTAGAAGTGCAATTAAAAAGTACTGTCGACCGTCGAACTGTTGGATGCTGTACCCATGTTATGACAGTAATATGGTATTTGGGTTGGGCACGGCATCAGACTAATATTTTGCTTCCTGCTCAGTTCCTGAATGATGTATTGATGTGTAAATTAGAGGCAAATAATTTCTTAGATTTCCTAGATGCGTTAGTCATCCAAAATTCTAACAACACCATAGGTCACACTGTGTATAGAATACAATGAATCTCACCACCATCCTTCACAGTTAGTTACCGTCAGCAAATCTTTGTTACAGAGAGCACAAGAGATCTGTGGCAGCAAACATCTGGCCCTCGAGCTTCAGCACGTCAAGCAGGTTCTGCACGTCAACAAGCTTCGGGCCCGCGCTTACGTCACAGAGACTGAGTGAAGCCGGCCACAGTCAAGCATGTGCAGTACTAGCATTTGTCAGGGGTCTCACAGATAAGATTGGCTACATCTTGAAGCGAGCTGACGTGAAGCATCAAAGTTCAGGGAAGTTTGCAGTTTGTTATCATCAATCATCATCATCATCATCAACATCAATTCCTATCAAGGATGATACGTGAGGCTATTGAAATAAAAAAAAATCTTTTTTCAATAGAGAAGGAGGCTTGGTACTACCACCTGCTTAGGACCCTGTAATTAATGAAATTAAAATTAAACCCAAGCATACCCCTGCAAGACTTCAAGACACAGTAAGTTCATTCTGTAGATCGGACCATAAATAAAAATTAAAAATCTGAAGGTACTCCGGGTTAACACTGACATTGGGACGTCAGTCACCTCAGTCCGCCGTAACCTTGGGTGCTGGAAAGCACCCGAAACGTATGAAATTAAACATCAAAGAAATAAAACGTCATAAAATCGATAAAAATAGTTGTTAAAAAAACCGCATTTGTGAAAATAAAAACTTATATACCTTCAAAACCCCGACTTTTTTTAAAGCAATTCCTTTACCATTTCATTGTTTTCATTGCATTCATTTCATTATCATATCTATATGCTTTTATATGTGGGCACCCATGGTTGAAGTGTCTATGAAGAGTGGGCATTCCCCTTCACAATTACTTTAATATAATGTTTTATATTTTTGAAAAAACTATAAATATAACGTATAATTGTAGTAAATACTGACTGAGTGATAAAATAGATATTCGATAATAATTCCGGTAAATAATTAGCTGTTTTTTTTTTTGCAATATTATGTTCCTTATCAAAATTGTTAAAAATAAAAATACACGTCGAAATGAGGGGTGGTATGTGTTGTACATGTAGGTTTTTTTTACATTTATGAAGTCCAGGTATGTGACCGCGTTTTATATTGGTAGGCCAAATTGGTAGTCTGAAAAGTGAACTTAGTGTTTTTCTTTTCTATAAAGCATATTTTATTTTAAAACTAAATCACAAAGTCTCCTTCGCATTTACTAGATGGACAGTTTTTTAACATATTAGAAATAAATAATTTCTCAGTTTTTTATTTTAGATGAATTAAGAACAGCGAATAAACCGTTCATTGTTATTACGTAATAAATTTATATGTATGTTATTAAAATAAAAGTAAGACTTTTCTGTGGTTATTTGTTTAATTTCTTTTGCATATATGACGAAATTTGACCCCTGATCAGATACAATAGCCATCCACCGAAATAATTTAGGTATATTTTCGTTTACCCAGCGGTCCGATTCTTCGTAATGCTTGATGCCAGCTGGTAAGGCGTAGGTATCTTCCAATTTACTCCTTTTTTCCGAAGTGTAATAACATAATTATTTGAACTAGCTTCATTGGTTTTATAAAGTCCAAGTATTTTGTCGTTTTTAAATCATAATACAAAAATGTCGTGTATAAACCATTTATTTTTATCTTCACATCATATTATGCAGTATTTAGCTGTGACACCAATGATTCTAATTTTGAGGAAATGATGTTAAAAATCCAGTCATCTATTTCTCAATGTAGCTCTCTTTTCTTATTTTTAATTTTAACCACAGATAATATGTTTATTTGTTAATCCATGGTTTGTGTCGCTACGTGAAAAGTTTTCCGAATGTTTTTACTTTCTGATGTACCCTGTTCTTGTTGTGACTCGGTTCCTAGAATATGTAATGTTGGTATTGCAGTTGGAATCAATTTTCGTCTAACCTCTATGGAAATCATTGAATCTTCAAAATGTTTTGAACATACACTGTAACTTCTGTGTTTTAAGTCTGGTTTATTTAATAAATCCAGTCTCCCGATAACTTTTAACCATTCATTGCGCCTGAAAGACAGGAAAAAATATCTTAATACTTTTAATGATGATTATAGTGTATATACCTGTCTACCTACTAAGATTATAGTATCTTAGTTCGCCAGAGCTTTACCCATTCTTCTTTTGTTTTCAAATTCTTTTTACTTTAATTACGTTCCACGCGCAATGGAGCGCTCTAATCTGTTTAGTGGAAGATCTCGGGTTCGATTTCCGGCAGCGACAATTTGAAAGTTTATAATTTCTACATTTGCTCTGGTCAGGTGGGAGCACTTCATGCTTAGCTAGCCACGGCCGAAGTCTGCCGAAGTCTGTACGGTGCCACGTAGAAACTATTTAGAGGTATGGATTTAATAATAGAAACTGCAAAGTTAGCCCCATGATGGAAATCTTGGACTGCATCATCACCATTCTTCAGGCGCAATCGCAGTGAAGGGTTAACTTTATTACACAAAAAGTTATTTTTTCAAGGGATTTTTATTTAATGTAAGGATATCATAAATTTTAAGAATTAAGAACCAATTGAATCTAGCAGAGTCTACATTACCTGAGGATACCTCGTGTAGAGGCGAAACACGTATTATATTATCGTCGATGGTGTTTTTCCTAGTGTAGTTGTATTTTGGGAGTAGTGGTGACGGGATTAGTGCACGCAATTGAAGGAGGGAGGTGCACTTCAAACTAGGTAAGACACATCATTTTATTATATTGAGCGGATGTAAGCGAAGTAATTCTTATTAGCTTTAATATAATGGATTTCCGCAAAGTAACGCCTGATTCTATTAATTATCTTAAAAAGGCTAGCATGGTCGACCAGGCAAGAGTATGTTAAATTAAAAAAATTACATTGTATTGCTGCCCAAAATTTTTGGTTCAATCAGTAGTGCAAACAACTTCATGTCATAACTATATAACAAACCTGTGACTATGATATGTGGATTATCGCACGGCGCGGTTGCTCGCTACTATGGTGGGGAGCGGTTGGTCGGCGTGTATAAATAACAGCTGTTTTGGCTCGCCGCTCACTTAGCGGTCAGCCGCCGTAGTCTACATCACCTGAGGATGCCTCGTGTAGAGGCGAAACACGTGTCGTATTATCGTCGATAGTGTGTCTTACCTGGAATGGTGAGGTAGTGGTGCCGGGAGTAGTGATTGTGGGACTAGTGGTGACGGAGTTAGTGCACGCAATTGAGGGAGGGCGGGAGGTGCTCTTCAATCCAGGTAAGATACATCATTGTATTTAGTTAGCGGAAGGTTGCAAATTATTTAATATTTTTATTATAATGGATTTCCGCAAAGTAACGCCTGATTCTATCAATTGATTTACTGTCAAGGTGATACGTAAAGAATACGCTAGATGGCACAAAGCACAAACACGGTGGTTGCGCGGAAAACCATTCGCGTTTTTTATTTGACGGTAGGAACTTGTAGAATCATTATTCCTTTCCAAACAATATCATTCGTACCCTCCTATCGACACATCGGGGTGGTGGGGGGGGAGGGGAAAGAAGACGATTCTAGAACATCGCGTAATCACCCGAGCCGAGGATATATAAGACACGCGCGACCGATGCGCGAGGCTCTTCTCCCGCCGCAGTCGTCGTTGAACCAACTCTTCTCTCCTGACGCACCACTGGGGCCCCCAAAGTGTCTGTCCAGAGGAGGTTCCGGAAGTCGCCGCTATAGTGATCGACAGGAAGAAGAAACCCCGGTGAGTCAATATTCCTTAATTATACCTGCTTGCTAATAGTTTAACCCGCTCCAATCTGTGTTTTTTTTTTCCTAGTCAAGCAGGATTCCTTTCATCGATTCGACAAGTAATAGTTTAGTTTAGGGAAGAGCGAGTGCATTGTACCGCATGCTATAGTAGTCGCTTTTACGTAAGCGTAGAAGCAATCGCATATACAGTCCACTTTAGTTAATATCTCGCGTAATAGGTTTGAGGTTTGACCGGGGAACTAGATTTTCGGCAGCCTTAAACACGTGGCTCCACCATTTTATGGTCACTTCGGCAGGATCTGGATTGGTGTTTAGTGGTTATCCAACCATTTTCTGGTCGAATTATTAAATTAATTGTTTAGATAACGCACTCTAATTTATAGAATAGACTTAAATAGTGTTCGTTTAAATTAAAATTTTGATTTGTTACTCGCAACCAGAATTATTCATTTAATAGCGCTCGTATTTGGTTAAATTTAAAGCTTATTAAATAATTGAAACGGCGTGATAGCAACCGTTTGATACGCTTACCCCACAATTTTATAAAATCATTAGGTTTAGCAAACGACGCGTAGCCTTGACTGCATCGGGCGCTCGATCTGATTACGTAATACGGCACGCCGAGTATTCATCCTACGTCGTTTATGCGTGTGAGATTAATTGTGATTAATATAACTTTATTATAATAATTTAAAATGGCAGTTAGTGGAAGTGAAATCAAAATTAAAACGCTTTATGCCAAGAGGGACATACTCTTTTCGCGTGTGCAGAATATAAGTGATTATATAAAGAACATTCATATAGAGGCAGTACGGGAGGCCTTTTTAAATGAAATCGAAACGATAGATAATTTGCGGACAGATTACGAAAGAATATTAGATCAAATTAATCATTCGGAACTACAAACCGACCCGAAATACATAGTGAACTACCAACCGCTGCTGGCATTCGAAGATATGTTGTGTCGCGTGAAGAGAACCGCAAAATTGCTACAATCTCAAGGTGAAGCGAAGCCTGAAATGCAGGTACGCCCTCGTGACTCAATTAGGTTACCGCCAATAGATATTCCGGTATTCAATGGTGATATTAAGACGTGGCCCTTCTTCTTCAGTAGTTTTCAAAACAATATACACAACCCATCGTTATCGGACGCTGAAAAATTATATTACTTAATTAGTAAACTTAGTGGCAGAGCACAGTCGATCTGCTCGGGTTTTACACCTACAGCAAACAATTACGTATTAATATTTGAAACGCTTAAAACTAAATATGAAGATAGGAGAATGTTAGCTTCCGAATATTTGAACCAGATATTCGATCTTAAACCTATATCATCCGCGAACATCAACGGCTTAGAGCAGTTTCTCGATAAATTTGTGGCATCGGTGGCTGCACTTAAGAATTTGAAGTTTAATGACCTCATGGACGTGGTGTTTCTCCATATAGCATTAAAGAAATTAGACTCCGACACCGTGCGTGCGTTTGAAATGGAGCATCGTAGCTCGGAGATGCCTTCCTTTCATTCATTAGCATCGTTCGTGCGAGATCAAATAAAGGTGATGCAGCGCTCACCGAACGTTAAACAGGAGATTAAAAGGTGCGTCGACCGTAGACAGACTCAACCATCTAAAATAGCAGGGTCGTTAACTTACGTAACCGCTACGCCGACATCACTCCAGCATACTTGTATAGTATGTAAAGATAAACACGGTAATTTATATAACTGTGCGACTTTTCGTAAATATTCACCAAGCGAACGTTATAAGTTAGTAAAAACAAACAACCTATGTTTGAACTGCTTAAGCGATAAGCATTTAGTTGCAAAATGCAATTCGAGTTCCGTATGTAGCAAGTGCGCCAGGAAACATCACACGCTATTACATTTTGAAAATAGCAACATAGCGGCGTCAAGTAAGGCGAATAAGGAATTCACCCCTACTAAGGTCAACGATTCTAGCGGTCGACCTGGTGATGTCGCTCTGTGCTCATTGGCAAATATGGGAGCACAACCTCCTTCAACCGTGTTACTGGGTACGGCGCGTATTTTGGTTAGGGATTCGCGTGGAAACAAACAAAGCGTCCGTGCACTGCTGGACAGCGGAGCCCAAAATAGCTTTATAACACGACAATGTTGTCAGCGCTTAGGCTTAGTAATAAATAGGTCACTTTCATGTCCTGTAGTTAAAGGCATCGGAGGTACTAGTAAAGCGACACAGGGATATATAAATTTAAAATTTTATTCTCGGATAGATCGTAACGTTAACTTTGATATAAATGCACTAGTAGTAGATAGGGTCACTGAACGGTTGCCAACCGTTTCGGTTGACACCTCGGCAATGATTGAATTTAAAAATTTGACTCTAGCAGACGACACTTACGCCGTTCCTGGAAACATAGACATGCTCATTGGGGCATCGCTTTTCCCTCATCTTTTGTTAAACAATAAGGTCAGGGGCAACTCCTCGCATACCGCGCCTTACGCACTGGAAACCGTATTGGGCTATGTGATCCTTGGCTACGCCCCCATCCTAGATAGTATTTCGGCAGCCTCTTATTGTGGTATGGCTGTCGAACCGCTCGAGTCGTTAGTCCGCAAATTTTGGGAGATGGAGGAGGTGAACGTCCCACCCATAGCTAGTTCAGATGACAGGATATGCGAGGAAATTTACGTCCGCACGACCGTTCGTGATCGCGACGGTAGATATAGTGTAGCGCTACCCTTTAAGGGAGATGTTTTATCTCTCGGCGATTCGCGTCAAATGGCGGAAAAACGTTTCTACAGCTTGGAGCGTAGGATGCTCGCTTCGCCCCAGTTAAAGGAAGCTTACGACGGCGTCATTAACGAATATATAAGAGAAGGTTACATATCACTTGTGGCTTCGAAATTAGATAACTACGAAGACACACCGTCGTATTTTATACCACACCACGGAGTCATTAGAGAGGACAAACTTACATCTAAATTACGTGTAGTGCTCGACGCCAGTGCTAAAACTAGCACTCACCTGTCGCTTAACGATATCCTCTATAGTGGGCAAAATTTACAGGGCAGTTTATTTGATATAATAGTCAATTTTCGTTTGTTTAGTATAGCACTATCCGCCGATATTCGCCAAATGTTTCTTTGCATAGGGGTCCGTGAATGCGACCGTAGATTCCAGCGCATTTTATATCGTTTCCACCCAAAGGAACCTCTAATGGTGTTAGAATTTAACCGCGTTTGTTTTGGTTTAAAGTCGAGCCCATTTCATGCGTTACGCACGGTGAGACAGCTCGCTCACGATGAAGGTCCCTCTTATCCTAAAGCTAAGAGGGCAATTGAGAGCGGATTATATATGGATGATTTTGTGTATTCGGTCGATAGCGTGGAGGAGGCCACCCTAACCACCGCCGAGGTTATAAGGCTCATGAAATCGGGTCAATTCGATCTTGTGAAGTGGACTAGTAATTCGCGTCCGGTTTTAGATACAATCCCACTATCACACCGTCTTTCGGCGATAAAGGAATTCGACGATTCCGATACACACAAGGTGCTCGGTCTGTGTTGGTCACCAGAGTCCGACGTGTTTAGCCTTAAGGTAAATCCGCCCGTAGAGAAATGCACAAAGCGCACAATACTGTCATGCGTTGCTAGATTATGGGACGTCATGGGTTTCGTAGCTCCGGTGGTATTATACGCTAAGCTTTTGATTAAACAACTTTGGTTATTTGAATGCGATTGGGATGACTCGCCGCCTGACAGCATTGTTCGATTGTGGCAGCGCTTTAGAGAGGAACTTCCTTTACTAAGAGAAATTAAAATACCGCGTCATATAAATGTCGATAGAAATAGCAGCATAACGGTTGTTGGATTTGCAGACGCCAGCGAGAAGGCTTACGGGGGCGTTGTATATTTCCATGTCCAGAATAATGGTAGAAATTCGATTAGCCTCATTAGTTCTAAGTCGAGAGTCTCCCCCCGTAAGGTTGTCTCTCTGGCGCGCTTAGAGCTTTGCGCAATATTAGTACTCACCAAGCTTATTACCACAGTTATCGGCGCATGTAGGGATAGAGTTCACATAGAAAGAATATTTGCCTTTTCCGACTCCACCGTCGCCTTATGTTGGGTTCATTCTTCACCCCACCGTTGGGATACGTTTTTCGCGAACCGAGTGGCCAAGATCCAAGACGAGTTAGAAACGCGGAACTTTTATCACGTGTCCGGTAAGGAAAACCCTGCCGATTGTCTATCCCGGGGACTCACCCCGATGCAAATAATGGACCACCCGCTTTGGTTCCATGGACCTTCTTGGGTTTACTTGGATCCCTCACAATGGCCAATAACCGATTTCGAACCTTCGTCAGTGTCACAACCGCCGGAAGAGAAGAGGCACGCTCTAGTGGCGAACGTTTCGAGCGAGGTTTCTCCAATCATTGCTCTGGCGAACCGC
Organism: Parnassius apollo; assembly: GCA_907164705.1. Taxonomy (NCBI): domain Eukaryota; kingdom Metazoa; phylum Arthropoda; class Insecta; order Lepidoptera; family Papilionidae; genus Parnassius; species Parnassius apollo. The sequence continues at coordinate 15,119,337 of CAJQZP010000885.1, forward strand.
TTGTCCTCTTGGTCGAAATTATTGCGTAGCGTAATTTACGTTTGTCGATTCGCGAAGCTTTTACCGCGACGTCCGTATGTCTTAGCATCCGATTACAACTATGCCGAGTCGCTAGTATTACGTGAACTTCAACGTGCGCACTTCTCTGAAGAAATTACAAGATTACAATCGAATAGAGCTTGTAGTCGCGCCTTTCAACGCCTTAAGCCATTTTTACAGGATGGGATTGTAAGGGTAGGTGGACGCTTGTCCAACTCGCAATTGAGTTTCGACCAACGGCACCCTATAGTTTTACCGCGTAAAGACCATATCATGAACTTATTAGTCGATTATCATCATAAATTGAACTCGCACGCTGGCCCCGATTTATTGATGTCGATCTTGCGTCAGAATTATTGGATTCTTTCTGCACGTAGTTTAATACGCAATCGGGTGCACAAATGTATAGCTTGCTTTCGGGCACGCCCCAAGCCGTCATTTCCGGAAATGGCGGAACTTAGATCTTGTAGAGTGATACAATCGGTAAAGCCCTTCACGCACACCGGGTCTGATTTTGCTGGTCCGTTTAAGGTCACGCTCACTCGCGGGCGTGGTATAAGATCCACAAAGGCTTACGTCTGCATTTTCGTATGTCTAACTACTCGAGCAGTGCATATAGAACTCGTTGGTGATCTAAGCACAGCAGGCTTTATGGGTGCATTTAAAAGATTTCTATCGCGCAGAGGCCCTGTAAGTAAATTATATTCGGATAACGGTACGAACTACGTCGGTGCAAAACGTATTCTATCGGAACTACATGAGCTCTTAGCTAGCAAGTATTATAATTCGGAGTTCGCTCATATTCTAGCCGAGAACCGCATTGAGTGGTCTCTGAACGTCCCAGCCGCGAGTCATTTTGGGGGCAATTGGGAGACTAATATTAAAAGTCTAAAGAGCCACTTATACAGAGTAATAGGAGATCAAATTTTGTCCTTCGAAGAGCTAAGTACGGTGCTCGCTCAAATTGAATGCGTAATGAATAGCCGCCCACTTTGTCGGACGTTATCTAGTGACCCCTCGGAACCGCTGGCTCTAACTCCAGCACATTTTTTGACTTTAACGCCTCTAAGGTATCTGCCCGCCGCGGATATGGATGAGAACAGACTTAGCATTTCCACACGCCACAAATTATTAGATCGGTTAGTGCAATCGTTTTGGAAACGATGGAGGATGGAATACTTGCATACTTTGCAGTCTCGGCAAAAATGGAACACAGCGACAGAGCCTTTAGCTGTAGGAACCGTAGTTGTGCTCACTAAGGAGAATACGCCGCCTCTCCACTGGCCGTTAGGAATCGTCGAGGAGGTCTTTCCCGGTTCCGACGGAGTAATTAGGATAGCTCGCGTTAAGACCACGGTTGGGTCTTACCTACGTCCTGTTATCCGTTTGTGCCCCTTGCCTCTTCCATAATTTAAATTAGCTTTCTAGACTGAAATTGTAGTTTAATTTAGGTAATCTTAGCGTTAGTTAGTTATTTGTTAGTCGATCTTAGCTCTAGTTGTTTAGTTATTTTTTTTGAAGGAAATCCTTCAAGGGCGGGGGGAGATGGTTGCGCGGAAAACCATTCGCGTTTTTTATTTGACGGTAGGAACTTGTAGAATCATTATTCCTTTCAAAACAATATCATTCGTACCCTCCTATCGACACATCGGGGTGGTGGGGTGGGAGGGGAAAGAAGACGATTCTAGAACATCGCGTAATCACCCGAGCCGAGGATATATAAGACACGCGCGACCGATGCGCGAGGCTCTTCTCCCGCCGCAGTCGTCGTTGAACCAACTCTTCTCTCCTGATGCACCACTGGGGCCCCAAAAGTGTCTGTCCAGAGGAGGTTCCGGAAGTCGCCGCTATAGTGATCGACAGGAAGAAGAAACCCCGGTGAGTCAATATTCCTTAATTATACCTGCTTGCTAATAGTTTAACCCGCTCCAATCTGTGTTTTTTTTTCCTAGTCAAGCAGGATTCCTTTCATCGATTCGACAAGTAATAGTTTAGTTTAGGGAAGAGCGAGTGCATTGTACCGCATGCTATAGTAGTCGCTTTTACGTAAGCGTAGAAGCAATCGCATATACAGTCCACTTTAGTTAATATCTCGCGTAATAGGTTTGAGGTTTGACCGGGGAACTAGATTTTCGGCAGCCTTAAACACGTGGCTCCACCACACGGCTATCTACTAATTTAATACTAATCGGTAAGGTAAGAAATCGATCAAGGGTTGTTTTGAATGGACTAGATATTTTTATTCATTATGATTAGTTTTATTTATTTAATAAATTTGTTTTTTTTTTTTGTTAAATTAAAGAGTTAAAAAGTATATTCAAATACTATAGAAAACCTACGGTATAATAATGCAGCTTCGCTCAAAACTTGACAATCATACACACTAGCGCCTCTGGTGGCATGAATTGTTGAATTTAGTTTACAGCCTTGTAAATAATCGCGCGGTTAACATTACTTGTATTATTTTACTAATTACATAAGTAATTAATAAAAGATGTTCGCAAAACCTAGTTTTTCAAGTGGTTCAATTTGTGTTGTATATGGTTGCAACAATTATAAACAACAAAAATTTGGAAAAAGATTTGGAGAGGTTAGTTGTATGTGATTTTGTTTAACTAATGTGATAGTAGTAGTAGGCTTGAAATATTTCGTTTGTTGTACTTACGTTACGTTTTAGATTGAAGCAATGGATTGTGACTTGTAAAAGAACTGACCTGGATAATTTGATTAAAAATAAAGGATAGATGTTACATCAAATACTTTTGTTGCTTATTTCAGTTATCATCGCCACATCTAATGTAATTATTACAGAAGTCACTCATTAAAAGAATAGAGTTGTGAATTTTAAATAAATTTTTGAATTTCTAATATTTGTATTTTTTATTTAATGAAAATAAATAATTATGTAATAAACAGTCATTAAATTATGGGAAAAAAATTGTAATGCTTTATCTTTTCTTTATGCCATATCTAATTCTTGTCGTAATCTGTTGTTCTATGCATATTAACTTCAACAAAATAATTTTGATGTTTCACATCTGCCAGGCATCCCGTGACAGCTCACAATTTTTTCTTCATACGGCAACACTGCATAGACGTACATATTATGGAGTGTAGAAGTAAGGAGTACAGACTGTGTACTCCTTACTTCTACACTCCAAGTGTCCGTAGAAAAGAACGCGCCGAAAAATGTTAATAGGATAGACAACTTTTTCTGGGTTATATTTACTAAATGAAATTATTTTAGATTTAAGAGCTAGTGAGCAGTTCATCAGCACAATTCACACCGTCGACAACTGCTAAGTTTATTTCAATTTGCTGTTTCCTGTAGCTACTCCAACGCTGTTGTGGAGAGTATTTGAGCTGTTATTTATTGCTTACAGATGGAAATTTTTTCAACTATTCTCCTATGAGAGATTGTTCTCCTTACCTCTACACTCCATAGTATATATGTTTTATAATATATGACTACTACGCAACACGGTCATAAACATTTTCGCACCAAGGAATCGGCGTCATGTGCCATTTTGTTTGTTCAATGGCTACAACGCAAAGACTATGTTCTGTAATTAGGTAGGTATTATTCTTCTGTAGTTAAACTATTACATACCTAATTTTTTTTCTACGTAAAGTAGTTTGGGTGTATCTTACAGATATTCGTGACCATTATTTTATTATTAATAATAATAATAATAATAATAATAAAGCGCAAAAAAGATAACGTCAGATTTGCCACAAACGAAAAATTGTTTTATAGAAACTTACACAAACCACAAACAGACATAATCGATGAAAGTAACACACATACACCTAACCTACCTACAAAAGAACAACTAGAAGCATATTGGGCGAGTATTTGGGAAGAGCAAAAACAACATAACGACAAAGCATCTTGGATAATTGAAGAGGAAGCAAAATGGAGAGATATTGACGAAATGGAATTCGAAGAGGTAACAGAGTTAGACATAACACTCATTACAGCTAGGTTACATAATTGGAAATCACCTGGTATAGACAAAATTCATAATTTTTGATACAAAAAAATTAACGTCTCTACACAAACCTTTAGCAAGAAATTTAACAGATATAATAACAGGAAAACAGAACACTCCCAAATTTATTGCAACAGGAATTACTTATATGCTACCTAAAACAAAAAAATCACCTCAGCCTTCCTAATACCGACCAATTACATGCCTATCCACAATTTACAAAATATTGACATCTGCTATCACAAAGAAAATTCAGTCGCACATTGAACACCACAATATAATAGCAGAAGAACAGAAGGGATGTAGACAGGGCCACATGGGATGTAAAGAACAGCTGATAATTGATTCCACTATTCATAAACACGCCACCTCTAAAAATAGAAATTTACATTGCACCTATATTGATTATAAAAAAGCGTTTGACAGTGTTCCTCATTCATGGTTATTAAAAATATTTGAAATTTATAGAATAAATCCGAAAATAATCGATTTCTTACGCCGAATAATGTTACAATGGAAAACAACACTACAAATAAATTGTAACCAAAATACTGTCACCACGCGACAAATCTCAATCACAAAAGGCATCTACCAAGGTGACTCCCTGAGCCCACTGTGGTTCTGTCTCGCCCTAAACCCTCTCTCTCATTTGCTGCAGAGCTGCGGGGCCGGATATTGCCTCAAACTTAATACAGACGAAACAACAATATCGCATCTTATATACATGGACGACATCAAATTATATGCAAAAACAGACAAGGATATGAAGAAATTAATAGATATAACAACAGAATTCAGTAGCGATATTAATATGCATTTTGGTTTAGATAAATGTAAAACACTTCACATTGTAAGAGGCAAAGTAAGGCCCGGCGACTATGTGGTAAATGAAACGGAGGCTATTACAGCAATGGAATCGACTGACTTATACAAATATTTAGGGTATGTCCAACTTAAAAGTCTTGACCACGTACGAATTAAAAATTCTCTCACTACGGAATACAAGAGAAGACTTAACGCCGTTTGTAAAACTCAACTTTCAAGTAAACATCTCATCAAAGCCATTAACACCTATGCCATCCCCATATTAACGTACTCATTCGGAGTTATAAAATGGTCCAAAACTGATGCAGAACAATTAGAGCGAACTACACGTACAACACTCACGAAACACAATAACCTACACCCTAAATCCGCCATAGAGAGACTAACAATAAAACGAGAACATGGAGGGAGAGGCCTAATGGATATCCAGCACTACGGCGGAAACAAGTTAGTCGATTAAAATCATTCTTCTATACAAAATCCCATACTAGCAATATTCATAAAGCCATCGTAACGAATGATATTAACTACACTCCACTTAACTTAAGCAATCAGATTGAATCCCAAAACACTACTAGTGATAACCCACAGACACACAAAATTGACGAATGGAAGAAGAAAGTTCTCCACGGTCGGCACCCTCATGACTTAGAGCAATCCCACATAAATAAGTTAGCTTCAAATAAGTGGCTGAAAATAGGCAACTTATTTCCAGAAACAGAAGGATTTATAATAGCTATTCAAGACCAGATCATAAACACAAAAAATTACAGAAAATATATAATCAAAGATCCTACAGTAAATAATGACAAATGTCGCAAATGCCACACACATCCAGAAACCATTCAACACATCACAGGCGCATGCACAACTCTCACACAGACTGACTACACTCACAGACACAATCAGGTGGCCAATGTCATTCATCAAAAACTAGCACTCAAACACGCACTCATTCCAGATGCCAACACTCCGTACTACAATTATACACCAAAACATACTCTAGAAAACACCACACATAAACTTTTTTACGACCGCGGCATTCTCACCGATAGGACAATCCACTATAACCGACCAGATATAATTCTACAAGATAAAATAAATAATATTACTTACCTGATAGACATTGCAGTCCCCAACACACACAACTTGCAGAAGACGATAACTGAAAAAATTTGTAAGTACGCAGAACTTAAAGATGAAGTGACTAGAATCTGGCAACAAGAAAAAGTATATGTGGTCCCTATAGTCCTCTCCACAACAGGTGTCATCCCAAATCATCTCCTCCGTAGCTTAAAATTATTACAACTAAAAGAAACTCTATATATTACACTTCAAAAAGCAGCTATATTAAATACATGCAGAATAGTTAGAAAATTCATGCAGATAGAAGAAAACGAAATAGGACCTCATCAAATCACATGAACTACACTACACACCACACGCTGCATTTGCTTTGGCTTCGGCCCGTAAATGTAGTTGAAATCCAGCCTAGAGCTGAGAAGTGAAAACACTTACCGTAAATAATAATAATAAGTTCTTTATTTCCAAGAGGTTGTACATCACGATATTTGCATAACATTATTTAATAAAGCTACATTAGTACATATACTTGAAAACATAGCATCTGCAGCCGAACTAGGAGACCTGTGCATCAGCTGTCAGCGCCATATCCCCACCGTTAATTTATAGAAATATTAGGATGCAAGCAAAAGTTAAATAATCAAATACTATCTAAAAATTTGTACATTCCGCTAATATAACCTAAGTACAATGAAATTAATTGTATGACATATTATGTTTATATACTATGTTACCACTTGTGTACTAATACCAAGGTACAAACAAAATAATAATTTATACTACTAATGCCGTTCCTCTCTCATAGGATGTGTAATGTATGACTGTAAGAAGTAATTGTGTTATGAGTGTAATGTGTGTGAGCAGTTATGGGAGAGGAGCGTGTAAAATGTATGTCGGTGTGTGTGTGTGTGTGGCGGGGGGGGGTGTGTGTGTTTGCACACGTGCTTGTGTGTGTGTCTGGTTATTATGATTTTATACGGGTAGTATTACAGGTGACAGTTATATAAGAATTTATTTTTAAGTCTGAATACTAAGCAGGTTTTCAGTTTCATTATAAGTTAATTTTTGTAGGTAACTATGTACAGTTTTTTTACAATTTATTTTATTAAGGTGGTAAATGTCCAATGTTTTATTTAGTTTATTATATAAGTGTGGTCCCAAAAATGCAAAGAATTTTCTTATAAAAGTTGTTTTAAAATTAGTTGTATCTACGGAAAATTTCCTGCGTTTATTTAAGTTCGGTTGTATAACTAATAAGTTATGTTGTTTCTGAATGATCGTTAATATAAACAGTTGTCTTACTGTAAGGACCTGACAGTTATCATAAAGCTGTGATGTAGGATAAAGAAAAGGTTTAAATGTTGCAACTTTGAGTATAGCACGTTGAGAGATTTCTATCTTTTGTAACACCGTTTTAGAGGCACCACCCCACGTTGATATGCAGTATGTTATAATAGACTGACATAAAGCTAAGTAAACTCGTTTTAATATATCTGGATCCAAAACGTGTCTAATAGTTTTAAAAATATATATTAATTTATGAATTCTTTTGCTAAGAGTGTTAATATGTTGTTTAAAATTTAAATTACTATCTATTATAACCCCTAGATATTTAATATATTCAACAGACTCAAGTGAAAGACAGGAACAGCTGTTATCCCTTGTTAAACAATCATATGAATGAATCACTAAGTTAAAATTATCAAGGTTGCGAATAGGTTATAAAAGTTTATTCTTAATGAATAAACTATATATTTTGTTTTCGTAATATTGATTGAAAGTTTATTACTGTAAAGCCAATTAGTAACTGCATTTATACCTAATTGTGCAGACGAGAATACATCTTTCCACGTATCCGCAGCAAATATCAAAACAGTGTCATCTGCATATGAAATTATATGTCCCTGAGAGAGATTAAATTTTGTAAAATTATCAATATAAATAAGAAATAAGGTTGGGCCGAGTATACTTCCTTGTGGTACGCCGTGTGTTACTAGTAAATCATTGCTGGTAATATTATTTACACTAACGCATTGATATCTCTCAGAAAGATAACTTTTGAATAGTTTGAGTTGAGTGCCTCTGATACCGACATTTTCCAGTCTTTTTAATAGTATTTTTATTGACACGGTATCGAATGCTTTCGCCAAATCTTGACAAAAACAGAAATACACTTTTTTCCACTGTCTAAATACGATGACAAAAAATTTGTAAGAGTATGAACGGCATGCTCCGTTGATTTGCCATGTCTAAAACCAAACTGCGTATTTGACAATAAATTATTTTTCTCCAGATATTTTGTAAGTCTATTATTTATAATTTTCTCTAAAATTTTGGATAAAGCAGGTAATATAGAGATGGGTCTATAATTACTTGAACAGGTTTTTTCACCATCTTTAAAAATAGGTCGAATTACGGACTTCTTAAGATATCTAGGGAATACACCATCATTTAAACATTGATTAAATATACAAGTTAAAGGAGGTATTAACAAATATTTAAAATTTTTAATAAATTTATTCGAAATTCCATCCCAACCAAGTGAACAGTCGGTTTTCAAATTGTCAATTAATTGTTCTACTTCACTTTCATCCGTGTCCAATAAAGCAAATGAATTTAAGTAATAATTTGATTCTTCACCAATGTTAATATTAAAACTTTCACTGTTTTTATTTCCTACCTTAAAACTCTCTGCCAAACTTTTACCTACATTTACAAAATAATTATTAATAAGGTTAACAGATACTTGCGGCGTGCTAGATATATTTAACAGTTCTCTGTTATACCCTTTCTTTTTCATGTTACCTATAATATCAGTAAGTACTTCCCATAGCTTCTTATTATTATTTTTAGCCATATTCACTCACTCTTTTTCATAATTTCTCTTTACCTTTTTTAACAATGCGTTACAGTGATTACGATATCGTCGGTATATAATTTGATCACTTTCACTATCTGGAAATCGTCTAGCCCTCTTATGTAGTTTATCACGGTGACGAATACATCTAAGAAGACCAGTCGTAATCCAAGGTTTAATGATCTTTTTTTGTCTTGGCAACTTCACTAATTTAGTATTAACTTCAATTACTGTTTTTATTTTATTAACTAAGTATTCAAGAGAAGTATTTGGATCTTTAATATTATATATAGGTAAAAAGTCAATGTTTTGCATATCCGAATTAAGTTTATCGTGATCTATTTTTCTGATAGTAGTTGTATAAAACTGTTGACGTTGTTTATTTTTCATACATAAAATTACAGGTTTGTGATCAGTGATTGAAGTTTGAGGAACCATAGTAAGTGAAGGATTATTCGTTTTTAGCAGAACATGATCAATACACGAACCACTTGCGTCACGTGTTACTAGAGTATGAGTGGGTAGTAACCCATGGAATGCTGTCAGTTGTAAATACGTATCCGAATTAATATCTGTTTTATTGTAAATGTTAATATTTATATCTCCTATTATAATTATGTTTTTATGTTTCGAATATTTCTGTAGTACACTATCCAAGAAGGCAAAAAAAGTTTTCTACATTTTTATATGACGGTGACCTATATATTGAGATTATAACAATATCATTCAATGTTGTTATGATACAATTCCCTTCTTGAAAATGAGGCTCCTCAGTCGTGAACAAATGTTTTTCTTTTACATATATTACTAATCCGTCATTTTGGTTGTTATTAAAATTAGTGGAGCATAAATTATAACCAGTAATTTTAGGTAAGTTGTCCTTATTAAGCAACCAGCATTCACTTAGTACAATGACATCAAAATCTATTTTTAATCTAGTCAGTAATACTTCAAAATCTGTAATATTGCAGTTAATACTTCGTATATTCTGCGTAATAATTGTGAAGTTGGATTCACTAGATGACAAATACTTATAACAATCTTCAACGTCACAGGCTATCGATCTTGATACCGTAAATGTATCTAAGTTAATAGCGAAGCTTAGAGCGTTATTATCGCCTTTTATTTATTACTTTAAATTTCTCTAACAAAGTCTCGTTATTAACCAAATAATATCTTTTATTCGATAAATTGATTGAAAAATGTAACTGTAAGTAATATATATAAAATGAGTGAATATGATTTATTATAAAATGTAAGTGTGATTTAAAAGATGTAATTAAGGTGTATAATGTTTGATTTTTGTTTATGTACTGTGTGTAAATTGTGACTGTGTGTATTATAATGTATAGTGTTAGAATATACTTTATTCTTATTATGCTAGTTAAAAAGAAAAGAAAGGATGCAAAAATATCTAATCTAAAGGTTACAACTAGTCATTCGGTCTTCCGTAGATTTTCTATATCTGTTTCATTATTTATTCTAATTTGAGAAGAATTTTCATTCTTGCGTAAGTATACAATGCCTCTAGATGTCCAGCAGAATAAATATTTATGACTTTTTTGGAAAATTCTGGCCTGATAGAAAAGTTTTTGAGTATTTTGTGTTAACGTCTCCGTGACATATATAGGGATGTTTTTTTGTGAGTAATTTAGATGCGAAGTATTTAATTTCTCATTTTTTGGTTTTGTTTTATTAAATTTTTTTACTTCATGTAACATCTTTTCTTTAATAATGACTGAATTAAATTCCACTATTATCGGTCTAGTCCCCGTCTTAGAATTAGTTCTATACACGTCTTTTATGTCCGAATCCTGCAAATTTACATTCAAACACTCCCCTAATTTTTTAACAGTGCTACATAGATTTTCTTTTGATTCTTCATTGTTTTTAGGTATGTTTCTTATTTCTATTCCCGAAAATCTAGACTTCCTTTCCATATTTTCTATTTTCTCTTGTAGTTGTTGTATAATATATCTATCCTGTCTTTTCTCTGCCTCTAGAACGGATAGCCGTGAATAGAAACTCATCATACTTGCTTGACATAGTATCGACGCTCTTTTTTTTAATCCATCGTTCTGTTCTTTTATACTAGAAACTATAATTTGTAAATCTTTGAAATGCTTTGCTTGTTCATTCGTATAAACTGAAAACATTTCACTCATATAAGACATAATGTTAGGATTCACTCCGTCATGTTTCCTTTTTTTACGCTCACTAACATTTAACGTAAGCGGTGGAATATCAGGCGCCGATTCACTATGGAGTTTTGTCGTCCGTTCTATCGCGTCGATTGCGCGCGTCTGCGTAGTCTGCGATTGCGATGTATCATCAGAGCTCACAGGCACGGGCGAAGCGGGCGGCGGTGTACGGTTGATCGGCATTGTATAACCGGTTTTGAAATAAAAGACGCCTCAACGTTTAATTACCAGGACAATATGAGTTAGAAAGTGTGATCGCAGTATATTTGCGAACTAGTACCCCTAATGCAACCGTACAAGTAAAATATAACCGTCTCTCTTCTTATCGTTTTACTAACGTGTGGTGTCTTATGCTGTGTCCTATTTATTTGTTGATTGTAAATGTGATGGTTTTACTCACACATATAATTTAGTTTGTTGAAAATTAATCACTGCCGCAGATGACATTAGCACTTCGTAAACTGCCTCGGGCTTTATGCACTCCTAATATTTTATCACTATTTTGTCACAGCATTTATTAGAAAATACAAGTAATAAAAATAAACTATAAACACGTCTTTACTCTTTGGAAGTCCGGAGGGGAAGGGATTATTATCTACTATATAGTATTCAATGCATACCTACGTGTGTAAAACTCAATAGAACAATTTACACATGGTTAGAATTGTATATTTTAATAAGAGAAAGGAATGGCCTTCATAAAATCTGAAGTTGCGGTGCTAGTAGAGGCCCTTTCATCTTCCAGTTCATCATCATCGCCGTACTTTTTGTCATCATCCTCATCCTCCAAACTAGACTCAGAGTCATCATTGTCCACTTTCATAATAAACTCCTCCATTATTTGGTCAAAATACGACCAGAAATTCTGAGTCGTTAACTCCCTGCAGTCTGTTTATAAACAAGTTCCTATATAAGACAATTTTAATTGTGACATAAACTCACCTTTCAATATCCTTCGGTAACCTAAAAAATGATAATTTTGAATCCTTTTTTTGGGTCATTAAGCATCCATCCACGCAACAATTTTTATTGCAGGAACGTTTTTCCATAATATTACTTATAATTCATGAAATATGAAGGTAATATACATTTTCCTTTTAAATTACACTAAAAATTATCCTAAGATTAATTATGCTAAACAAAAAATATTTCTATTGTTTACTTACAAAAAACGATTTAGGTACGTAAACAAGTGTTGAAAGTTGAAACTTTGAAATTCGCTATAGTCACAAACTAATAATTAATTGCAGAAAAAAAAACCCAAAAGAAGGATCCCAAAACAAAACCCCTTAGATATTTTAAAAAGAACAATAAGGTAAAAAAAAAAAAAAAAAAAGATACAACCACCCCCACACTCTCCCCCCCCCCCCCCCTCCTTCTCCCCCCCCCCTAACAGTACGCTATAGTCAACATCAAAGAAATACATTTTGACAGCTGTCAGACTTATTGTACCAAGCATGCCAACCAAAAAATGGCAACGTACAATATTCGATTCTTAAAAAAATCGATATCGTTTATTTAGAGTTGTTAATCATTTCCAGTTTGGTTTGAATAATACAGGAATAAATAAAAACGGATAATTTAAAACCCTAGATTTATCCGTTTCTTCGTATTTGTTGTTACTGCTTATTTCTAGGGGCACAATTATAAAAAATTTAGATTGAAACTAGATTAAAAATAATTTTATTCAATCACTTTCAGTACAACTACTTGAGCCGTCGTTGCTTAAATTAATTATTATTTGATATTCAATAATGTAGTCAAAATTAATGTCTCTCAAAGTCATCCATAATCTTTTTTTTTGTTTTTTTCTACGACTTTTGCTCAATCATCGTTTTTGAAATGGGCACATGCTGCAACGAATATAGAAGAAACAGTACAAAAAGTTAAAGCCGAGTCACAAACTAAAAGAAGACACACACAAAATCACAAAATTACGCACAGTAAGCTCACGAAATGGCGGGAGATTGAAATTACGTAGTGGTTTTTTCAGCGCGGCCTTGCATATGAGTTTTTTTGTCTACACAAAGGAAAATGGCGAAATAATAGGTGGTGTAATTATTAAGCGTCTACATATGTCACCATTACAGATATCAATAAAATAATTTACTATAGAAAAAATAATCATACACAATTCAAAACTTAATTGACCAGTTGTTGTAGTTGTTACGATTCGTCAGTTAAGACAGACAAAGATCTTATACCATACAACCGAGTTTGACGTGTATTTTATTCAGAAAACTCTTCTATATACACTAATGCGTTCTGTAAGGATTCCCCATGTGCTGATAACTACCCTATATAAACATAAAATATGGCAATTATATTGACTAGTTGTTGTTGTAACGATTTGCCAGTTAAGGCGTTTTATACCATATAGCCTAGTCTGATGTGTATTTTGTTTAAACTGGAATATCTCGGATTCTTGACTTCTTGCAGTAATATGACCGAAGAAAAAAATGTTCAGGATCTTAAACTATATTTTTACATATTTTGCATTTGTAGACGCAATAAAAAAAATCAACTAAAATTTGTTTGCGAAGTCGCCATTGTTGTTTACGTTTACAAAGTAAAAAAATAAACTTGTTTTATTCATGATTCATGTAATTTAAGGAATTTTAAAAATAAAAATTTAATTAAACAAACAAAACATTAAAAAAATTAATGAATTGATTATTTGAATATTTTAACGATTATTTGAATATTTTTGCCGATTATTCCCATATCAATGAATTTTAATTATCCAAACACTACGGTAAGGCACATAGCGACATATCATTGAAACGACGTCAAGTAAAAAAGTTGATACTGCTTATTATATTATTTTTTTAATATTTTGCTTAGTTTGAAAGATTCGAATTCAAATTAGTGATAAAAAACTAAACACGTTGTAATTAAATAAAGATAACTTCATAATTCTTCGGATTTTGGTAAAGGGTTATTGTAAATCGTAGGAGTACGCTTGTGCAAAGTTATTGCGGAATGATTAATGTGAAACGTCAAAAGGTATTTCTTAGATTTGGTTGACTATACCTAGTGTATCGCTCGCCAAGAACGCGCTAGCCCCGACGTCATTTGGTAGAATCCACATAGGGATGTTCGATGATCATCGATGTTAGAAATTAAAACATCAATGTTTTAACATCGACCTTACCACACCTTAAACATCGAAACATCGATGTTGCCATATGTCAAACATCGATGTCAATGAACCAGTAATCGATTAATAAGAACTTGTGAACTATGCGAACTCACGAAATCAATATCAATTAAATATTCCATTTCCTACTATAGGTTTAAAATTGTGAATAATTAAGGATTCCTAAACGCATCGATCACCTAAAAAACATCATTATGTTGTAACTCCCTGTCAAGTGTGAACTGTAATGTCACAGTTCTAACTACTTTCATTTTGTTATTGTGGTGTCGTTGTCGGTTGCCGCATAATAACTATTCTACATAAATGGATATTGAAATTAATTTTTTTCCCTTACTATCTATACACACATAATTTTGAAACAATATGTATCTACACAATTTAATTATATTTAGCTGTTTTTTGAGCTTGGGATAACAAGTTTATTGTTTGCTTGAAATTTATGAAAATAAATCTCTAGGCGATCGTGAGCGTAGACAATTTCACTGCATAGTGCATTCTACAGTGCATTTTATAAATGGCTGTGGATACTTACTACTTGGGCTGCCTGATTAAAAATTGTGTGAACAAAGGTGACGGAAAAGTTTATTATTTTGTTTTTGTGAAGTTTGTTAATTTTCCCTCTATATTCATTTTTTAGTTTGCACTAGGAGTAGTTAATATAAAACGTCAAAATCAATGGCGAAGCCTCTATAGAAGTCCAGAAGCCGGGCTTGCTCTATAAAATAAAATAACTCGTAAACTATTTCAAACTATTTCAAAGGCCATGACAAACGTAGCATATAATATGTAACATCAACACTTGGAAGTTTGCTTTCAATTCGGAATACACTGGACTGTCAAAACTAATTAAAGCAAGGAGTTGATTTTGTCGTCTCTCTTGCACGCGTTGGTTTTTACCGAGCTTTCGAGAAGACGATCGCTCCCTTTCCAACCAGTGGCAAAATGTTCTATAAAGAAATATAACTACGAAATATTTATATAGCAATTACTATGGAACCAAAAGCCGTGCTTTGCCCTGAAGTTGTTTGGGAATGCGTTAGCGAGTGGGGGTACACACATTTCAATGATTATGTTTGTTTTTGTTGTGTCTGTTAAAAATGTATGCTTTTTCAAAGATTTTTAGTTAAAATGGGAGGATAATAGTGTTTCTTATGATGAATATAAGTGTGTTAAAGTGCTAATCGGCGAGGAAAAGATAAAATCTTTAAAAATTAAATTTTAATTCAATAAACATTTCTTAATACCTTAATAGGTACAGGGCTCTTTGGTCTAATAACTCAATATTTATATTACCATATGAGTTAAAAATATCATTTTGAACTTCATCATAAAATATGAGATACCTGGGTATAAGTTTAATTTTATAGCAAATAATTGTTACAATCCTTTTTTTAATGTGAAGCCCAAATTTTAATGTAATAAGTTAAATGAATAGCTGTATTGAGGTTTTTAAAGAATATTTACTTTAGTCCTTAAAGCTATATCTTCTCAGTTCAGTATATAAAATTTTAATAGCGCCGTCTACTTAATTCTATAGGTGAAGTCATTTTATGGAACGAAAGTTGATTGATTCTCATGGTGGTACATAAAGATCACGCTAGATGGCACAAACACGCGGTCGGCTAATTTAATAACTTGAATTAAAAATATCATTTTGTACGGTTTATTAAAATTGAAAATGTATAATTATATAATAAATAGTCATTATTTTATGGTAAAAAAATTTGCAAAGCTTTATCTTCTCATTATACCATATCTAATTCCTGTCGTAATCTGTTTAAACAAAACAATTTTGTTGTAATTTTTCACATCTGCCAGGCGTCCCTTTTTTTAATTTTGTACATAGCTTGTTTGTAATTTGTTCATGCTTTTCTTTTGTTCATGTATTGTATTGTATGTCAATATCTTTTTCTTTCGCTCAAGCAAACCCAAACTGCTCTTTTTAAAGTCACCGAAGGTATGCAATTGCATATGTCATACAAACTATCTAGCGGCGGTTGTTAAACACGTCTTAGACAGCACTGAATACGAAACTGAAGCGTGGAGACGGATCAAGATTGCTGTATTTTTATAAAACTGCTAAAAACAACAAAACCTTTGTAGCTTCGCCACTGGTCTAAATCGTAAATAAGGATAGTAAATTTTTTAATACCAGATTTATAATTGTATAAGAATATTTAAATATCAAAATAATAATATTCATAATTATTGACAAAAATATAACAAATTAACTAAATATTTGTTAAGTTTTTCCTATTTTTCAAATAACTGGTTCACACTAAATATTTTATTAATTTCTTTAATTTAATTAATAATAAACCATAAACAATACTACTATTTTTTTCATCTAATTTTAACCTACTATACTCTATTCCAATTACGAAGTCCCATTTGACAGATGTCAATAATCAAGTACTAGTAAAGTACCGCTATAGTCGACACTTGACGATATTGATCTTTGATTACTATAACGTTAAATTAAAATCGTATTGACAGAAAAAGGATTAGCATCAAAATAAAATTTATAAAACTGTTTTTTAATTTTAATTAGATAATATTACATGATATTTTTATCAAGATGGAACATATTCATCATGACTAGCCGAAATCGATATTTCATGGTCGGCATCGTCGTCATCACCCTCATCATCGTCTGTAGAATCCCCTGTATTTATTATAATTTGGTTGTTAGACGGCATCGATATGTATGTCTCTGTCCCAATCAGCGAAAATCAAATTTTTTTGTTCGTAAAACCACACTTTCCCAATTCGCGGCAGTAACACTATCACGAGTTTCTTGCAAAAATGACAGCTTTTTGTTTGCAGTAAACGGTGGGCTGGTATTTTTACGAGCCGCATAACCTAAAATAAAGGTTTGCGTGTTAATATAGCAACAGATAAAATGTTAAAATAGGTAAAAATAAATTATAAAAAAGATTTGTTTCAATTCTTGCCTTTAATTTGCGCCCAAATCAATTCTATGGTATTGTATTGACAATGGTAGGGTGGAAGGCGCATTACATTGTGTCCAGCTTCCTTAGCCAAGTCGTCAAATACGTACTTTGGTCTAGCTGGCTTATTTATAGCAACCAAATTATTGTCATTCAGCATTTCACAATATCGGCTTTTTTGCTGCTAGAAGTTGGAGGCTTACTTATTTGTACTGAATAAAACGGTGCATTATCCATAATAATCGTCGATGGCTCATTCAAGTTGGTCAATAAGGTACAAAACCATTCCTTAAATTTAACAAAATTCATCTTTTCGTGGTATTCCACAGTTTTCTCAGATTTAAACGCCAAGAGGCAGTTCGGAATAAATCTCTTCATGGAAGCCGCATGACAAATAATTAAGCGTTCGCTTTTGCCACTAGGTACTTTTGTGGAAGTGTGAGGAGTGTCGTCTATCTATATCTTGCCAACTGTATGATTAGCGTTTAGCCACGTCTCATCTAAAAATATAACATTATTCCAAACGGCAATGGACTATGCTGATCTTAGAAAATTTAATCTGACTAAAGCTATATCTCTACGTTCCATCAAAATCCGCCTTTTATCACATTTTTATAAGAAAAGCCAACATTTTTTAAAACCCTCCAGAAAGAAGTTCTACTGCCGTGAAACAGTTCAGATTCTCGTAAAGTATTTGACAATTTATCAAGAGTCGGCAATTCGTTCCTACTATAGTAGCCACAGATATTGTTTCTAATGGCGTCGTTATCAAAATTGTCGATATGTGTAACTATCGATCTTCTAACTTTTTCCTTAACTAAATTTTTTTTGGATTTATTTTCCAATAAATCTTTACCATGTTTTTTCTTATTTATTCGGGAAACAGTTTTTCGACTAATACCAAGAGCTGCACTTACTCGGTTAGTCACTTGTGAAAGTGGCAACAATGGACCACCATTCTGATACTCTCTTTCAATGTAATCTTGTAGGCGTACTACAAACTCTCGCGCTTGACTGCGCAACACTGTTCTTTTAGTGGTCTCAGTTTCGGCCATAGTGTTTATAAATACAAAAAAACCAAATCAAATAACAGTCAACTCTTAATAACAACGAAAGAATCATTAAAAAGTTATAACTACAATAACAAGAACGAAATAAAAACACAACACAAAATCAACTAAACTGAACACGCGTATCGTATACAAGGCTTCTGCACTCGTACTGAAGAGACAAACAACATGGCGGTCGTGATCACGAGGTGGACGCAGTGTTGACAGATTTTCACTCGCGAAAAGAATCTGTCTATAATTGATTTTATACGATTATTTTAGTCACGTCACTACGTAAAAAAGGAAAAATAAAACTATAGAACGTAAACGCAAAACGGCAGTAAAATATTATTATCTTTTAAATTATTTTGAGCACGGTGTCTAAAAACAATATGTTGATTGTATGTGTGAATTAATTGTATAATGATTTTGATTGATTGATATTTTTAAATGATGATTTACGACCATGAACAAAAAAATTATTATTATTTCAAATTATGCGAAACGTGAAGAGTTACGTTCTAAGAAGTGTTAAAAGGGACTTCGTAATTTGAATAGAGTATAGTACTACTACTTTTGAGAAGGATAAACATCGAACATCGATGTTAAGCTACCGATATCAATATCGATGTCATCATCGATGTTTCTGTAACATCGACCATTCCGTAGACAGAGAAACCAACTCTGTCTACGGATTATCCCATCTTCAGAGTTCCTGTCAACTTCAGAGTTGCCGTATGCTAGTTCTAAAATTGCCGGATTTTTAGGAAAAACTAAGAAAAATGCCGTATTGTACAAAATATTTATTTAGGTTAAAATAAAAAAAAAGTAAAATACATGTTGTTTACGTAATAAATAAGTGTGTACTATAGTTGTACTAATTTTATTCTTCACCATATAGGTTTTGAATAGTTTCCAGTACTTCTGATGCTGTCGCATTTAGGTCGTACTGTTATTTATCTTTCATTTTACGAATCATTTCGTTAGGCACTTGAAAATTTGTACAATTACCGTGATAACGGATTGCTTGTCTGGCTAAAAGAGTTCCATTAATAGTTGAAGTTATTAATTTATTTCGAAGTCTCGTTTTCATATTATTAACTTCACTGAAGATACGCTCGCAGTCTGCGTTCGAGTGTGGCAGACATAAAATATTTAAAGCAAAAGACGCTAATGTTTTTAGTTTTGTTTCATCACGGATTTTAATCCAAAACTCATCGGTTTTCTGTGAGCTAATTTCATATAATGGTAATTTATTTACCACGGCTAGCATTCTCCATTCATCATCAATTTTTTGGAAATCATCGGCATTATTGACGATTCGTGGCAACTTTTGCATAAGCGGTAAAATGGATGGACAAACATTACTTGTTTGATTACTAGCTGCTTTTTCAGGAGATAAATATTTTAAAAGTTGAAGTAAATCGTCAGAGAAGTCGTACCTTTTTTAAATTTCTTTGTAGCCTGTGATGAAGAAATATCTGGGTTAAACTCTTTTAATTCTTCTTTTTTTGCTGGTATATCTGGTCTTTGTGTTTCTATCATAATTTATACCCACAAATACATTTTAGGGAGGAAATATCGCGTATCTTCTGGGACGATTGAGCTGAATTCCTTTGCATGTGATACATTAATAATTCTTTGTACGTTACTCTTATGTGTTCATCCAATTCAACCAATTTTGAGTCTGCGCTTTGAAAGTACTCTTTGAGTTTAATAAATTTTGGTAATGCCCATTGCAGAAATAATAAGTAGAGCTTAATAAAATCGTCATGCAGCTCACGGTAAATTAATGCTGCAGCTACAGCTTTGTCTTCGAGCCATTTCTGCGTAAAAAACAATTTAAGGCTGTTCCACTGTTAAAGCAGCCTGTTCACAACCGATAGCAGGGAAAGCCACCGAGTTTGCGATGGATGTATAATCTTGTGGATTTTTGTGTTAGTGAAAACTTGAAATTCCAAGTATTGGGCGTGGTGTTTTGAATTCAGTTTAAAAAAACCGTAAATGTTTCGCGCTAAATCTTCGCATCGTCTTGGTAATTTTTTTACACGCCTCACTGGCTCACAATTGAATAGAATGGCATATACACTTAAAAATAAATATACCCGGCAGATTTTCTCGCAAACGCCTGGCTACTGAATTTTGTGATCCCATCGTAACGTTGCAGCCGTCTGACGCGAATGCTATAATATTTTCTAACGAGATCCCTCTATCAGTAAATTTCTTTATGAGATCATACGTGGCTTCTGCTGTAGCTCCCTCTTCTGCCATCGTAAAATCACCTATCTCGAATAAAGGGCATGACCTTTTTTCTGCTCATCAAAGTAATGGATAATAATGCACATGGTTTTTGTGGCCGAAATATCCGTTGATTCATCGACCAGTACGCTGAATTTATTATTTTTAATAATGTTGGTCAAATAATCTTTGTGGAAATCACCAATAACATTTTTTTACCATAGATGTCCAATTTTTTCGTTTTAAGGCAATCTCAAAAGCAAGTCTGGAGTCTGGAAAACAAGATTTTAGCAACTCTGATAAATGATCCATAGCCGTAAATGATATGTTTTGCTCTGCAACTAATGCAACTTTAGAAAGTTTTATTTCAACTTACATTTCCGATTGTGACCAGTTTGTCGATTCTGAAAATAAGTACTAACGTCTCTTGTAGAAGAGCTCGCTGTTACTTTTCTTACGTTGAGTGTTGAGCGTTTGAAACATGGCGTTTTAAAGTTGAAATTTCGCAAGAAAGTTTGACATCGCACATTGTACATTTTGCCCTGTAGGGGTCATTATTGACAGGGACAATCCAATCCTTCAACGTTTCATCACTTTTCCACTGCTGTCTGTACTTCTGTTTTATGTGTTTACTTCTTACCTTTTCTTTCGGAGTAGGTGGCCCATTGTCAAAAATTAAAAAAAAAATTCGTAAAATAGATTTCACTGACAGATCGTACATAAAGCAAAACGCATTAAATGACAGAACCACAATAGCTACACAATTATTCCGGGGATTCTCCACTTATTCTAGAACCTACCCGAGTAAAGGTGAAGAATCTACCAGAATGAGGAACTAAAGATTTTAGAGATTTATTTCTCAGAGATAAGGTTGAATCTACTTCGGCCAACATAGTGGCAAATGTTGTGGCCAATTAACAAAACCACCAACTACCTTTAATGATATTACCTAATAGTAGGGTATGCGTAGTATCCTCTTAGTAGTCTGTGAGTAGGTAATAATTAATTTGTTAAAAATACGCAGAAAAAGTCTTAAATATATGTTAGTAAAAGTAGGTAATAAATTAAATAAATATTAGTTCATATACCAGAGGTGTCCGACGCAATGGGTACATGGACATGAACCCAGTGCCTCAAAAAGCACACTCGGTTTCTCGCTAATTACGTGAATGCTGTTGGCGCCCCCACTAACCCTGTGCACAACGGCTAAATAACCATCTGTACATCAGTGACACAGTTCTTCTGCGAATAAGGGTCGAAAAATTGTCTACGTGGGCGTTAAAAACATAGGTACCCTATGTACTACAGTAACGTGGGAGCCCCAGCAACAATCTAAAAGCATTATTAAAAACCGGAATGTAATATAAAAAACCCAAAATATGCAAGAAAAACTGCTAAAATGTGCACGAAAACCCAGAAAAGGGCAAAATTTGCGACATAATAAAGAGCAATATTTTAAAATATTTTTTTCCAATGATAACAATCGTATTTGTGAAAATGTCAAGTAGGTACAAAATGTATTTAACAATGAAATTTACAGTTAACCTTTGTGGCTTAGGTTTTCTTCGAATTTTCTTCATAAGCTGAATAGATGCATTTAACGCCAATCCATGAGTTTCAAGCATTTTAATACTTGCAGGTATGTGGGCCAAATGAGTGCTTATCACAGCTAGTAGATCGAGGGAAATATACATGATTTCAAAAAAATTACTAAAATATGCAACTACTGCTGAAAAAGGGCTGCATGCAGATGCATTTAATCCTATCTCTAGTTTTTATATTACATACCTACGTGTATTAGAGGCCGTCTATTAATCACGTGAGGCTCGAAAGGGGGTGGGAGGGTGTTTGACAAAAATCACGAAATATCACAAGGGGAGGAGGGGTGTATTCAGATTATCAGAGTATTTGTTTTTTTGTCAAACGCGCAATTTCTAAACCGAAAAGCGGCATGTAATGTGACCTTGACTCGCCTGTACATGTAAATTCATGTCACAAGCATGTAAAACGAGTAATCTAATCCGAGCAATAATAGTCTAGGATTGCACAATGTTCGCCCTTCCCTTGAGGATGTCCACACGTGACGATCGATCGGTAGATCGAGAGAGATTCTCTGTGTAGTGCGTGAAATTGATGACGCTGAGTGGCTTGATGAACCCGACGCTGATCTTCAACAAAGCACAGTGGAATAATACTAGTTTTTACGGAATTTATCGCGTATATTTTAACTTTTTAAATACCCGACGTTTCGAACGCTTTACAGCACTCATGGTCACGGGCAAGGACTGAGATGACGTGATCCCGTGACCATGAGTGCTGTAAAGCGTTCGAAACGTCGGGTATTTAAAAAGTTAAAATATACGCGATAAAATCCGTAAAAACTAGTATTATTTCAATGTGTAGTGTTCGCGTAAATATAAGAAATCATTAAAGCACAGTGGTAAAATGCTTATCCAGATGTTGAAGAAAGTCTTGCTAATCTGTGGTCCAAGGACAATGTACATTAAATATGTTCATTCCTTTAATATTATTTTTATGCCAGTCAAAAACAACCTGCAACCTACCTCTACACTCCATACTACTGCAACCTTTCTGTCTAGACATTTTTATAATGGTCCTTCATTTCAGAATAGAACTAGATTATAATTTATAGGTACTAAAAATACACGTGATTTTGGGTGGGTTTAGTCTAAAACCTCACCACGTATCACCAAGAGGGGGTATTAAAAATGCTAAAAAAAAATCACGTGATTAATGGACGGCCCCTTACGTAGGGTATTGTATGCCCGCCACGTGTATCTGACCAATCTTACCCATAAAACGAACATATATTGATTGGCAATCCCTCCTTAAGTAATAAGTAAATACAACACCAATCAAAACATTCGATAGGTACCTACAATAACTTGATTTATCATTCAGTTTTCCAATATGTACATAGGTATCACTTTTCTTGTTTTAAAACTCTTTCTTCTTTCTTTTTTCTTAATAACTTGATTCATCATTACATTTTCAAATATGTACCTACCTAGGTATCACCTTTTTTTGTATTAAAACTCTTTCCTCTTTGTTTATGGACAAAATAAATAGATTTATTTGCTTTGCTTTGTAAATTTATTCAAAAACCTGCAGACACTTAAACACACAAAATCGCATTAGTTTTACGCATCAAAATCAAACTTCAAATCCTTATTTACACATTAAACCAGGAGTGTGTTTGTTGTCTGTGAGAAAGTCCCAGTAAGACCAGTACTTTACCTTGTCTGTGAAGATTGACAGTTTGTACTTGTGACCTTGTGACTTGATTTTGTAGTTTTTGTCAATTATAAAACTGCTTTGTTAATTCTTATCATTCTTTGCTTGCAGAAGGGGCTGGTCTATATTTTATATTCAGTTAGTCCAAAATGCTAGCATGCCGAACTTTTATTACTCCATAAATTTTAAATTATAGCCGTTATATGTCAACACATTAAATTAATGATATAAAACTGAGTTGGTATTTATTTTATCAGCACCCTACCAACTATTTACATCCATTTATAGAGAATGCAATACAACTTATTTCAATGTTTTATGTATTAGAGTGTTGATTTGAATAAGGTCGTCAATTGGTTGGGTATAGTAAAATAAAACTCAATACGTATGCTCTGTTCAACGGTCTATTGGACACTAAATGCATACAAGGAATGTGAGCGTAATAAACAAATACATTATTTAGTCAAACATACCGCCCACCAAAAAGGACTTAAGACCTTTTCGAAATAAACAAATTAATAAAACATTTGAACTTGAACTTGAACAATAAATGTTACTAACAATGTTTGTACTTGAAGTTATTCAATGCTTCACTTTAAAATAAACTTTACTTTAAAAATTTTACAATTTAATATTACAATTTAAATAACGTAAGTTGATAAATAGCTATTATTAGCTATAAATTTAGAACAAACAAAAAAAGACAAAACATCACACTAATACTAATTTGATACTTAACTACTGAATATAATGCAAAGAATACAATTTAAAGTTATTAAATGAAATTTAAAATATTAATCTTTACTAGAATTTGGTAATGCACACAAATTTGAGATGGATCTCCGAGTTAATTTACCATTATAACGGACGGTATACACCCGTGTTATATTGTCTTTTCCGGGATGTTTTTCAGTTATCCGTGCCAGAGCCCACTTGCTAGGCGGTACATTTTCATCTTTTAGCAATATTACATCACCAACTTCAAACTCAGGTGTTTTCTTTAACCATTTAGGTTGCTGATTAATTCGGGACAAATATTCAGTCTGCCAGCGTTTCCAAAACGCTTGAACCAGTTTTAGTATTCCATCTGAATAACAGACTGTAGTTCTCAATTGTATAATCGCGGTCTGGTACCGTGAATGGTGCTTCTCCAATTAAGAAATGTCCAGGAGTGAGTACTTGAATGTCATCGATCGTGTCCACATCTGTGGATAATGGTGTTAAAGAAGGTTTGACTTCAGTGACTTTCGTAAGTGCTGTTTGACTGATTTGACACCAGCCTCCCAGAGTCCACCAAAGTGTGGTGTGTATGGTGGTGTAAAATGCCATTGCGTGCCATCACTTGCTAATTGATATGCTATGTGTCCAGGCATTTTCAGTCCTGCCTCTCTCCACATTTTAATTAATTCCTTATTGGCTGCAACAAAGTTTGTTCCTCTATCGCTCCAGATTTCATTACATCTTCCTCTTCTGGCAACAAAACGTTTGAATGCTGCTATAAATGCATCAGATGTTAAATCGCTCACCATCTCTAAATGTATCGCCTTTAATATCGCCGTAAACGAACTAGCCTACCATGGTTTCCGACAATACTCCAATATAAAACACAGTTGCAATAACACATTAGATTTAATTTTCTCTAATATAGACACAGAAATAATATTATGTGACAAACCCCTAACTAAGATAGATATATTTCATCCTCCCTTCGAATTTGACTTAAATGTGGCTATACCTCCTCTCAAATGCTCTTTTATTAAGAAAAATAAGTTTTATTCAGCTGATTTTGTTAAAATAAAAACATATTTATGTGAAATCGACTGGGCCACTCATTTAAACACTGGACATGTTGAAGAAGCTGTAGATTTCTTTTACAAACAACTCAATTATTGCATAGACAAATATGTACCAAGTGTAATATCTCTACCTCATAACACGAAAAGGCCCCCGTGGTATAATAAAACATTGATTAATATCTTAAAAGAAAAAGCTAAGGCTCACAGAAATTGGAAAAAGTTTCATAACTTAGCGGATTACAATATGTTCTCTTTATTACGTAAGCGTGCGTCAGTTTATAATAAACAATGTTATAATAATTATTTGGATACTACTCAACAAGCCATACTGAATAACCCTAAATGTTTCTGGACTTTTATCAAATCAAAACGTGGTAATACTTATTCTTATCCAAATAAAATGTCGTATACAAATACAACGCATAGCGAAGGCCCAGCAATTGTAGAAGTCTTCAGTTCATTTTTCAAAAGTGTTTTTATCCCGCCTGCTCCTTCATATCCTGATGTTGCATTACCTATACCTTCTAGTAGCAACGACCGACATTTACATTGCTTTCGGGTTTCCAAGGCAGATGTTTTTAAAGCGCTACAGAAAGTAGATGTAAAAAAGGGACCGGGTAGTGACAAAATCCCACCTATATTTATATTCAAATGTGCTAAGTCATTGTCTGAGCCTCTTCACATTTTATTCAATAGATCTCTTTAGGAAGGTTATTTCCCATACATCTGGAAAGTAGCTCATGTAGTACCCATATTTAAAAAAGGAACCCGTATTAAAGTTGAAAATTATAGACCTATATCTATACTTAATATATTCGCGAAAATATTCGAAAAATTAGTATTTAATTACATTTACCCGACCTTAAGTCGAGGTTTACCAGAATCTCAGCATGGTTTCCTCAAAGGCAGATCAACTATTAGTAACCTAACACATTTTATCACAGAGACTATCACTCATATGGATGGAGGGGGCAGGTTGACGTGATCTACACGGATTTCGAAAAAGCCTTCGACCGCGTGGATCACGTCATCTTGCTTCGTAAGTTAAAAATACTAGGAATACACGGGGACCTTTTGCGATGGATTGAGTCTTACCTAAAAAATCGTTCCCAAGCAGTAGTTGTAGGAGGACACAGATCAAATTTTATAAAAATTACATCTGGTGTGCCACAAGGGTCTCACTTAGGGCCCCTCCTGTATAACACCTATCTATATGATATATATACATGCTTTAAACACTCCTCATTCTTGCTGTATGCAGATGACAAAAAAATATTTATTAAGATTAACAATTTAAATGATTGCCATAAGCTTCAAGAAGATTTAAACAGGTTGGACCATTATTACAAATATAATCGAATCACAGTTAATGTCAAGAAATGTCAAACTTGCACATTTACACGCAAAACTAAACCGGTTGAACATGCATACAAATTGAACGGATCAATAATTC
Organism: Parnassius apollo; assembly: GCA_907164705.1. Lineage (NCBI taxonomy): Eukaryota > Metazoa > Arthropoda > Insecta > Lepidoptera > Papilionidae > Parnassius > Parnassius apollo. The sequence continues at coordinate 15,146,236 of CAJQZP010000885.1, forward strand.
AAAAAACCGAGGTAATCTGAGATCTTGGTATCTTATTCGATTCCAAGCTTACATTTAGTAATCATATTGACTACATCACAAATAAAGCATATAGAAACTTAGGCTTCTTAATACGTACATGCCAACCTTTCAATAACTTACCCTGTATTAAAGTATTATATTATGCCTACGTTCGCAGTATATTAGAGTATGGTAGCAACGTATGGTGTCCACAATACTATACGTATATTAACAAAATAGAAGTATTGCAAAAAATTTTTTTGAAGTTTATGGACTATAAAATTAAAGAACAACATCAAACATACAAAGAAAGATGTATATTCTATAAATTCCTTTCATTAGCAGATAGAAGAAAATTGCTTGATCAAATGACATTATATGATCTCATTCACGGCCGCCTAGATAATTCGCATTTACTTGGACTTATCAATTTCTCCACACCCATATATCGTACTAGACACACTAAATTATTTTTCATCTCTCACTCTCATACGAAATATACCAAAAACTCACCAATAAACCGGATGTGTTGCACCTATAATAATTTTTTTGACAATATTGATATTTTTACGAAAAAGAGAGAAAACTATAAAACTGAAGTATGCAAAAATCTCTTCAATAGTTATTCATGATTAAGGTATTAACTCAGATCAAATATATGAGCACAGACACACACACACACACACGCACACACACACACACACACACACACGCACGCACGCACGCACACACACACATTATGTTGTTGTATATACAATGTTTATAGTAGTACCGCTGATTATTCTTTATACCGATAAGGAATCGTCGCTCATTCTTTTAAATTATGTTTAGATAATATAGGGAAACCTATAATAAGGCTTATGTTAAGATAATCCGATCTGTTGTAAATTTTAATAGTCTAAAGCTGTTGGTTTTCTAAATAAATAAATAAATAAATTTACTGCCATGCAAATAAATATGCAAATGTAAGCCTTCCTGCTTTTAGCTCCTCTTCCTTTAGAATTTAGTAGGTAAACTGGACCAGCAAAGTCGACTCCACTTCGAGAGAATGGACGCGTTGGGGTCACACGAGGCTCAGATAAATCACCCATCACTTGTTGTCTGAAAGTAGCTCGTTGCCGTGCACAAGTAAGACATCTTTGTATGTACCTTTTCACCAACTCTTGCAGCCAATGATCCAGTATTTACTCATGAGGTATGCAATCATAAGTTTAATTCCACCATGCATTGTTTTCTGGTGTGCGTCAGCAAGAACCAGTGTTACGAAGGTGTTTCTCTTACCTATGATTATAGGGTGTTTTATGTCTTCATCGACGTGTGCATTTCTTAATCTGCCGCCCACCCTGAGGATATTTCGTTCATCAATGTATGGGCTTAGCGTCTTCAATATGTTCGTGGTCTTCACAGGCTTATGGTCCTTTAATCTCCTTATCTCGTCTGAAAATTCTTCTTGTTGTACTTGTCTTATATAAATATCTAAAGCATTGTGCATTTCTTCTACAATCAATTCATAGTTAGGAATCTTTTGATCCCTTTTCATATTTAGAAATCTTTTACATAATACTATTACTCTTAACAGCTCCGTAAGTGTATCATATTCTTCAAACTTAATTATCTTTCTTTCACAATCCGTAACATTAACATAGGACTGTATGGCCTTTTTCCTTTCAATTTGTGTAGGTTGTATTGAAGGTCTAGTATACTCAATGTGTTTTTTGCCGAGCCAAGTTGGTCCCTTCCACCATAAAGTTTTCTGCTGTAGCTCTGATGTTAAAGCACCTTTTGTCGCTATATCAGCTGGGTTGTCTGATGACTTCACATGATACCACTGGGAGACGCTTGTTTGCTCCAGTATTTCCACTACTCGGTTTGCAACAAATGGCTTCAACCGATTTGGTTCCCCAAAATGCCATGATAATACAATTGTAGAGTCCGTCCATGCAAATACATTTTGTGATGGAATTCTCATAGCGTTGCTTACTTTATATAATAATTTGGCTAGCAGGGTTGCACCACTTAGTTCAAGTCGCGGTAAAGAAATGGTCTTAACAGGAGCGACTCTTGTCCTCGCGGCGATAATGTGTGTTTTTACATCACCATCTTTCGTCAGTATTTGGCAATATACTACAGTTGCGTATGCCCTCTTAGAAGCATCGCAGAATCCATGTAATGTAACTCGATCCTTTTCATTGCTTAAAATGTTCACCCAACGTTGAACTCTTATTTTATTGACATTTTTTAAATCTTTTTTATGATTTTCCATTCTCTTTTTAGTTCTTTATTTATGTCTTGGTCCCAACCAACTCCTTCTAGCCACAATCTTTGCACAAGTATCTTTGCTCTAACAATTACTGGTGCTATCCATCCAAGTGGATCAAAGAGTCTTCGTAAATCTGACAGTATGCTTCTTTTAGTAATATCGGTTGATATAGGTTTCCATGTTAGGCCAAGGGCTTTAATGGTGCCATCTAGTTTCAAATCAAGACTAGCCTTGGTGGTGGTTCGGTCTGGTTCTATCGATTTTAAAAACTCAGTATCATTTGAGGCCCATTTTTGAAGTTTGAATCCACCTCGTTCAAGAATTGTCATGATTTGTTTGCTGATACGGGTTGCTTGTTCTGTTGTGTCACAGCCTGAAGTCAAGCCATCAACGTAAAAGTCTTCACGAATAATTCTAGCAGCTTCAGAATATTCTTCACCCTCATCGTCTGCGAGTTTCATTAAAGTTTTGACAGCCAGGTAAGGTGCACATGCTGTACCAAATGTGACAGTTTTCAATCTGTAATCTTTAACATCCGCTAGCTGGTCACCAGTTCTGCCTGAGGTGTTACGACGCCAGTGTATTCTGTGGTAGTCCGTATCCTTCTTCTCCAAGAGAATCATTCTGTACATTTTCATTATGTCACTTGCAAAGCATACCTTATGCATGCGCCATTTCATTATTATGCTTCGCATATCTTCTTGAGGTACCGGTCCAGTCATGAGCTCATCATTCAAAGATATGCCATTATTAGCTTTGTAAGAAGCGTCAAATACAACTCTGATTTTAGTTGTCTCTTTATCTCTTCGAATAACGGCATGATGTGGTAAATAAACAGAACGTTTGTTTATTTCATCTTTCGGAACTTCTTCCATATGTCCCATTGCTAAGTATTCTTCTAATACCTTGTCGTACTCTTCTTTTAAATCCGGTGTTTTGTATAGTCTTTTTTCTTGCTGAATCAAGCGCTTCATTGCAATTTCTCTAGTATTTCCATCCGGTGTAATAATGTCATTGGAACGACATGGAAGTCTCACAATGTAAGATACAATATATATATATATATATATATATATATATATATATATATATATATATATATACCCTCGCTGTTTCTTCTATAATTCTCTTCATAGAATTTTTCACATCGTTTCCTCTATCCCAATTTTTAAAAATATCTGCTGATCTATGATGCATAACCAGTACTGTCTGCTTGTTGTGGTCTATCATCTATATTCCCGAATAAAATCCAGCCTAGGTTTGTTTTATGAGCGCACGGAGACCCTGGTGGACCCTTGATTAATTCATTTTCTACTATACGTGCGTATACGTCAACACCCAGGAGCAGGTCAATAGAACCTGGTTTGTAGTAGTTTGGGTTAGCCAGGTCTAACCCATCTAAATGAGGCCAATTGCCTTTGTTGATTATATGGGAAGTTATTTTAGTTGTAATTTGTTTTGACATAACATAAGTTCTGACTTCTAGGTTGTAAGCTTCGCATCTCGACTGTACGTTGATCTGACAACTACTTGTTTTATATCTTCTCTGGTTGAGGATAGCCTTGAGTAGTTGTGCAGCACGTTAACTTATGAAGCTAGCTTGGGAGCCTTGGTCAATTAATGCTCGCAGCGTGGTCATATAATTGTCTTCACTTCTTATCCTTACAATTGCTGTTGCAAGTAATGCTGTACTTTCTTTGTTCGAACTGTGTGCAACCACTGTAATACTTTCTGTCTCTCCTTCATTCTTCTCCACGTTTGTATGTAAAGCCACTTCAGGTTGTTTTGTAAGTACTTTATCAGAATTGCCTGTTGTGCTTTCACTTACGTTGCTTTCCTTATTTTCATGAAGAAGGGAATGGTGGCGCTTTTTGCATAACCGACACCATGTTGGAATACGACATTACCTTACAGAGTGTCCAGGTGAAAGGCAATTGAAGCACAAGTTATTAGTTTTGATGAATTCACTTCGTTGTAGTGGTGAATGTTTTCCGAACACTTTACAATGGCTAAGTGTATGATTTTCATTGCACTTTTGTCATTTTTTGCAGGTTTCAACGTTGGTTGTAATGTGATACGACTTCTCTCGTTGGATGATATTATTCAATCTTTGTTTTGTCGGTTCTGTGAGCTCCAACGTGCGAAAACGGCTTTCTAAAAATTTACGAAAAATGTCGAGTGATGGAAGACTATCAGGATCTTGGCAATTGTTGCTAACGTGTTCTTCCCAGTCTTTATGCGTCTCAGAGTCTAGTTTCTGCACAATCACAAATATTATCATAGGATCCCAGTTTTCAATATTTACCTTCTTTTCTTTTCATATTTTTAAGCTGAGGCAAACATTCGAACGTAGTATCTAGCAAACTCTTAATATGATTTGAAAAATTTACGGTCATCTTCTTTTGTGAAAAAATTTTTTCATGACAGCGTTGATAGTTATTCGTTTATTACCATATCGTCTTTTTAATATGTCCCATACTTGTTCATAATTCGAATCTGTTACTTGTACATGTTTTGTAGACGCAGCTTCACCAGTAAGACTTGTTTTCAAATAATGCAATTTCTGTACATTATTAAGCGTTTCGTTAGTGTGAACAAGTGTATTAAACAAGTCATGAAACGATAACCACTCTTCATAATGCCCACTATAGGTTGGTAACTGTAATTTGGGTAGCACTACACGAGTTTGTTGAGATTGAGATTCACTTGATATTAGTAACGGAGCACTGTCACTAACTTGTTGGGATACTAACAAATCTTTAAGCTCAGTTTTCAAAGTAATGTATATTTCTTCATGGTCATAAAACACCTCCTGCGCAATGTAGGGTATTTGCTCCCTTTTTTCCCTCGATATGTTGCATATAATTTGGTCGTAAGCTTCGTTAGACGTGTCGTAAGTCGTGGATCGACGTAATTTCATGTTAATCTTGCTTTTGGGCACTTTTTCATGTTAACTTGTATTTTCTTCAAAGTGTGTGCAATGTTTTCCACTTTAATTAATGCTTTTTCCACTTCCGTAGCCATTATTTCTACAAAGTAGATATAAAATCTTTAATCACAACAAAGTAAAAATGAATTGAATCAGTTTTAAACTCAAACTCATATAACTTGTTAACAAGTCGACCCTTTTTTCTTATCTTTTGTTCTCGGGCAGCCGCTAACGGAGCAGGTAAATGTCGCTGGATCCGGCTCGAATTTGGACCGGTGAATTGGTGTCAGTTATGCAAAAGGCGCCACCATTCCCTTCTTCATGAAAATAAGGAAAGCAACGTAAGTGAAAGCACAACAGGCAATTCTGATAAAGTACTTACAAAACAACCTGAAGTGGCTTTACATACAAACGTGGAGAAGAATGAAGGAGAGACAGAGCGCATTACAGTGGTTGCACATAGTTAGACCAAAGAAAGTACAGCATTACTTGCAACAGAAATTGTAAGGGTAAGAAGTGAAGACAATTATATGACCACGCTGCGAGCATTAATTGACCAAGGCTCCCAAGCTAGCTTCATAAGTGAACGTGCTGCACAACTACTCAAGGCTATCCTCAACCAGAGAAGATATAAAACAAGTAGTTCAGATCAACGTACAGTCGAGATGCGAAGCTTACAACCTAGAAGTCAGAACTTATGTTATGTCAAAACAAATTACAACTAAAATAACTTCCCATATAATCAACAAAGGCAATTGGCCTCATTTAGATGGGTTAGACCTGGCTAACCCAAACTACTACAAACCAGGTTCTATTGACCTGCTCCTGGGTGTTGACGTATACGCACGTATAGTAGAAAATGAATTAATCAAGGGTCCACCAGGGTCTCCGTGCGCTCATAAAACAAACCTAGGCTGGATTTTATTCGGGAATATAGATGATAGACCACAACAAGCAGATTCAGTACCGGTTATGCATCATCAGATCATAGCAGAATATTTCTTAAAGACAATTTGGGAAATAGATCAAGATTCAAAAAGAAAGCACACAAAAGAAGAAAACGATGTGAAAAATTCTATGAAGAGAATTATAGAAGAAACAGCGAGGGTATATATATATATATATAAAATATACATATATAATGTATCTTACATTGTGAGACTTCCATGTCGTTCCAATGACATTGTTACACCGGATGGAAATACGAGAGAAATTGCAATGAAGCGCTTGATTCAGCAAGAAAAAAGACTATACAAAACACCGTATTTAAAAGAAGAGTACGACAAGGTATTAGAAAAATACTTAGCAATGGGACATATGGAAGAAGTTCCGAAAGATGAAATAAACAATCGTTCTGTTTATTTACCACATCATGCCGTTATTCGAAGAGATAAAGAGACAACTAAAATCAGAGTTGTATTTGACGCTTCGTACAAAGCTAATAATGGCATATCTTTGAATGATGAGCTCATGACCGGACCGGTACTTCAAGAAGATATGCGAAGCATAATAATGAAATGGCGCATGCATAAGGTATGCTTTGCAAGTGACATAATGAAAATGTACAGAATGATTCTCTTGGAGAAGAAGGATACGGACTACCACAGAATACTCTGGCGTCGTAACACCTCAGGCAGAACTGGTGACCAGCTAGCGGATGTTAAAGATTACAGATTGAAAACTGTCACATTTGGTACAGCATGTGCACCTTACCTGGCTGTCAAAACTTTAATGAAACTCGCAGACAATGAGGGTGACGAATATTCTGAAGCTGCTAGAACTATTCGTGAAGAATTTTACGTCGATGGCTTGACTTCAGGCTGTGACACAACAGAACAAGCAACCCGTATCAGCAAACAAATCATGACAATTCTTGAACGAGGTGGATTCAAACTTCAAAAATGGGCCTCAAATGATACTGAGTTTTTAAAATCGATAGAACCAGACCGAACCACCACAAAGGCTAGTCTTGATTTGAAACTAGATGGCACCATTAAAGCCCTTGGCCTAACATGGAAACCTATATCAACCGATATTACTAAAAGAAGCATACTGTCAGATTTACAAAGACTCTTTGATCCACTTGGATGGATAGCACCAGTAATTGTTAGAGCAAAGATACTTGTGCAAAGATTGTGGCTAGAAGGAGTTGGTTGGGACCAAGACATAAATAAAGAACTAAAAAGAGAATGGAAAATCATAAAAGAAGATTTAAAAAATGTCAATAAAATAAGAGTTCAACGTTGGGTGAACATTTTAAGCAATGAAAAGGATCGAGTTACATTACATGGATTCTGCGATGCTTCTAAGAGGGCATACGCAACTGTAGTATATTGCCAAATACTGACGAAAGATGGTGATGTAAAAACACACATTATCGCCGCGAGGACAAGAGTCGCTCCTGTTAAGACCATTTCTTTACCGCGACTTGAACTAAGTGGTGCAACCCTGCTAGCCAAATTATTATATAAAGTAAGCAACGCTATGAGAATTCCATCACAAAATGTATTTGCATGGACGGACTCTACAATTGTATTATCATGGCATTTTGGGGAACCAAATCGGTGGAAGCCATTTGTTGCAAACCGAGTAGTGGAAATACTGGAGCAAACAAGCGTCTCCCAGTGGTATCATGTGAAGTCATCAGACAACCCAGCTGATATAGCGTCAAGAGGTGCTTTAACATCAGAGCTACAGCAGAAAACGTTATGGTGGAAGGGACCAACTTGGCTCGGCAAAAAACACATTGAGTATACTAGACCTTCAATACAACCTACACAAATTGAAAGGAAAAAGGCCATACAGTCCTATGTTAATGTTACGGATTGTGAAAGAAAGATAATTAAGTTTGAAGAATATTATAATTGTAATAGTATTATATAAAAGATTTCTAAATATGAAAAGAGATCAAAAGATTCCTAACTATAAATAGATTGTAGAAGAAATGCAAAATGCTTTAGATATTTGTATAAGACAAGTACAACAAGAAGAATTTTCAGACGAGATAAGAAGATTAAAGGACCACAAGCCTGTGAAGACCACGAGCATATTGAAGACGCTAAGCCCATACATTGATGAACGAAATATCCTCAGGGTGGGCGGCAGATTAAGAAATGCACACGTCGATGAAGACATAAAACACCCTATAATCATAGGTAAGAAAAACACCTTCGAAACAGTGGTTCTTGCTGACGCACACCAGAAAACAATGCATGGTGGAATTAAACTTATGATTGCATACCTCATGAGTAAACACTGGATCATTGGCTGCAAGAGTTGGTGAAAAGGTACATACAAAGATGTCTTACTTGTGCACAGCAACGAGCTACTTTCAGACAACAAGTGATGGGTGATTTATCTGAGCCTCGTGTTACCCCAACGCGTCCATTCTCTCAAAGTGGAGTCGACTTTGCTGGTCCAGTTTACCTACTAAATTCTAAAGGAAGAGGAGTTAAAAGCAGGAAGGCTTACATTTGCATATTTATTTGCATGGCAGTAAAGGCGATACATTTAGAGATGGTGAGCGATTTAACATCTGATGCATTTATAGCAGCATTCAAACGTTTTGTTGCCAGAAGAGGAAGATGTAATGAAATCTGGAGCGATAACGGAACAAACTTTGTTGCAGCCAATAAGGAATTAATTAAAATGTGGAGAGAGGCAGGACTGGAAATGCCTGGACACATAGCATATCAATTAGCAAGTGATGGCACGCAATGGCATTTTACACCACCATACACACCACACTTTGGTGGACTCTGGGAGGCTGGTGTCAAATCAGTCAAACAGCACTTACGAAAGTCACTGAAGTCAAACCTTCTTTAACACCATTATCCACAGATGTGGACACGATCGATGACATTCAAGTACTCACTCCTGGACATTTCTTAATTGAAGAAGCACCAATCACGGTACCAGACCGCGATTATACAATTGAGAACTACAGTCTGTTATCCAGATGGCAACATACTAAAAACTGGTTCAAGCGTTTTGGAAACGCTGGCAGACTGAATATTTGTCCCGAATTAATCAGCGACCTAAATGGTTAAAGAAAACACCTGAGTTTGAAGTTGGTGATGTAATATTGCTAAAAGATGAAAATCTACCGCCTAGCAAGTGGGCTCTGGCACGGATAACTGAAAAACATTCTGGAAAAGACAATATAACACGGGTGTATACCGTCCGTTATAATGGTAAATTAACTCGGAGATCCATCTCAAATTTGTGTGCATTACCAATTTCTAGTAAAGATTAATATTTTAAATTTAATTTAATAACTTTAAATTGTATTCTTTGCATTATATTCAGCAGTTAAGTATCAAATTAGTATTAGAGTGAAGTTTTGTCTTTTTTGTTTGTTTCTGTTTTATTAATTTGTTTACTTCGAAAAGGTCTTAAGTCCCTTTTGGTGGGCGGTATGTTTGACTAAATAATGTATTTGTTTATTACGCTCACATTCCTTGTATGCATTTAGTGTCCAATAGACCGTTGAACAGAGCATACGTGTTGAGTTTTATTATACTATGCTCAACCAATTGACGACCTTATTCAAATCAACACTCTAATACATAAAACATTGAAATAAGTTGTATTGCATTCTCTATAAATGGATGTAAATAGTTGGTAGGGTGCTGATAAAATAAATACCAACTCAGTTTTATATCATTAATTTAATGTGTTGACATATAACGGCTATAATTTAAAATTTATGGAGTAATAAAAGTTCGGCATGCTAGCATTTTGGACTAACTGAATATAAAATATAGACCAGCCCCTTCTGCAAGCAAAGAATGATAAGAACTAACAAAGCAGTTTTATAATTGACAAAAACTACAAAATCAAGTCACAAGGTCACAAGTACAAACTGTCAATATTCACAGACAAGGTAAAGTACTGGTCTTACTGGGACTTTCTCACAGACAACAAACACACTCCTGGTTTAATGTGTAAATAAGGATTTGAAGTTTGATTTTGATGCGTAAAACTAATGCGATTTTGTGTGTTTAAGTGTCTGCAGGTTTTTAAATAAATTTACAAAGGATAATTTCTTTTTACTTAATACTAAGCAAAGCAAATAAATCTATTTATTTTGTCCATAAACAAAGAAGAAAGAGTTTTAATGCAAAAAAGGTGATACCTAGGTAGGTACATATTTGAAAATGTAATGATGAATCAAGTTATTAAGAAAAAAGAAAGAAGAAAAAGTTTTAAAACAAGAAAGGTGATACCTAGGTACATATTGGAAAACTGAATGATAAATCAAGTTATTGTAGGTACCTATCGAATGTTTTGATTAGTGTTGTATTTACTTATTACTTAAGGAGGGATTGCCAATCAACATATTTTTGTTTTATGGGTAAGATTGGTCAGATACACGCGGCGGGCATACAATACCCTACGTAAGGGGCCGTCCATTAATCACGTGATGTTTTTTTTTTAGCATTTTTAATACCCCCTCTTGGTGATACGTGGTGAGGTTTTAGACTAAACCCACCCAAAATCACGTGTATTTTTAGTACCTATAAATTATAATCTAGTTCTATTCTGAAATGAAGGACCATTATAAAAATGTCTAGACAGAAAGGTTGCAGTAGTATGGAGTGTAGAGGTAGGTTGCAGGTTGTTTTTGACTGGCATAAAAATAATATTAAAGGAATGACATATTTAATGTACATTGTCCTTGGACCACAGATTAGCAAGACTTTCTTCAACACCTGGATAAACATCTTATCACTGTGCTTTGTTGAAGTTCAGCGTCGGGTTCATCAAGCTACTCAGCGTCATCATTTTCACGCACTACACAGAGAATCTCTCTCGATCTACCGATCGATCGTCACGTGTGGACATCCTCAAGGGAAGGGCGAACATTGTGCAATCCTAGACTATTATTGCTCGGATTAGGTTCATGCTTGTGACATGAATTTACATGTACAGGCGAGTCAAGGTCACATTACATGCCGCTTTTCGGTTTAGAAATTGCGCGTTTGACAAAAAAAATAAATACTCTGATAATCTGAATACATCCCTCCTCCCCTTGTAATATTTCGTGATTTTTGTCAAACACCCTCCCACCCACCTTTCGAGTCTCACGTGATTAATGGACGGCCTCTAATACACGTAGGTGTGTAATATAAAAACTAGAGATAGGATTATATGCATCTGAATGCAGCCCCTTTTCAGCAGTAATTGCATATTTTAGTAAATTTTTTGAAATCATGTATATTTCCCTCGATCTACTAGCTGTGATAAGCACTCATTTGGCCCACATACCTGCAAGTATTAAAATGCTTGAAACTCATGGATTGGCGTTGAATGCATCTATTCAGCTTATGAAGAAAATTCAAAGAAAACCCAAGCCACAAATGTTAACTGTAAATTTCATTGTTAAATATATTTTGTACCTACTTGATATTTTCGCAAATACGATTGTTATCGTTGGAAAAAAATATTTAAAAATATAGCTCTTTATTATGTCGCAAATTTTGCCCTTTTCTGGCTTTCCCTGGGTTTTCGTGGATATTTTAGCAATTTTTCTTGCATATTTTGGGTTTTTTTTATATTACATTCCGGTTTTTAATAATGCTTTTAGATTGTTGCTGGGGCTCCCACGTTACTGTAGTACATAGGGTACCTATGTTTTTAACGCCCACGTAGACAATTTTTCGACCCTTATTCGCAGAAGAACTGTGTCACTGATGTACAGATGGTTATTTAGCCTTTGTGCATAGGGTTCGTGGGGGCGCCAACAGCATTCACGTAATTAGCGAGAAAACCGAGTGTGCTTTTTTAAAGCACTGGGTTCATGTCCATGTACCCATTGCGTCGGACAGGCACCTCTTGTATACGAACTAATATTTATTTAATTTATTACCTACCTTTACTAATAGTACCCAGTTGACCGAGCTTTGCTCGGTATTTTTCGCTCGGTATTTTTAATTCGTGTGTTTTGGAAATTATATTTAGATACAAATTACATACTGATGAAATACGAATAATATTTTTTGATCGTAGCGACATAATAGAAAAAACTAAACTGGTTATTTGAATAAAAATCATGAGTGCTATTAGCTTAATTTAAATTTTCGTGTTTTTAAAAAAATACTAAAAAAAGGGCACGAAAAAATAGATTTTCTCAAAAAAAGAAAGGAACTTGAAAAATAATTAAAAAAAGTAGGTCGGTTGGTCTGGGCTCGAACCATGGTATTAAGATTTTGTTACCGCCTAATATACCAATTAAGCTATTTGTAATCATTATTAAATTGTCAAAATTTACCTTCTTATTCTAACGATATTGTAGCAGTTTTTCATTACCTAAAAACACGGACAAAAGGACATTTTCTAAAAATAAATCCTAGCTAGATCGATTTATTGCCCCCCGAAACTCCCTGCACACAAAATTTTATGAAAATCGTTGGAGCCGTTTCCGAGATTCCGATTATATATATATATATATACACACATATATATATATATATATATATATATATATATATATATATATATATATAAAAAAAAAGAGAGAGAGAGAGAGAGAGAGATCTTTAATATTGAACTTTAAATTTGCTTTTTAATAGTCAGATAAAAGTCATCCATGAAATAAATTAATTACCTAGCCGAATATAATTTTTTTTTTTACAGAAGAAGGGGCAAACGAGCATGCGGCTCACCTGATGTTAAGTGACTACCGCCCCCCATGATCAACCGCAACACCAGGAGAATTGCGGGTGCGTTGCCGGCCCTTTAAAAAGGAGTAAGCTCTTTTCTTGAAGGTCCCCAGGTCGTATCGGTCCGGAAAAATCGCCGGTGGTAAACTATTCCACAGAGAGGTTGTACGTGGAAGAAAACTCCTTGTGAAACGTACAGTGGTGGACTGCCAAGCATCCAGATGGTTTGGATGGTATCGGGACGTTTGACGTGTAGTGCGTTCACGAAATTTGGCGGCCGGGATTAATCCGAACAATTCCTCAGAGCACTCCCCGTGATAGATGCGATAAAATACGCAAAGAGATGCAACATCTCTTCGCAGCGCCAGTGAATCGAGCCGATTGGAAAGCACTCGGTCATCGACGATTGGAGCCGCTCTGCGCTGGATGCGGTCAAGTGGAAGAAGCTGGTACTGGGGAGCCTCAGCCCAGAGATGGGAACAGTATTCCTTGTGCGGCCGAACCTGCGCCTTGTAAAGTTGCAGGCGGTGTGCCGGCATGAAACACTGTCCCGCTCTGCTGAGCACGCCAAGCTTTTTAGAGGCCAATTTGGCCTTCCCTTCCAAGTGACCACGAAACTGCACGTCACTCGATATGTCGACGCCGAGGATTCCGATACTGGCTGAGGCAACAAGGAGAGTGCCTTGAAACTGAGGGGATACGACAAAGGGGTTCTTTTTAGCGGTTAACGCGCAAACTTGTGTCTTCTGGGGGTTAAACTGGACTAGATTTAGTCGCCCCCAATCCGAGACTCTGTCCAGCAGAGACTCGACTTCAGACACAAGTTTGTCCCGGCACTCGGAGACGTTTTCCCGAGAAATATTGGCTCGGCCGGCGTAAAGAGCATCACCAGTGCTGTCATCTGCATAGCAATGAATGCTACAGGTATGCAACATGTCATTGATATGCAGAAGAAACAGCGTTGGCGATAGCACGCAGCCCTGTGGAACACGAGCATTAATAGGCTTACAATCGGAGCTTGCACCGTCTACAACGACCTTGATGCTCCGATCTGCAAGAAAAGTGGTGATACAATCGCACAATTTCTCAGGAAGCCCATAAGAAGGGAGCTTCGAAAGAAGCGCTTTGTTCCAAACCCGATCGAAGGCCTTCGCAATGTCCAAACTAACGGCCAATGCCTCCCCCTTGAACTCTACTGCCTCCGCCCATCTGTGAGTTAGGTAGACCAGAAAATTACCAGCTGACCGACCACGGCGAAAACCGTATTGGCGGTCACTAATCAGCTGGTGATCTTCAAGGTACCTCATGAGCTGGCAGTTTACAATGGACTCCATTGTTTTGGAGAACAAGGAGGTGATGGCGATTGGCCGGTAGTTGGACGGGTCAGAGCGGTCGCCTTTTTTAGGGATCGGGTGGACGAAAGCCGTCTTCCATGATTTTGGGACTACGCCTAGGGAGTAGGAGTACCGGAAAAGACGCGTTAAAACCGGTGCCAACTCTGGAGCACACGTCCTCAGCACAATTGGGGGGATTCCGTCAGGCCCACTCGACTTGTGGATGTCCAGGGAGAGGAGTGGTTTGCGAACCGAGCGCTGTGTGAAGTGCACTTCCGGCATGGAGCACTCACACCGCGGGATGGTCGGCGGAGTACTCCCCCCGTCATCGAGAGTCGAGTTAGACGCAAAGAAAGAGCCTAGAAGATCGGCTTTCTCCTTTGCGGTGTGGGCCAGTGAGTCGTCCTCCCTGTGCAGAGATGGAAGAGATGGCTGACAGAAATTCCCCTGGACAGCCTTGGCGAGAGACCAGAATGCACGGGTTCCAGAAGGAAGGCGAACTAGTTTCTCGCCAATTCTGCCTATGTGCTCTGACTTTGCCTTGGCAATGACTCTTTTGAAGGACCTAGAGGCGGAATTATACTTCTTTTTTAGAGCGCTGGTGTTTACATCCCGGGACGCTGATGCATCAGCCCAGGCTTGGTAGCACTCTTGCTTATAGCATGATGCTATTTTACAGGAGCGACCAAACCATGGCTGAGACTTGCCTCCAATGGGCACCACAGAGGAAGGAATAAAAAGTTCCATACCCTGAAGTACCACATCAGCAACAGAATCCGCAACAACGTTGGGATCATCCGGCGAGAAGCAAACCCGCCCCCAAGGGTAGGATGCAAAGAAAGACCGCATCCAATCCCAATCGGCTGACCTATAGTGCTAAACACGGCGGCAGCCTGCAGAATGCAACCGCGTTTTCAGCGTGAGTGGCACCACACTCCGACCAGACAATGGTCCGAGGAGCCTAAAGGGGCGTCGACGGAAATCTGATATCCGTCCGGGTGAGAGGTCAGCAGAAGGTCCAATAGGGAAGGTGCATGATCCTCCACATCTGGAATCCGCGTAGGCGAAGTAACCAGTTGTGTCAGACCATATGCCAAGGCAAAATCATGAACAGATCTCCCCGCATGATCGGTTAAACGTGAACCAAGCCATTCGGCGTGATGGGCGTTAAAGTCGCCGAGGATCACGATCTCTGCGGAGGGGATCTGCTGTAGCAACGAATCTGCAGCCATTTGGACGTGGTCGAATAGTCGGTCTGTTTCGGCATTACTGCTATGGGACCTATAGAGGCACCCGTAGACGCGCGGATGGTCGTCGCTGTCTACGCGTAGCCAAAGGATGGACAGGTCCGAACCTTCAAGTCTGCCGAGGCGTCGAGAGCAGATGTCCTCTCTGACGTAAACGCAAACTCCAGCCCGAGGCACAAAGGAGTGTTCCAGTTTGTACCCCGGGTAGGAGAGATACGAGACATCAGCCGGAGAGGACACCTGCGTCTCGGTCAGAAAGAGCAGAGCAGGCCTCGCCGTCTCGAGATGGTAGTGGACGGCGTTTAGGTTAGAGTGAAGTCCCCTGATATTGCAGAAATTCACGGACAGCGTGGCAGGGGTCGCCTTGGTCTTGTTGCTCGTTTGCCCCGAGCAGTTGTAGTCTTGAGCGGAATTTTGCCCCCCCCACCAGAATACGCGGGGCAGCCTGAGCACCCACGCTCAGAAGTGGAGAAACATGGTCGTGGATGCTCAGCGAGGGATTCTCCAGGGGTGCTGGTACCCTCCTGGGGTAGTCGATCATTATTTAATTCCGCTACCATGTTGATGGGGGGGGGGGGGTTTTGGGCCTCCGGCCACCTGCACTCACCAGACGAAACGCGGAAGCAGAGCTTCCACTTCACGCCATTGAAACAATGATCCATGTTTTTTGTTTTAAAATTTAAATCAGTTTCAGTTGTCGTCAAGTAACGCTTGTCTACGCTTACTGTGTTAGCTAATTTCGAATTTGCAAAAAAAGTGACTGTATGTTTACGTGCAAAAAGTGTTTTATGTGATATATTGTATATATTAATTGTTTAATAGTTTTGTAATATACCGATAAAACCAATTTAATTTGTAAATATCTTTTGTTCTCATATTGTAGATAGTGTAAATAATGAAAACGTGTATATAAAATGAACTTTTAAATACGCTCGTAACATTTATCAGCCAGTCATAAGCCTGGAAAACGTATGAAGGGAAGTTCGCTTTATTATTTTGTAAACAAACATATGGTGAAGTCGTTACGTAAACGGGCGGGATTTTTTTTGAAAAAAACTGTTTCTCATTTAAAAAAAAAAACGTTTTCATTTCGTTTTACAAAAAACCTGGAACGACTCAGTACTACACTAAATTAGGCATGTCGATTTAAAATCGATTAATCGAAAAATCGATTCTTTGGAGTGAAATTATCGATTTTTTAGATCAATTCGAAGCACCGCATCGATTCATTGAATCGATCCAAAAACCTCTTGAATCGGACTGATTCATTTGATACAAGAACTAGCTAAAATTCCCAAACTGGGTGGGGTAAGATACCACAGTTTTTTTAATTTTTTGCTGTTGAGGGACGCATAAACAACCGGTCGTACTTGGTTTATAATTTGAACGCAATATATATTTGAATAAAATAAATGTTTATGAACGCATCCAACAATATCGAAAAGTTGTCATTTCATTTTCATTTCTAAAATTCTTAAGCCCACTTTCCACTAAGGGATATAATGTAATTTATATTACATCTCGAGATATAAATTACTCACTGTACTTTTAAATGGAACCGTTTCCACTGAGATGTAATATATATTACATCCCAAACAATAAATATTTTTTCGATCGACCGAGCGATATTTTCATATTATATTTCACCTCCAGTACTGTAATATAATATAATATTATAGCTGTGAACCTGTTTGAACTGTGAACTTGCGAATTTACATTATTTATTATCAAAAATATACATACTGTGAGCTGTAAGTACAGAGTACTTTTTAAATACCTAGATACTGTAAATAAATATTATACCGTACGTTGAAGTTTATAGTAAGAAAATAACCAGTATTGTGTTCGTGCTCAGATGAAGTAAAAAAAGACCTTTTTTTACTTCATCTGAGAGTTCGTGTAGCATTCATTTCGATATGATAAATAGTGAGTTATTAGACTGAAACAGATTTATCGAGAAATGTACGTTGCAGTTTGCACTTCTGTTAAAGTATTGTTGTTGTTTTTAGCCTAAAATGTCAAATAAAAGTGTTACGTGGAATCACTTTGTAAAAAAAGGGATCGAGTGAAGTATGTGCGAACCACTCCTAACACAAGCGTTTCAAGCTTACCAGGAGTGGTTAAAAGGAATATTAGTAATGTTAATCAATAAGATTACTAATATTTTATTAAAAAAAAATTAAAAAAACAGTTTAGAAGTTAAAGAAAAAAAAATCGAAAATTCTTGAAATTTCATGTTTGAAAATGTCGCGATTAATCGAAAATCGATCTTTTAATCCTCCATTTAATCGATAATCGATTCAAGTACCTTCGATTCAGAGATCGATTTTTTTAAGAGTGAATCGACATGCCTACACTAAATGCATACAAGGAATGTAAGCGTAATAAAACTAAACTAATACATTGATTAAAATTACTTTTACGGATTTTATCGCGTTTTATTTATTTTTAATATCCAGACGTTTCGGGCGCTTTCCAGCACCCATGGTCACGGGTATGGTCGGGTATTAAAAATAAATAAAACGCGATAAAATCCGTAGAAGTAGTTTTAATCAATGTAGGTATAGTGTTCGCGTAAATATAAGAAATCATTTAACAAATGCATTATTTAATCAAACAAGAGTGATATGCCATAGTAGTTCAGAGGAAAACTTCAATCTAGAAAGGCACTAAAGTAAATGTAAACTGTAATTTTAAGTGTTCATTTACCAATTCTTCCAAGTAGTAGAGCCACATTGCAGCTATATTATGGTTATAACTCAAATGGGTCGGTTTGAACAGGGTAGGATCACACTCTCACAGCATTCCACCTTATTGCTGCTATGTTTCATATAGTGAGTGCAGAGAACCGGAGACTCTACTGGAAAAGAGGCATTCCATCTCAGTCCTCAAGGGCGACAATGCATCTGCATTTTGATTCTTAATTGAGGATAAATGTAGATGTTTATGGGTCACAGCATTCACTTACAATTAGGTGAACTGTGTGCTCCTTAGTGACCCTTATTCTATAAAAAATATATTCAGTAGTGATAGTAGTAGGGTAGTAATCATTAATCAAGTCAGCCAACATGCACTGGGACATCACAGCAGTGTGATTGCTCCAAAACTATTTCAGAAACGAGACACCTGTTACAATTTTTGGGTTATTCCAACTATCCACCCTAGGTAGATACTCGGAAATGCGTGTGTCTATCCACCCAAGGGGGTGGATTATCGGAATTCGTATATATTATTTTCTTCAGATTTTCCCCTCGGTTGTGTAGTCATTTATAGAAACATGGTAAAAACTGGCTCAAGATATTTAGTAGACATTAACCTCTTCAGACCCCCGGTACACATACGTGTACCTTAGAAATTTTTAAATAAAACTAGTGATTCCATCTTGTGACGAGTAGCTGTACTTTTATCGCCTTAAAAAAAGACTGTATTACCCTAAAATTACAAAAGATGGCAGATCCTGTCGAAATAGGTTTATGAAAAATCTTATTCAAATTCAAAGTTGGCTGTTTTTTCGTGACACCCGCGAGGAAACTTATAAAATCAGGCAAAATATTAATCGTTGTTTTAAATCATTTGTTTTTACGATTATTGGTGCACAATTAGTAGTAGTTTACACAGCGAATAATGGATTTCCGAAATCAATAAATTTTGTAGTTAATTTAAGTCAATTATTTTTGAGTACACATACGTGCACCTCAGGTTTAGACCATTATTTTATTGTTAGTATGAATAAATTGAGATATATTTTTATTAGCTATAGATCATGGATGCTAAAGCAATCGAAGAAGCACTTAACAACAGCGACTTGGACTACTCTGGATTTGAAGAGGACGATGAGTACTTGCCGCCAGATGCTGTACCACCTGAAGTGTCGGAGTCGGAACGGGACTCGGAACCAGAACAGGGTAACATAGTTGAGATGCAGCAAAATGTGCCTGGTGAATTCTGGCGGACTAAACAAATGAATCTTCGTCGACCAGACATTATTGATGATGTGCTCTTGTCACAAGGTACCTCATCCACGAGCTGCTTATATTCATTTTTGGAGTACCTAGATCTAGATTTCTGGAAATTAGTCGCTGAACAGACGAATTTATATTCTGCGCAAAACAAATTTAAAGTCAGTGGCAACTCATTATATTGAAATAATACGTTTTGCTGGGTTGCAAATTCTCATGGGCAGTTTAAAATACCCACAAGGTAGACTGTACTGGAGCAAAGACCTGTGCGTACCATTGATCTGAGACACTATGATCGGTTTTTTGAATTGCGAAATCATCTACATTTTGTAGATAATTCTGAGAGACGAGGTAATGATGATAAACCTGGAAAATCCGGCCAATAATTAGTAGAATTCAGGAAAAATGTCAAAGCTTACCTCGATCCAATCATATTTCAATTGATGAACAAATGATTCCGTTTTCTGGAAGGTGTGAATACCACCAGTACATACCGTCAAAGCCAAATCCTCTTGACATGAAAAACTTTCTATTAGCGGCTAAAGATGGCCTCGTTCTGGACTTTGAGATATATGTGGGATCAAATACAATACCCCACCAGGATATGGAACAATTAGGACTTGGAGCAGGCATAGTGAAGCTGTTGTGTCTTGTGTCGCACTGTTCCCGAAAAGTGTACGACAAAAGAAAAAGGACTGTGATGAACAATCGATTTGGGCCTGTTGCTAAAAAATTAAAGACTGACAAACAATTGAAAAGAGGAGAATGAGACGAGAAGGTGAGAAATGATGAGCAAGTTACTGTAGTGAAATGGAAGGATACCAAAGCTGTCACCATGCTGTCTACATATGTAGGTGCTACTCCAGTAGGCTGCTGCAAAAGGTGGTGCAAAGTATAGAAAAAGAAAATTGACGTGCCACAACCAGCTGTAGTAAAAAATTATAATACCTGCATGGGTGGCATTGATTTATGCGATCGGTTGAATGCATACTCGTATTATCGCAGCGCCATGCGAACCAAAAAGTGGCCAGTGCGTGCATTTAGCCATTTCGTAGATCTGGCCATTGTCAACTGCTGGATCATGTACACAAAATGCTGCCAGCAGGAGGGAATTGCAGCAAAAGACAAGCTGGGCCTGCTTCAGTACAGGCTGAATCTAGCTACAGCATTAGCAAGATACGATGGTGGCTGGATAAACCCAATTTACTTGCGAAGCAGCAGCCGTGGCGTTGAAAATGAAAAGGAAGCCAGTCCATCTACATCAAGGGTCGAAGATGAACCGCCAAAAAAAAACATAGAGCGGTTGTGACACATCCGCCTCCTGATGTAAGGTTGGACAGGGTAGGGCATTTGCCCCGATACCTGGATGACAAGTTCTCATCAAAATGCCACCATAGCCAATGCTCATCCAGGTGTCGCACTATATGTATAAAATGTAACATATATTTATGTATTTTAAAAAATAACTATTTCCAGTTATATCATACAAATAAGTGATATTTTTATTAAGACAGTCCTCAGGTGGACATATGTGCATCCATATTTATTTCTTTTAAACCAAATAAAAAGAAATTTTGTAATATATATTTTGTTTGCTTCCCTATGAACCTGGAAAAATGTTGAAAAGTCATTTAATCCACTTCCTTTCTATCTGGGTCTAAAGAGGTTAATTATTAAAATATATACATACTTCTTGTTTGAAAGGTCAATGTTGTAATAAAAGTAGCTCACAGGATTACAGATTCATTGCAATTCTTGGAATAAATTATTTTGAAATAAAGTTAAAAACATACTACCAATCATAACCGTTTCCAAATGCTTGCAAAAAATGCCCAATTCTTCACAAACACATCTGTGAGCATATAAATTCAAAAAACAATTGCAAATGTACATTAAAAGTTGGCAAATTTATCCAAGATATCAAATAATGTCTAGTCAATAATGAAATAGAGTTGATTATTGTCTGGACATATTGCAGAATTTAGAAATTACGCAATAATACTATTTAAAACAAATAAGTTTAATTTGACTAAAATACAATAGGTAATGCATGGACTTTAATAGATGTAATGATAACGGCAACATGCAATAAGTTTTTTGATAAGGTTTGTGGTTATTACAAATTAATAAATAATTAAAGTGTGTGTTGAACTGTACTTGAGGTGAAGTCCAAAGAACAAATAAAAGTCAATTGCAATTATCCAACCTGTCTAGGGTGGATAGACCGAACATGCGATTCCATGTATCCACCCTAGGGTGGATTCTTGAAGCTGGATAAACGGAATAACCTCAATTTTTATCATTAATATCTAGGAAGTAATATTATAGGTTTATTGAGAAAACATATCTAATAAGGGAAGAAAATTAAATAAATATTACATTTATTAGGCCATTCTTAATCTATCTATTATACAAAGAAGGTTTAATAAATATACTTTTTACAATAAATACATTGTTGAATCAATTTATTTTGATGATGCAACATTTGATTCTTTTAGAGGATGCTCTTCTTCATACTTTTTGTGCCAATCTAAATTCATTTGATGGACAGATTCTCCTCTTTTAGCAGCTGATTTTCCAGCGAATATAGCACCTAAACTAGCTAAAGCAGTAAGGAGCATTAATACATTGGCTATTTTAATTCTGGCTTCACTACGTGATCTGTCAATAACTTCAGCTCTATAACAAAAAAAAAAGCTTAGTCACCTGTAGATAACGACACAATATACCTGACTAAAAGAATTATTTCATTTAATACTATTGTGGATCAATAAAATAATATTAAACAAAGACGGTTAATTAAACTTACGATACGAATGTCGGGATCTCATTTTTGCTCTTATATTTTTTTGTCCAGACAAGGATTGTTTTTTGGAATTCAGTTGGTCTAAACCTTCGAGACATGGAACGGTTTTCAGATGTTGGATTTGACCCAGGGACAGGTGTACACATGCCCCTCCTTAGCAAAATTAATGGAACCCTGTTTATTAATAATTTATTTATATTCATTTTATTTTAAAGTTACGATGTATGCTCTTTGATCCAATGTAATAAAAGTATAATCTATCTTGTTCTTGTACCAAACGTATACATCAGTATAGTATACGTAAAAATGAGATCACAGAGTACTTTTTTTATATAGGAACATGAGATAATCAAATGTCACCTTTGGTTATTTACCATGAAGGTTAGAGAAAAGGAGAACGATCACTACGTACAAAAGCATAGCCCGCCTGTCCTTGAAAATTGTGGAATATATAGCAGCGCTGACGTAGGTGAGTAGTGACTGCGAATTTAGCTGTTTATGAGTACAAGTAGATGAAGTTAGTTGAATAATGTACAAATTTTCATTTCATTTTTAATGAGAAAACTTTCATGCTCCGTAATTTTGTAATTTTTGACAAAAAGAAACGTTAAAAAATTGGATAAATATTTTATTTTGCGTGGATGTGCAAGTGGTTTAGCATCTGATCGGAAAAATAGACTGAAAATGACTTTTATTGACCGTACTTAGTGATCGCAGCGCCTCACTTATGGTGTCCATATTTCTGGGACACTATTTTTTACAGCGATCGTTCTCCTGTTCTCTATCCTTCATGGTTATTTACTTTGAGCATAGAAAATAGTATTTTCTATGCTCAAAGCAAAGGTTAATTATTGGTCAGTGTACCTCTATACTCCATGGGTTAGCGATGGGGCAACTCCAACTACTATAAATATAACTCGAGTCAACTTGAGTTACTAACTCGAGTACCAATAGAAAAATCACCAAATTTTCGAGGTATCACCTTAACTGTAAATAGGCAATGTCAATCTATTTATTTAAAACATAAAAGATTTTTAATATTGATATGGTCACAATAAGATGTTGTTATGTTAGCTAATTACGTAATAACTTAAGACAGAATGACCCTTAAGTAAGGACTGAATAAATTAACCGACTTGGTATTACATTGATCTCACAACTTTTTACGATAGAAGAACTGAGTTGTGAGACTAACTTTTTCTTTACAAGTTATGTTTTTGATGGCATTTTACTTTACTATAACAAGTGTGAGGAAAAATTTACCCCACAACTAGCTATAAAATTAGGAATTAGTACGTGAAGTAAGCCTGAAATGGAACGCTGCTATTAACGATTATCGATATATATATATTGAGAGCTCAGTGGATTGTATTTGACTCATTATTTAATATAATTTACTTTGGTGAAGAAGAAGAAACTAAAAAATTGTGATATCTATCTGACTAATAAACTTAAAGAAACTATTGTGTAATCAATGAGAGCTTAGTGGACTGTATTTACGTAGGTTGTGTTTTAATCTTGAAGAAAGAAAACACTGAACTAACTGTTACCTGCCCCCTGTCACTCTTGTTACCTGCGTGAAATAATTACCTACAATCGCTAGGCACCCAAGGTAACATACGCGGTCGGGGCTAGCGCGTTGTAGACGATTGAATGTTTGTTTTGAGTTTTTTTAACGGTGTTTACGTAATTAATTTTTTTGTAAATACTTGTTGAAATAGTCTTTGTTTAGTGTTATTTATATTATTTTACCTATTTGATAATTTTTAATGGAAAAACGTCGCTCCTACTATAATTGTTACGTGGATGGATGCCAAATGCCCAAAAAAAGTTTTCAGATATATCATTCTTTATGAAATCCATCTGAAAGTTCTTATTATTCTTTTATTCGAAATATCTACAAACAGTATTGAAATCCATTAATTTCTGTTAAAAAGATGTATTCAATGTATATTACAGCAACAGAAGCCTCGGTGGTTTTAAATAAATATTCTACACTCTCAGTAATTAATAAATAGTATGTAAGTGGCACACCTATTTTTTAATAATAAAACTATTTCACATAAATAATGTTATTTAATTTTTTTACCACATAAAGCCAATGTAAGTTCTTCTTAACTAAACTTAATATGATTATATTTTCATTGTTTTTTTAATAAATTTGCATAGAATAAACTATTTTCAACATAATATATAAAATAATCATACTTATCTAAGTATTGGTACTAATATTGTATTTGAAAACTATATGCTTTAGTCCTGAGTTGATTTGATTATTTATTATTTTCAAACATTAGTTGTTTAGAAATATTTGCTAGTTTACACCTTTGTCCACTTAACCCTTCAATTTTGTATTGGGTCGAGGAAAAATAATATTATTTATTTTTATTTAATATTGTTTACCTACTTACATGAATGCATAAATTATTATCAATTTCCATAAGTGATTCTTCATGTAAATTGATGGAGGAAGATGTTGGAATACATTAACAGACAATGACAGATTTTGTTTCCTAAAAGTTAATTATCTTTAATACATTAATTAATACAAAATAGGTGTAGAAAGATGCTTTTTACAGAAAATTTAATTTAAAGTTCTTGGTATTTTAAACTATGAACGAGATTCAAGTTTTAATATTGATTGTTAAAACTTGAATCTCGTTCAGAGTCTAAAAGAAGCCTGTCTCAGTCATTTATTGCTATTAAAATGCACAAAATAATGTTTGCACCTAACAAGATAATTGTACTAGATTGTACTAATATGTCATTAACTGAATATTTACCAGAATTGGTACAGCATGAGGTAATAGCAGAGTAAGTTTCTTCTTTTTTATTAACATTTTATCCTTAAAATGTCTGCTGCAAATTTTTGATGACGATTTTGATGTCCAATCTGTCCGTCCTGTAGCTACAAACCAATTCCGATGTAAATTATCATGTTCATGAAAACTGCAAGAAACTATTAAATCTTTCAGATATTTAATTAATAGACACTGCAGAATACATGTCTGTACACCGGAGGCAAATGATCATAAGTCACATTAAGCTACGAGAATTGTACAGTGCACACATTTTAAGTCTCAATTTGAACATTACTCACATTTGTCACTTAACTACACATTGTGTAAAGTTCTAAATAAAAATTAATTTGTTGTTTAAAAGTAGGTTAATTGGTAGTTTTTGATGACAACAAGATATTGATAAAAATGTAATTAATTAATTAAATAATGGACTTGGGACATGCTACCTCTAAACACAAGGTGACCCCTTTTTTTTTTTGCGTATGGAAAATCATCTAATGACGCCTTTCGCTCTGGGTGGAGCGTAAGGGAGTGTCAGACTTTTACTGACTAAAAACCATCCGGGTTCCTGCTGTGCCCTTACGTTCCGGAGCCGCGGTATCTCTTTCGAACAGCCCGCAGCCCCGGCAGGCGTCGGCCCTTGCGGGCCCCTTCACGCTGCTGACAGCTCTTTGAGGCGCGCGTGGAACAAAACGCGCCGTCGACACGGCCTGTCGTCGTTAGACGGACGGACGGCGAGCTACCCATTGCTCGCCGTCCACAGGCCCGCGCCTACGGTGGCCGGGGGCCACGACGTAGCCCCCGACGCCCGGGGCGTCTCCCGCGGCGGCCGGGGAGGAAAGCTGCTGCTCTCTCTTTCTCCCGCTCCGCCACCTCCTTCGCTAGCATCACTGCTTCGCAGAAGGTGGTGACGGCATCCCATTCCGTCTCGCTCCGGACCATGGCTTCGACCAGGGCCGCACGCGAGAGGTCGCCGCCGCCTATCGCCGCTACGAGGACACGGCGGTGCTCCGCCCAAGCAGGGCACACCTCCACGGTGTGTTCCACTGTGTCCTCCGGTCCATCCTCGCAGTGGGAGCACCCGGGCGTTTCCTCCCGCCCGATTCGGTGCAGGAACCTCCCGAACACAACGTGTCCGGTGAGGACCTGCGTCAGGCGGAAGGTGAGGATGCCGTGGCATCTCTCAAGCCACTCCTCAAAGAGGGGTCTTATCGCCGCTATAGTGGCGTGCCCAGCACGGGGTTGCGACAGTCGCTCTCTCCATGTCGCCATGAGATCGTGCCGGAAGTCTGTCCACTGCGCGACAACTTGCCGCGGCAGCGGGGTTTCCCCCCGGCATAGTGCCTCCGCGCGCCATTCGTGCAGGCGTGCGAGGACTATCGCCTCCAGATCCCATGGCGGCAATCCGGCAAGGAGGCTCGCCGCCTCGCGGGATATCGTGCGGTAGCCGCGAACCATTTTCACGGCAACCACCCTTTGGGTCGCGTTCAGGTGGTGGACGGCAAGCCGCGCCAAACCACGCGCCCACACCGGGGCCCCGTAAAGGGCCATGGATCGCACGATCCCCGCGTAGAGCCTCCGGCAGGAGGCGTTTGGCCCCCCCAGGTTCAGCAGGAGCCGCCTGAAGGCAGCCCCGGTCCGTTCCAGTTTGGGAGCCAAACGTCGGAAGTGCTCAACGAAGTTCCATCGGCCGTCGAGGACGAGTCCTAGGTACTTCAGCGTCGACTCGACGCCGATGGATACCCCTCCTACCATCACTGAGGATCCCAGTGGTGGCCTGTTCCGAGGACCATGGAAGTGCATGGCCTCGGACTTGTGCAGAGCCACCTCGAGACCCAGTTGCCGAATCCTCTCAACGACTATCGCAACCCCGCGTGTCATAGTTTCCGCCGCCGCCTCGTACGACCCCCCCTTGTGCCAGTACCAGCGTGTCGTCAGCGTAGCAAACTACGCTGACGCCGGTAGGGAGGTCGGCGCGCAGCACCCAGTCGTAACCGATGTTTCACAGAGGTGGCCCCAGAACCGAACCCTGTGGGACACCGCACGACATCTCTCGCCGGTTCCACTCACCGTTGCGACCGGGGTAGATGACATTGATGATGAAACTGGTGTTCCGCAAGATCCAGCCCCGTCCCCGCAAGGTGCTCGGCGAGGCGGTTTGCAATGACTCTTTCAAAGAGCTTGCCCACCACGTCGAGCAGCACCACGGGCCGGTATGCGGACGGAGAGTCCGCAGGGCACCCCGGCTTCCGAATGAGGACCAGCTTCCCCGTCTTCCAACGAAGCGGGAATTGGCCTCTCTCCAAGCATGCGCTTAGGAGCCCCTCCAGTCGGGGCCCGAGAGCCTCCGAGGCCAGGACCCAGGCTTTGCCAGGCAAGCCATCGGATCCTGGGGCGGTATTCCTGGCCTTGAGCCTACGTACCGCCCCTCTCAGGTCTACCCCGGTCCCTTCCGGGATGTCGTCGTCGTCGTCCTGGTGGTCCGCTTCCGGCAACGCAGGTGGCGGAGCCATAGGCGGGGGCAGATGTTCCCCTCGAGCAGGGAACAGAGCACTCACCACGTCCTCCATGAGCTGGGGACTGAGACTCTGCGTCAGCGGGGGGGGGCCCAGGTGCGGAGTTTATCCTGCACCATCTTGTAAGGGCGCCCCCACGGATCTCTGTCAAGAGTTCCAACATCTCCTCACGGGCCCGATCCCGGGCCCGCAGGACAGCCTCCCGGAGGGCGGTCTTCGCCGCTCTGTATCCCTCGTACAGCTCCGCCTCAATGGCTGCCGTGTTCGGTGGACAAATGCGGAGCCTGCGATGCCTGACGTACAGGTGTCGCGCGGCGACACACGCCTCGCGCAGAGACGTCAGCTCACGCGACCACCAATACACCTGACGCCGGGCGCTTCCTGGCCGGACGCGGGGCATTGCCACGTCACATATCTCGGACATGCCCTCCTGGAACCACCCTGCGTCATCATTGACGTCGGCAGGCCTGTCCGGGGATGACACCCAGGCCTGCACGATCGAGGCTTCCAGGAGGAGCTCCCGGTCCAGCTGCTTCAGCGCCCAACGCGAACCACTCGGGGCCTGTTGGACTGGCGCGCTCGAGGGCTGTGTGGAGACGTCAAACCCGATGTACCAGTGGTCGGAGTAGGTCTCCACACCCTCCATGACACGCCAGTCAATGGCACGCGGCGACAGAGTGGGGTCAGCGAACGAGATGTCCACCACCGACTCGCCCCGCATCCGCACACACGTGGGGACAGAACCCCGATTTAGGACGACCAGGCCTGTCTCCAGAGCCCAGTCTTCCACCATCCTACCCCCGAAGTCCCCGAGGACAAGTACGGGGAGGGGATAACTTCCGACGGCGACTGCTCTCAGCTCTGCCAGAAAGTTGTGGAGCTCGGCGAGGGATCGGTACGAACTCCCCGAACCGTGCTGCTGCGCACCCCTGACCCCTCCTGACACCTTCAAGGGTCGGGGTACCGGCGGCGGCCGAAGAGCGACCCCTGCCACGCTGTCCGTGAATATCTGCAATATCAGGGGACTTCACTCTAACCTAAACGCCGTCCACTACCATCGAGACGGCGAGGCCGGCTCTGCTCTTTCTGAACGAGACGCAGGTGTCCTCTCCGGCTGATGACTCGTATCTCTCCAACCCCGGGTACAAACTGGAACACTCCTTTGTGCCTCGGGCTGGAGTTTGCGTTTACGTCCGAGAGGACATCTGTTCTCGACGCCTCGGCGGACATGAAGGTTCGGACCTGTGCATCCTTTGGCTACGCGTAGACAGCGACGACCATCCGCGCGTCTACGGGTGCCTCTATAGGTCCCATAGCGGTAATGCCGAAACAGACCGACTCTTCGACCACGTCCAAATGGCTGCAGATCCGTTGCTACAGCAGATCCCCTCCGCAGAGATCGTGATCCTCGGCGACTTTAACGCCCATCACGCCGAATGCCTTGGTTCACGTTTAACCGATCATGCGGGGAGATCTGTTCATGATTTTGCCTTGGCATATGGTCCAACACAACTGGTTACTTCGCCTACGCGGATTCCAGATGTGGAGGATCATGCACCTTCCCTGTTGGACCTTCTGCTGACCTCTCACCCGGACGGATATCAGATTTCCGTCGACGCCTCTTTAGGCTCCTCGGACCATTGTCTGGTCCGGAGTGTTGTGCCAATCACGCTGAAATCGCGGTTGCATTCTGCAGGCTGCCGCCGTGTTTGGCACTATAGGTCAGCCGATTGGGATGGGATGCGGTCTTTCTTTGCATCCTACCCTTGGGGGGCGGGTTTGCTTCTCGCCGGATGATCCCAACGTTGTTGCGGATTCTGTTGCTGATGTGGTACTTCAGGGTATGGAACTTTTTATTCCTTCCTCTGTGGTGCCCATTGGAGGCAAATCTCAGCCATGGTTTGGTAGCTCCTGTAAAATAGCATCATGCTATAAGCAAGAGTGCTACCAAGCCTGGGCTGATGCATCAGCGTCCCGGGATGTAAACACCAGCGCTCTAAAAAAGAAGTATAATTCCGCCTCTAGGTCCTTCAAAAGAGTCATTGCCAAGGCAAAGTCAGAGCACATAGGCAGAATTGGCGAGAAACTAGTTGGCCTTCCTTCTGGAACCCGTGCATTCTGGTCTCTCGCCAAGGCTGTCCAGGGGAATTTCTGTCAGCCATCTCTTCCATCTCTGCACAGAGAGGACGACTCACTGGCCCATACCGCAAAGGAGAAAGCCGATCTTCTAGGCTCTTTCTTTGCGTCTAACTCGACTCTCGATGACGGGGGAGTACGCCGCCGACCATCCCGCGGTATGAGTGCTCCATGCCGGAAGTGCACTTCACACAGCGCTCGGTTCGCAAAGCACTCCTCTCCCTGGACATCCACAAGTCGAGTGGGCCTGACGGAATCCCCCCCAATTGTGCTGAGGACGTGTGCTCCAGAGTTGGCACCGGTTTTAACGCGTCTTTTCCGGTACTCCTACTCCCTAGGCGTAGTCCCAAAATCATGGAAGACGGCTTACGTCCACCCGATCCCTAAAAAAGGCGACCGCTCTGACCCGTCCAACTACGGCCAATCCCCCATCACCTCCTTGTTCTCCAAAACAATGGAGTCCATTGTAAACTGCCAGCTCATGAGGTACCTTGAAGATCACCAGCTGATAAGTGACCGCCAATACGGTTTTCGCCGTGGTCGGTCAGCTGGTGATCTTCTGGTCTACCTAACTCACAGATGGGCGGAGGCAGTAGAGTTCAAGGGGGAGGCATTGGCCGTTAGTTTGGACATTGCGAAGACCTTCGATCGGGTTTGGCACAAAGCGCTTCTTTCGAAGCTCCCTTCCTATGGGCTTCCCGAGAAATTGTGCGATTGGATCACCAGCTTTCTTGCAGATCGGAGCATCAAGGTCGTTGTAGACGGTGCAAGCTCCGATTGCAAGCCAATTAATGCTGGTGTTCCACAGGGCTGCGTGCTATCGCCAACGCTGTTTCTTCTGCATATCAATGATATGTTGCATACCCGTAACATTCATTGCTATGCAGATGACAGCACTGGTGATGCTCTTTACACCGGCCGAGCCAATATATCTCGGGAAAACGTCTCCGAGTGCCGGGACAAACTTGTGTCTGAAGTCGAGTCTTTGCTGAACAGAGTCTCGGATTGGGGACGACTAAATCTAGTCCAGTTTAACCCCCAGAAGACACAAGTTTGCGCGTTAACTGCTAAAAAGAACCCCTTTGTCGTATCACCTCAGTTTCAAGGCACTCCCCTTGTTGCCTCAGCCAGTATCGGAATCCTCGGCGTCGACGTATCGAGTGACGTACATTTTTGTGGTCACTTGGAAGGGAAGGCCAAAAGGGCCTCTTAAAAGCTTGGCGTGCTCACAGAGCGGGACAGTATTTCATGCCGGCACACCGCCTGTAACTTTACAAGGCGCAGGTTCGGCCGCACATGGAATACTGTTCCCATCTCTGGGCTGAGGCTCCCCAGTACCAGCTCCTTCCACTTGACCGCATCCAGCGCAGAGCGGCTCGAATCGTCGACGACCAAGCGCTTTCCGATCGGCTCGATTCACTGGCGCTGCGAAGAGATGTTGCAACTCTTTGCGTATTTTATCGCATCTATCACGGGGAGTGTTCTGAGGAATTGTTTGGATTAATCCCAGCCGGCAAATTTCGTGAACGCGCTACACGGCAAACGTCCCGATATCATCCACACTGAAGTGTAAGTCTAATATGTATGCTCCTTTAGTTTAGTAAGTGAGTACGCTACTTTATAACCGTATGTATGCTGAGTTTGCACTATACCTTATATGCATTATTTTAGATTATTACCAGGCATTCATTAAATAGTACGTAACTAATGTGGTTGTTTCCTTGAATAACACTCATTAGGAACCCCAACATTACATGGCGACCCTGCCAGGATGACTCTGCCAAGGGGATTGTTAGTTTTAGTAATAGTTAACATAACTACTTAATAATATATTATAATGTGTCGGTCAACTGTGGAAAAAAGAAGAGGTTTTCCTCAGCCAAAACGCGGCTGGAGGCAACAATGACGCCACGTTGAAAGAAATCGGAGGCCACGTGGAGCGGCTTAGCATTGTACCTATTTCGCATTATTACTCATGTGGGCCTGCGGATGTACAGGAGCTGCCACCGCACATGGATCCAGCAGGAAATTGGGATGAGTACCATGCAGAGAATCAGATCATCCATCAGAGGGCGCACAGAAGGTAACCAGAATCAGTAATTAGAAGTGAATGCATAGTGAAAGTGAAAATAAGAGTTGTGGGTTGTTAATTTTTTCGTAAAAATAATAAATATCAGTGAGTGAGCCAGTTATGCGGTATCATATTTCATAACGCTATAATTCTAAAGGTGCTAAAACCGCGCGCGGACATTCAGTAATAAGACACCAAACGGAAACAAAATGCAACGTCGGACTTTTTTTTCTTCGCATTTATGTAGAATGTGTTACATTTGTGCAATTCTATTATTAAATTAAGAATATTATGATTGATATTTTGGAAAAAAATTATGTTTGTTTAGTAGAAATATGTAATTATTTAGTAAAAAAAGGGACAAACTAGATATAAGGGTAATGTTATTTCAACTAAGTTAGATCAAGCAAAAAGCGCATATGAAAACTGTTGTAAAATATATTTAATTATTGAAAAAAGTAAAGATATTAATTTGGAATCGGCAATAGATCTTTATCAGAAAATAAAACAAAAGTACGAGGAAATAGAAAAATTGTGTACTTTTCCCGTTACAGTAGATTTAGGCAAAATGGATTTTGACATAAAGGTGGCGTGTAGTTTGATTCCAGTAATGGACGGTGTAGAGGCCACCACTAAGCGCCTAATAGACTCAGTGGAGATGTATGCTGACATGCTGGACAACCCAGGTAAAGTATTATTAATTACTTTTGTTTTGAAAAGTCGGTTGAATGAAAATGCAAAATTACGAATTGCAAGCTCATACAAAACTATCCAAGAATTAATTGATGATATGAGGAAATATCTTTTACCCGAAAAATCATTTATGGCTATACAGACGAAGCTTCAGAATATTCAACAAGGCTCGAGATCCATTGAGGATTATGGTACGGAGGTAGAAACGTTATTTACAAAGTTGACAATTACTCAGGCAGATGGAAAAGAGGAAGTATTCTCGATTTTAAAACCAATCAATGAAAGTTTTGCCATAAAACGTTTTTCAGATGGCCTGCGTAGCGCAAAAATGAGCACCATCATCTCAGCACGCGGCTTCAGCAGCTTGAAGGATGCCATACAAGCAGCAAAAGACGAGGAGTGCACGTCTTTCCAACCACCAGGTAACATTTTGTATGCATCTAAAAATGGACACCACTCGGTACACAAATTTAGACGTTCTCAAGGTCAAAGAGGAATTTACCGT
The DNA here is from genome assembly GCA_907164705.1 of Parnassius apollo. NCBI lineage: Eukaryota > Metazoa > Arthropoda > Insecta > Lepidoptera > Papilionidae > Parnassius > Parnassius apollo. Next base: position 15,179,157 of record CAJQZP010000885.1, read on the forward strand.
AGTCAATATGGTAACAATTACCATCGTGGGCATAAATTTAATAACCACTACAATCAAGGACAAGGTTCTAGCGGAAATTCTAGAGCAAATTATCGTCCTTCATATAATAATCAACGAGGAAATAGAGGTTCTAGATATGTTAGGAACCGTGGACGAGGTCAAAACTCATTTCCAGTAGAAAAAGTAGCTGACACTCATCAATGCGATAAAGACGACAATGCAGGTACATCGAATCAGTTTTTTCGATCCTAAGCATTTTATATTATCATTACAAGGTGATGCGAAATATGTTACTTTTTATATTAAAAACATTAAATACTATTGGCTTATTGATACGGGTGCAACATTGTCAATTATTAAAAATGAAGTACTGCCAAAAGATATCATTGTTAATAGAGATAATACTATAATAAATGGAATAGGTGGTCAGCGACGATCTCAAGGTTCTGTAAATTTAATATTAAAATACGAAAATGCCACGTTTCAGCACAATTTTCTTGTTTTTGATTCGCTACCACTAAAAGCAGACGGAATCATAGGCTTAGACTTTTTAGAAAAATTTAGTGCGAATATTGATTTAGGTTCAAATAATTTAACACTTTTTAACAGTAATAAACAACATTATCTACATTTTGTTGATGAACATGATAGGATGAAAAATTCTATGATTATTCCAGCACGCTCGGAATCAATTCATTTTATTATTGTGAATGAGGATGTAACTGGAGAAGTAGTAGTATGCAGTAAAGAGTTAACGAAGGATGTCTTTATAGCAAACGCAATAACTACAGTTAGTAATAGTAGAATTCCAGTTAAAATACTTAATGTTAGTGACAAGGAAGTAAACTTGCCATCTTTCACACCAGATTTGAAAAGTTTGTATAATTATAATATTTGTCAATTTAATAAGACCAATATTGACGTTACCAGGGTTAAAACTTTGCTATCTGAATTAAATTTAAATTATTTAGACGGAGAAGAGAAACAATCAATTGAAGCAATTTGTGCAAAATATTCTGACATTTTTCATTTGGAAGGAGATAAGTTAACGACAACTAATATTTATGAGCCATCTATTGTTTTAAAACAAAACTCCACTCCAGTTTACGTCAAGCCTTATAGGTTACCACAGGCACTAAAACCAGAAATAACTAAGCAAGTTGAGAATATGTTAGAAAATGATATAATCGAAGAGTCAAATAGTGAATGGTCCAGTCCAATATTATTAGTACCTAAGAAAAGTAGCAAAGGTAATGAGAAAAAATGGCGTTTAGTTGTAGATTACAGAAAACTGAACGAGGTTATTTGTGACGACAAATTTCCTCTACCAAATATTAATGAAATTTTAGATACGCTTACTGGAGCCATTTATTTTACTCATCTTGACCTTCACCAAGGTTACTATCAAGTAAGTTTAGAGCCTAGTAGTCGTAAATTAACAGCTTTCACTACAAATACTGGTCAATATTGCATGAAGCGTTTACCAATGGGTTTAAAGATCAGCCCTAATGCCTTTAGTCGTATAATGTCTGTAGCGATGTCTGGTTTAACTTACGATAAATGTTTAGTATATCAGGACGATCTCATTGTATTTGGAAGAAATCTGTCTTCCCATAACAAAAATTTAATAACTGTCATGGAGAGATTGAGAAAAGTAAATTTAAAACTAAATCCTCAAAAATGTGAATTTTTAAAGAAAGAAATTATTTATTTAGGACATTTGGTTACAGAAAAAGGTGTTTTACCAGATCCAGAAAAAACAAAAGTATTACGAAATTATCCTACTCCCAAAAATGCAGATGAAGTAAAACGGTTTGTAGCGTTCTGCAACTATTATCGTAAATTTATAAGAAATATTTCGGATATAGCAATACCTTTGAATAAGTTAAGTAGGAAAAATGAACCATTTATTTGGTCTGATGAATGTCAAAACGCTTTTGAATTTTTAAGAAATGCTTTAATATCATCACCAATTTTACAGTATCCCGATTTTTCCGAAAATCATGAATTTATTTTACAAACAGACGCCTCGGGTACTGCTATTGGTTCTGTATTATGTAATAAAGATCTCAGACCAGTTGCATATGCCAGTAGACCCTTGAATAAAGCAGAAAGAAACTACCCAACTATTCAAAAAGAACTTTTGGCAATAGTGTGGTCCGTTAAGTATTTCAGACCGTACTTGTATGGAAACAAATTCACCATAATGACAGATCACAAACCATTAATATATCTTTTTGGTATGAAAGATCCGTCAAGTAGATTACTTAAATTTCGATTAACTTTAGAAGAATATAAGTTTAAAATAGTCTATGTGAAAGGAAGAGACAATGTTGTGGCAGATGCTTTATCGAGAGTTTGTATAACGTCTGATGAACTTAAAAGTATGAATGAACAAGTAATGGCTGTAATGACCAGAGCGCAAAAGAAAAAGCTGAATGAGTTAAGTAAGAGTAAGAATGACGATGAAAAGAAGGATCTTAATAAATCCATTAACAATTGGCCTGATCAACCAAGAGTTGTGGATATATTAAGAAAACCGTGTGATTCAGTAGAAATGTGTTTGATTGAAGGCAACAAATTAAAACAAATTAGAGATAATGCCTTGATAACTGAAGAATTTGAATGTTTTACATTTATAGAGGGTAAAAAGACACTATACATTAATCTTGATTTCAAGGCGCATTTCTCGCGAGCCGAATTTGTGCAGAAATTAAGCAATTTTTGTGAAAAGATACGTATCACTGAAGTGTGTATAATTAAAAATAATGATAATATAGAATTTATCAAAAGTATTTGTGATGAAATAACAACACTTAGTAATTGGTCCGGACCGCGAATATGCATATTACGAGGCGTAAAAAGAATAGATGACGACAACGAAAAGACACTTATTATGAATGACTTTCATTTACTGCCATCCAGCGGTCATGCTGGAGTGCGCAGAATGATAAATACAATCAAAAGTCGATACTATTGGCCAAGTATCGACAAGGATGTCCAGGAATTTGTTAAAAAGTGTACAAAATGTCAGAAACATAAATATTTTCGTAACACAAAAGAACCGATGGAAATTACCACAACAGCTTCCTCGGCTTTTGAAAAGATATACTTAGATGTAGTGGGACCCTTAGATAGAGACGAAAATGGTAATTGTTATATATTGACTATGCAATGCGAGTTAACAAAATTTGTACAAGCTATTCCTTTGCAAAACAAAGAAACAGTGTCCATTGCAGATGCATTTGTTAGACAGTTCATATTAAGATTTGGTATTCCGACGACAATAGCTACAGATCGAGGAACAGAATTTATTTCTGCAACCATGGAACAGGTTTGTAAAATACTTAATATAGAAAAATTATCTTCTACAGCCTATCACCATCAGTCGATTGGGGCTCTTGAAAATGCTCACAAAACTTTGGGTGCATTTTTAAGGATCCAGTGTGACAATCATACGGATACATGGAGCTATTGGTTACCATTTTGGTGCTTCAGTTTTAACAACACAGTCCATTCAGAAACAAATTACACGCCATATGAACTTGTTTTTGGAAAACTTTGTCAAATACCCGATAGCATAAGTAATACCGTAGAACCATTGTATAATATAGATAATTATCCATTACAATTAAAATACAGGTTACAATTAGCTCATGAAGATGCAAAGAAAAATTTGCTGATTAATAAGCATAAACGGAAAGAAATATATGATAAGTCTGTCAATTCTGCAAAATATGAGAAAAATGATTTGGTTTTGGTAAAAAATGAAGCACGTAGTAAATTAGATGCAATATTTAAAGGTCCCTATACAGTTATGGAAGATTTAGGTTGTAACGTAAAAATAATTAAAAATAATAAAATTGAATTAGTACATAAGAATAGGACTAGGCCTTTTTGTCAATAGATTTGAATGTAAGATTTAATTTTAGATAACATTGCAATGTATAATGATAAGGATAAACGTATGTACCATTTTATTTGTAATAAGTAACTTATGTCTATTAAACACTATTATTTTAAAAGATGATACTTCAAGTAAATATCTAGTAAAAATTATGTAAAAAAAAAAGAATGTACCTAATTCTTTTTTTTCTATGTCCTCGGGAGGTGAAGTGTAAGTCTAATATGTATGCTCCTTTAGTTTAGTAAGTGAGTACGCTACTTTATAACCGTATGTATGCTGAGTTTGCACTATACCTTATATGCATTATTTTAGATTATTACCAGGCATTCATTAAATAGTACGTAACTAATGTGGTTGTTTCCTTGAATAACACTCATTAGGAACCCCAACATTACAACACCATCTGGATGCTTGGCGGTCCACCACTGTACGTTTCACAAGGAGTTTTCTTCCACGTACAACCTCTCTGTGGAATAGTTTACCACCGGCGATTTTTCCGGATCGATACGACCTGGGGACCTTCAAGAAAAGAGCTTACTCCTTTCTAAAGGGCCGGCAACGCACCCGCAATTCTCCTGAACATTTAAAAAATTGTGTTATAAATCCACACAATAACAAATACTTAAACTATTATGCTGCTGTGTTTTTCAAAATCTAATAATTAGCATTTTTTTATCGACCGAGGATAAACAATACTTATTTATATTTCTATTCTTGACCACTGAATTGTGACAAAATTTTATGTTCATAAAACTTCCCATGTTTTTAAATATTACTACTAAATATTAGCACAGAATAAATAATAGATAAGACGACCACGAAGATATTATTCAATATGTCCACCTGTCACACATTTGCGACACCGCCTTTTATATTTTATCGACCGACGATAAACAACCTTATTTTTATTTTTATTCTTGATCATTGAATTGTGACAAAATTTTATGTTCATAAAACTTCCCATGTTTTTAAATATTACTACTAAATATTAGCACAGAATAAATAATAGATATTGGATCAAAATTAGTTAATCGGCATAAAGCGGACGCTACTTTTAATCACTCGAAGAGTGGAGTTTTTTGGGTTTTTCCTAGTACCTAAGTCCTTCGTCGGCTTTCGCTTTTGAGTTCAAAGAGCGCGCAAAACGCCGCGTATATTACCTATTAATTTTGTTTTGTTTATTATATTCTAGCAATAAACGACAATATGAATTTATTTAAAAAATAATTACTACCTACTACATATTCTTTATCGAATAATATTTCCTATGAAAAATACATACTGAATTTCTCCTACAAAAAGTTGCAAATTTGGAATTAATCACGGTATTTTATGCATGAAATAACCTTTTTAAATATTTTCGTAGATCTATTTAGCAATAAAGTGGAAATTTTATAACATAAGTATTCAAATACTATGTGTATTGGGGTTGAAATAATATCCATTTCATTATAATTTCTATTATTTTGAAATTAAATTTTCGGAGAATAACTGAGTCTAGATAGGTACAAAGATTTACACAAAAACCTTGGGTAAGCACGCGCCGCTTAGCGGCTTACTTTGAGTCGGCCATGTCAGTGACCTCATATCGGTTGAATAAAACTCCCTCTTTATGTATCGCTGATGGCTTTCATCTACGTTTTTTTTGTTAACACCAATTGAAATTGTGAAATGATAAAACTGCATACATATGAACTTTCGGTTTATTTCCTTCAACTTGAATGTTAACAATGAGCAATTTAAGTACACATTACTTTCTTTAGCACAGGTTTATATTAATTACAACACAAATTTTTATGTTAGATGTGATCAATACTCAGACGCTAAGATGACACAATGACAATGCATATTACAAATCGCGTGAACAAAAATATAAAATAAAGTGACGGTAGGTCGTAAACATACAGCCCACCAAGGACAAATTTTCAAAAAATTTTCCTTAAGACAACTAACCGATCAAAACATGAATACTAACGAAAATCTTTACGAGAATTTAACATCAAACACAAAAAAAATACAAAATAAAATATTACCACATTGCATGCTTTCTTACTAATACGTGCTAAAACGAACATATGAGGCTCGAGAGCCAACAAAAAAATCAACATTAGTTGGTAATTGGCAAAAAACACAATTTAGAAACAGGTCGTTTAATTACATTGTTTTTACATTTTAGACTGACAACTCGCGTAATTCCGTCCAATCCGGGATGTTTTTCAACTATAATACCATATAACCATCTTCCAGGTGGAAGATCATCCTCCACTACTAACACTAAATCTCCATTTGTAGGTTCAGGAACAATATTATTCCATTTATAACGATGGTAAAACTGAGTCAAATATTCATTTGACCAACGACGCCAAAAATCTTGTGTCATTTTTTGAGTCATTTGCCACCGTCTGAGATTTGTGATATTAGATGTTTCGTAATTGACATCAGGGGGTAAAACCAGAGGTTCTCCCACCAAAAAGTGCCCTGGTGTCAGTGGGATTGGATTGTCTGGATTCTCAGTAATTTTAGAAATAGGCCGAGAATTCAGACAAGATTCTATTTGACAAAGTAATGTTGTCATTTCTTCAAATGTCAAAGTTGAATTGCCAACAATGCGCCTTAAATGATGTTTCGTCGATTTTACCCCTGCCTCCCATAGTCCTCCAAAATTTGGGGAATGGGGAGGGATAAAATGCCATTCAGTCCCATTTGTAGCCAGTTGATCTGCAATTTCCTTCCCTATACTGGACCTCTCATGAGCATATAAAGATTTGAGTTCTCGTGCTGCACCCACAAAATTTGTCCCATTGTCGCTCCATACTTCAGCGCAATGACCACGGCGTGCTATAAAACGCTTAAACGCTGCTAGAAATCCCTGAGCTGTAAGGTCACTTATTGCTTCGAGATGGATAGCACGTGTGGCCATACAAATGAATAAACAAATATATCCTTTGAATGACCGATTACCTCTGCCTTTAGAGGTTCTTATATTAATAGGCCCTGCATAGTCAACTCCACTCTTTAAGAAAGGTCGACAAGCAGTAGATCTTTCAACCGGTAGTTGTCCCATCAACTGGTGTCTTATACGAGCGGCATATCGTACACAACGGACGCATTTACGAACACACAGTCGTACTAAATCCTTCGCACCTATTATCCAGTATTTTGATTGCAAATAATTTTGCATCAATTGGGGACCGCAGTGAAATGTTCTCTCATGAGCATCCGCAATAATCAAAGTTGTAAACTGTGATTTGCGAGGAAGAATGATAGGATGTTTTCTCTCATTACTAAGGATTGCCTGCTGCAGTCTGCCACCTACTCGTAGGATACCGTCTTCGTCAACTGTTGGATTGAGTGAGGTAAGCTTACTTTTCTTATTTATTTCTTTTTTTATTTCTTAAATCTGCAAGCTCTTCACCGAAATGTTTTTCTTGGCATCTTTTAACACATATTTTTAAACTTTACGCATGGTTTACGCATTGGCATCTTTTAACACATATTTTTAAACTTTCTCTAATTTCAAAACTTGTTATCCAATCCTTCTGATCCTCTACTTCCCTTTTTCTCATTCTTTTAATTAGTCTTTTACAGAGTGCAGTAACGCGGAGCAGTCTTCTCAAAGATGAAAACCGTGAGTATATTTCTTCTTCGGTATCTGCTTCATCACTGTGAGTATTAATTAAACAAATTTTCATTTTTCTTTCTTCTAGATCTGTATCTTCTATTTGACCTCTTGCAAAATTTATATCCTTTTCTTGCAGCCACTTCGGCCCTTCCTTCCAGAGTTGAACATCCCATTGCGTACTGCCGCGCGATGCACAATCTGCAGGATTATCCTTGGTAGATACGTGTTGCCATTGCTGCGGTTCCAGCGAAGTAATAATCTCCGACACACGGTTGGCGACAAAGGTTTTCCAACGACTAGGTTGTCCTTGAAGCCAAGCGAGCACAATTTGTGAGTCGGTCCACGCATGAATAGAACATTTCTCCATACCCATGGCTTGAGACACTTCAAGTAGCAGTCTTGTGAGTAGTACAGCTCCACAAAGCTCCAATCTCGGAATCGAAACTTGTTTAATGGGCGCTACCTTTGTTTTGGAAGCAATTAATGCAACATTAACTTCCCCATTGGAGTTAACCACTCGCAAGTACACAACTGCCGCAAATGCAACATTTGAAGCATCGCAGAAGCCATGCAATTCGCGAACTTTATCATCATTATTGATGTTGATCCAGCGTAGGATACTAAATTTGGTAAGTGAATTTAATTCACTTCTATACTTGAGCCAGTCCTTCAGTAATTGTGGAGGAAGTTCATCATCCCACTCAATTCCCGAGAGCCATAATTTCTGTATAAAGACTTTGGCTGTAATTATTACTGGCGCAAGCCAACCAACAGGATCAAATAATCGAGAAATTTCTGAAATAACCTTTCTTTTTGTTACAGGAGGAGAGAGCTGTGGAATCTTTACTACGTATTCAAATTCATCGGTTCTTCTGTTCCAGGTAAGTCCTAAAATTTTCATGATTTCATCTATTTTTAGTTTCAGGTTTTCTGCTTGATCTTCAACATCTTCATTAATTTCTTTAAGTATTTCTTCGCTATTACTGCTCCATTTTTGCAAGACAAATCCACCTCCTTGTAGAAGTTGAGTTATTTCCTTATAAATTTGCTTACCTTCTTCCACAGAAAAGTACCCTTTCAGCAGCCAGCGGATACTTCGTGCCATCGTCGTGTGCAACTTGCTGTAATGATTTCACAGCGAGATAAGGTGCTGAAGCCGTACCAAAGGTAACTCTTAAGAGGCGCAGATGCTGCAGTCTTTGATCTGGATCTTCGCGCCACACAAAACGTTGAAAATTTGTATGTAATTCAGATATTTTCACCTGTCTGTACATTTTTATAATGTCAGCGACAAGACAAATTGGATATTGACGCCAACGCATTATAATGTGACGTAAGTCAGGTTGTAGTGATGGGCCTACCATAAGTTCGTCATTCAATGTGATGCCATTGGTTCCTGGACAAGAAGCGTTGAAGACAACTCGGACCTTGGTAGTATCCTTATCCTCTCGGATCGCTGCATGGTGAGGTAAGTATACAGCATCAGCCGAATCTTCTTCATGAGATGGCACAGTTTCCACGTGACCTAAATTTTTATATTCTTTTATGACAGCAGCATACTCAGCCTTAAGCTTGGGATTTTTTAATAAACTATTCTCAAGCCGATTAAATTGTTTTATTGCAATAGCCTTTGAATTACCATATTTACAATTTGGATCATCGGTTCGAAATGGTAAATGTACTATATAGCGTCCTGAACTATCTCTCCTAGTAGTTGATGTGTATATACTCTCACATTTAATTTCCTCCTCTGTAAGAAGTGATTTATCAGAGGCGAATTGATCCGATTCAAGCTCCCAAAACTTCTTCATAAGTTCGTATTCATCATTTTGATGAATATGATTGCACCAAATAGTGCTGGAGCTCGATCTGGACTGAATTGGACCCGATAGAATCCAACCCAGCTGTGTATTTTGTGCGATTAATGCACTGGGTGAATTCTTGATCAGACCTTCAAGCAAAATCTGACCATAAACATCTGCTCCAAGGAGCATGTCAATTTTATTTGGTGTTGCAAAGAAAGGATCTGCTAAAACTAATTTAGAAACTTCAGGATTAAGATTAACAACAGCATTCCTTTCCGGAAGTACTGAGGTGAGCTTATTGAGCACAAAAGCTTGGACGCAAATTTTAAAGTTGCAATGGCGTGATTTAATCTCAATTTCTACCCTCGCTTTAGAGGCAACAGAACTTGAGTGGTCACTACCCAAACCAATAATGGAGCTTTTGTGTGGAATCTTTCTTAGCCCAAGAAGTTGAACAGCGGCTTCAGTCAAAAATGAAGCCTGCGATCCTTGATCAATGAGACATCTTAACGTGATCAATGAGCCTGTGTGTGATCTGGCATTTACTAATGCGGTGGCAAGTAAAACTTGTCCACTGAAACGCGAAAAGCAGGCTCTGATATTATTAATATTTTTTACCTGTGTTGATGTAGATGCTGTTGCTTCCTTAGCATCTGGTTCTGCCTCACTCATTTGAGGCCCCGACGGGAGCGATACATTTTTGGGATGTAATAAGGAATGATGTTTCTTCTTGCAAATACGACACCTGGAAGACTGGCGACACGAATATACATTGTGACCTGCACCAAGACAATTAAAACAAAGATTTTGTGATTGGACAAAATTTCGTCGAGTGTCAGTCATTTCTCTTGAAAAACTTTTACAATTTCGCAAATGATGATCATCAGAACAATAAATACATTTTAAATTTGAAATATGAAACGCTTTCGGAGTAACATTAGTTCTATATTGTTGACTATTTTGTTTAGCTACCTTAGGATCAATAAATTCTAATGAACGTGAACGGATTTCTAAAAATTCTATAAATTCTTTATATGTTGGTAATAAATTACAATTTTTACTACTTTGCAGTTCCCACTGCTTACGGGACTCGGAATCTAATTTTAAACTTACAATATAAATAACAATAGTGTCCCAAGTACTTACATCTATTGACAAATTTTTAAGTGCAAACATACATTCATTAGTAGTATCTAATATTTCTCGTAACGCTGTAGCTGATTCAGTTGTTACAGTTTTTTGATTCATAAATTTCTTTAAGATACAATTGGCAAGATACTTTTTGTTGCTGTACCGATCCTCAAGCTGTTTCCAACATAAATTATAATTTTCTGCAGTTATTGGTATGTGTCGCAAGAACTGTTCCGCTTCTCCAGTGAGTTGACATTTTAAATAATGTAAGCGCTGAACGTTATCCAATGTAGGGTTACTATGTACCAGTGACAAAAATAGGTCTCGAAAGCGAGCAATTTAAGTACACATTACTTTCTTTAGCACAGGTTTATATTAATTACAACACAAATTTTTATGTTAGATGTGATCAATACTCAGACGCTAAGATGACACAATGACAATGCATATTACAAATCGCGTGAACAAAAATATAAAATAAAGTGACGGTAGGTCGTAAACATCGGTAGACTATTATTTATTCTGTGACGTAGATAATATTATATATATATATATATATATATATATATATATATATATATAGATCTCTTTACTGTAATTGTTGATCAGACGCGTCTTCACGCGATCACTTTGTTGATCCGAAAACGCATGTTAATCCGGCGCCTTTTATTGATCCAATATGCATCTCTGGTAACTAATGTGGCTCCTAATGGATCAACATCTGCACTCACGAGACTGTTTGCTAGCGTTGGCCGAAGTTGATCCAATATACAAATCCACCTTGCGATGGTTACGGAAAATATTGATCCGATTAAAATGAGCCAATAAGAGCTCAGCAAACGATAAGATAAACGATCGTATTGGCTGAATGCAGCCGCGACGTTGTCGTTTCGTATCTTTGGCGGTACAAGCTACAGATTATATGCGTGTTATGTAATGCATTCAGGGTGCTGTTTGGTCTACCTCATTATTGTAATGCGCCGGGTATGTTCGCTGATGCGCGTGTGGATTGTTTCTAGACTACCATGCGTAAACGATGCACATCCCTGATGCCCAGGGTGCGGGCCGGTTCCAATGGTTTCCTAAGGGCATTTTCTGACAGGTTTAAGGTCAGTAACTGAACCATTGTCATATGGTGCACGCGCTGACTAATCGGGCCTGTCTTATATATAGTTTTAAAAATTAGGTAAATAGTTTTAAGAATTACGAAAATTAGTTTTAAGATTTGTATTATTACTAACATCTATGATCCTTGTGGTCGAAATAAACGACTTTTTTTTAACGAATTACTCGACAACGCCCCTTCTTGTAGCGGAATTGGTGGCAACGGCGACATAAGGTATTCGTCTGAGTGCATGTTTGCGTGCGTGTGTGTGTGTGTGTGTATGTGTGTGGTTGTGTGTGTGTGTGTTTGTGTGTGTATGTGTATGTGTGTGGTTGTGTGTGTGTGTGTATGTGTGTGGTTGTGTGTGTGTGTGTGTGTATGTGTATGTGTGTGGTGTGTTGTGTGTGTGTGTGTGTGTGTGTGTGTGTGTGTGTGTGTTTGTGGTGTGTGTGTGTTTGTGTGCATATGTGTGCGTGTGCGTATAGGCACGCGCGCGCGGCGCGTGTGTGTGTGTGTGTGTGTGTGTGTACCATAAACCAGTTAACATGTTTTCTACATCTTCATAATCAAGATTTTTAAGGACACGTTTACAAAATTGATAGGTATAGAATCGAACTATTACATGAGATATTATCATGAGACCTTACCTCCGGTCTTGATGGATTGACGTCAAATTGTAATTCGGGATTACTAGTGGAACTCTTGGACTAGTAGAACTGGGTGTGCTGAATTTGGGCTCGTTTTGTTAGTTATGATGAGTGCTTACCTCCTGACTTGCTGAAGTGACCTGAAGGTGTACTTCGGTAACTAACATTGTAACACCTGGACTAGTAGAACTAGGTATGCCGAGTTTGGTTTTGTTTTGTTAGTTATGATGAAACCAACACAAAACAAAAGTTGTTTTCACTTTGTCTCTAGTACCAATAGGTATCCAAGCTGATATTCGGAAACATGAATAACCTCGTAGTAACATCTTTAGGGGCAGTATCGATATCCACTTACCGGCCACACTGTTTTTCGCTGTAACCAATTGTCGTTTATATGAGCCTCACTTGCCCTCACGCGGTACCCACTTTACTACACTTCAGTGCACCCACCACCACCTCTGCCACCTACGCCTCCACATCTACCACCGCACTCCTCTCTAAGCCTTCGTTCTCCACCTCCGCTACCTCCGCCTCCACCATAAACTCTGCTCCATCCGCCTCAACAATAAACTCCGCTCCCTCCGCCGCCACCATCACGCGCCATCACTATTCTTTCCGCCTCCAACACAATTCTCCGTTTCCACTATCTCCGACTTCACCACAAATTCCTCTCCTCCGCCTTCACCACATACTACGCTGCATTCACCTCCGCCTCCACGTCTCCATTCTCCGCCACCGTTTTCTGGGCGCGCGCGCGCACACACACACACACACACACACACACAAACACGCACTCAGACGAACACACACGCACGCACACACACCTGCACGCACGCACACGCACGCGCATACACACACGCGCGCTCTCGCGCTCTCACATAAATACAGACACAGACACCCACACACACGCACACCTACACACAGGCATACCTACACACACACACAACACACACACACACACACAAGAACGCGCGCGCGCTCACACACATACACACACAAACATACGCGCGCGCACACATACAGTTACGCGCGCGCGCTCGCCCACACACACACACACACACACACACACACATCCGCACATACACTCACACACGCACGCGCGCGCACAAACGAACACACATACATGCACAAGCACATACACAACACAAAATAACAGTGGACACACGCACGCACACAGGCACACACTCGTACCCACACACAAAAGCAAACACACGCACAACCGCCACACACACACACACACACACACACACACACACACACACACACACACACACACACACACACACACACACACACAAACACACACACACACACACACACACACACATACACACCCACTCACACACACGTACTAAAAAAACACAACAGTGCACACACGCACACATACACACACACACCCGCGCACGCACATGCGTTCACACGAACACACATGAACGCACATAAACCCACACGCACGCGCACACACAAACTAGCATAAACACACACACACACACACACACACACACACACACACACGCACGCAAACACATGGCACCCCCCACCCTTACATATACACACACACTCGAGTGACAAATTAATTTGTAATAAAGTACTATCCATGATGGATAGTACTTTATTACAAATTAATTCTTCTAAGTGATCTGTGACAAATGAATAAAATAACACAAATTCACTCACACGATAACAAAAACTCGAACAAACGTCTTTCCACAATAAAACCTGGCAAATTTTGATCCACAAACTCAGCAGATAACGCATTTTCTTACCTTATTACTATAACGAAGTAGCCTACTGGGTTCTCTGTCACACACAGAACGCGACGTTGCCGCTTCGTGTTCGAGTACCTATTCGTCAATTATGGCTCCGGATCCACTTAGTCTAAGTAAAAGTCGCATATAAATTAAATATACTCTGGATCTAAAAAATCATATTCAGTATGATTTTTTCGACCGTTGATAGATCAACAAATGTTGGTCAAATCGCTGACGAGTATATTGAAATCCTGTTAGTGCAGATCCACCGACGTCACACGGGCATCAAGAATGGATCAAAGTATATCAGTTTGTGCGACGAGGAGCTGAGCAAACACGTCAAATAGGTGGATCAACAATTGTTCTAACTTCTCACTGGATCAACGTTTACCGTGAAGGGATGATTATATATATATATATATATATACACAACATGTCCCAAAATTCAACGATAAGCCAACACCGGAGGATGGACCTGCCTCGGACTAATCGGGGGAAAAAAGGAAAAAAAATATATCCCAATTATATTTTAAGTTATATAAAAAAAATTAAATTCTCCAGAAATTGAGACCGTTTATGATATTTTTCACTACCATGACCACAATTATTTGTTTCTTTTTTTTTTATAGGCAACCTGAATAGCACTGCTATCTACCAAAATTCTTAAAAACTCCAGAATAACTCTTGTTTTATCACGAAAATTAATGAAACTTATTTTATTCCCTAAATTTTTTGAAGTCTTTTACTTTTAACGAACTTTAACTTATCGTGGTGTAAAAAAAAGTATGAACACTAGTATGGCAAGTTTGTTTAAAAATTGACGCAACTAACCAACATTCCAAAATGGTATAATACTCTAGGAAAACAAGTTATAAAAAATATGGGCCTATTATTTCTAAACAGGGGCCAAATTCCTTCAATTGTAATTGTCAGTAATCACTTTTACTACATGCCCAAAATGGGTTCTTGTTACAATTTATAGGAATTTGAATGGGGCATACATACCTTAGATGTTAGAGAGAGATAGATAGATAGAGATATTTACGTTAAAAAGAGACAACAACAGGGTAGGTAGAGAAGCTGTTATTATTCTCAGCAAGTCAGTTCAGTACGCTCTGCTCCTTTGTTTACTGCGCACCGTTCCCAATTCAACTTACGTGGCTCTCGTACATACTATCGACTTTTGGGTTGGCTTTTTGGACTGGAATCGATCTTAACCGAAAACTTAACTGACCTGGCATTATTTGGACTGGAAGTGATCTACAAACTGAACTGACCTGGCATTATCTTGGACTACGGTTGTGTGTTTTGTGATTTAGAGTTCTGGCGCATTTTGAACTGTTTGGCGTTTAACATGCCGCAACCGTATACACCACAGGAATACGCTAATATGCATTTAATCTACGGAGAATGCCGATGTAATGCTAACGCTGCTAGCAGACTGTATCGAGAAAGATACCCAAATGCTCAAAGATATCCCGGTTTTCGAGTGTTTATTAATGTGCATCAAGCGTTTTCGGAGGGTCGTATGCCATCCAATAGGAGAAGCGCTGGAAGACCTACATTGAATCGTGATGAAGAAGTTCTCAATGAGATAGAAAATGATTCGACTACTTCAGTACGTGCCATAGAAGAAGCTACAGGAATCCCGAAAAGCTCTGCACATCGAATATTAAAACGTCACAACCTTCACCCATATCACTACAGGCGTGTGCAGTCGTTATTACCGCGGGACTATCAGCTATGAGTCACATTTTGCCGTGTGATGCTGCAAAGGCACAGTGTAGATCCCCAATTCCTAGACAAAATTCTATGGTCGGATGAAACAACTTGCAAGAAAGATGGATATTTAAATCTTCACAACCTACATAGTTGGAGTAATGAAAATCCGCACTTGATGAGACAAGACAAATCCCAATATCAATTCAAGGTTAACCTATGGACCGGCATATTAAATGGAAAAGTAATTGGGCCCTTTGAGTTACAAGGAAACTTAGATGGCAATAGTTATTTAAACTTTTTACAAAATGACTTGCAAGAATTGTTAGACGACGTGCCCTTAAGTGATCTCCAAAACATGTGGTTCCAAAATGATGGTTGCCCAGGACATTATGCCCGTCTTATGCGAGAATATTTAAATCAAGAGTATCCAGGGCGTTGGATCGTGCGACTTGGTCCTATCTTATGGCCACCCCGTTCACCCGATTTGAACCCCCTGGAATTCTTCTATTGGGGTTGTCTTAAAAACAGGGTCTACTCAAAACCCATTGCGACATTGGACGAGCTTCGTCGAAATATCACTCAGGCTGGTGATTACATTAATAGCAGAAGATATGCAAGACAAATAAAACGATCATTTTTAAGGCGATGTCGTGCATGTATGGAAAACATGGCAGTTCGAAAATTTGCTTTAATGTTAATAACTTAATAAATTACACGTGAAACTGTTTGTATCATTTGTTTTGAAATATTAAACATTTTTCAAGAACTAATACTTTTATTACACCGGACCGTCATTTGGCCCCTGTTAAGAAATGATAGGCCCATATTTTTTTATAACTTGTTTTCCTAGAGTATTATACCATTTTGGAATGTTGGTTAGTTGCGTCAATTTTTTAAAAAACTTGCCATACTAGTGTTCATACTTTTTTTTACACCACGATAAGTTAAAATTGGTTAAAAGTAAAAGTCTTTAATAAATTTAGGGAATAAAATAAGTTTCATTTATTTTCGTGATAAAACAAAAGTTATTCTGGATTTTTTAAAGAATTGTGGTAGATAGCAGTGCTATTCAGGTTGCCTATAAAAAAAAGAAACAAATATTATAAAAATTGTGGTCATGGTAGTGAAAAATATCATAAACGGTCTCAATTTCTGAAGAATTTCATTTTTTATATAACTTAAAACATAATTGGGATATATTTTTTTCTTTTTTTCGCCGATTAGTCCCGGGCAGGTCTATCCTCCGGTGTTGGCTTATCGTTGAATTTTGGGATATGTATATATATATATATATATATATATATATATATATTGTTACTAAAATACCATATTAGGTAGCATTGAAGTAAAAACGTATTCACAGTACTATATTATTTTTGCTTTTTATGGCGTAGGTATTTATGTTATTAATGATTTAACTACCACCAATTACAATTAATAAATTTATTTGTATTATATAATATTAGGTCTTTACCTATGAAATTACAGTTTTTTATGAAATAAGTTAACGTTTTTTTTTCTATATTTTTATTTCTATTAATCAAAGAAATCCCCCATGCAATCGATACACCTATGCCGATGCAGTGGCAGTATGTTGATGCCTTTCTTGAAGAAATCAGCTGGACGGGAGGCAACAAAACAACCCCAAAAAGTTATCCTAATTCTAAAAAGTAGAAGTCTGTATGCGCAAGGTCTGGTGAGTACGGTGGATGGCGGAGAACAACCAAACCAAGCCCAATCCAACACCAGCTTTTGTAACTTGGGGACTGTCTGTTGTACAGTACGAGATCGCATGTTTTCGTGCAGGGGCAGCGGGGACGAGCAATTGACCAAAGCTGGTTGGAGACGTGCGAGCTTCTCCATCATTGTGTTCACTTTTTCACATCACACATCTGCAGCAATGCTCATCCCGTTCGGCAAGAAGCTGTGTGAATCACAATGGTGCTAGATCACCAAACAGTGACCATCACTTTTCTAGGGAAAGTTTTCTTTTAGGGCATTGTTTACGCATTGAGCAGTGTAATTGACGTCTCGACGCGTACTTCGCGCTGACGATCAGGTCCGAGTTGAAGTTCGTAGGGCACCCATTTGTCAAGCTTATTTACCTTGCCAATTCGACGCAAATGGGCCAATGTTGTTTTGATGCTAACGTCAAGAGCTGCTGTGAATTCAGCCGTAGATTGAATATCATTAGCTTCCACAATCACCTTTAAAAAGACCAACTTCGGACAATCACCGTCGCAATTTCCTCCCTTTTTTGCTCACATGTTTGAGAGCTAATAAGCTTCCGCTCGTAGAAAATATATAAAATTTGACATACACAAAGTTCGAAAACTTTATTAAACTAAGTTTGTATAAAAATGGTAATTATAATTAATATTAAGGAATTTATGGATGATAATAACCCCTGAGAATGGTGATCGCTACCAAGCTATTTCTAATTTGTTTTATGTTGTAAATTGTAACATACATGATTGTAAGCTATTATTTTAAAAAAATAGTCCCGCTGGATTTCTTGCTGGTTCTTCTCAGTACAGAGGTTTTTTTTTTGCGAACCGGTGGTAAATATCAGGATCTCCTAGGTGTGCGTTACTTGCAGTATACAGTGGCTGCAAATAACCGCCGGTACGACAAACTCCGCCGAACGTTGAGTCCCGTGATTCCGTGAGGCGTCGAGGTCACCGGCCCCTAGGTGATTCTTGGCACTTTATGCGTTCCGTGCATTCTGTGCCTAGTCGCGCATTAAAGTGCCACCTTTGCACTTCCCCCAACCCTTTTGTTGTAAAAGGGGTAGGCAGTGCCCACAGTGTAGAAAGTCTCCTTATTAATATCACCACCACCCGCGTCGCGCATCAATATCTGCTGCCGATCGGTTGGAAGATAGATAGGACCTTAGTTAGATTACCGCTGACGCTGACTGTTAGGTTAGGATGTCAGGGAACGGTAAGGGGGAACCTCCTCCGAGATAGAGGAAACACCGGACCGGCCAGGCGTACTGGATAGACCCATCGCCTACCGCAATATTTTCAACCCGGAGAGGATGAGAGTAGTCTCATCTTACTCACAAATACCTACCCGGAAACCTTCGTCGCCGGGTAAGGAGGCCGCACCTAGGGTTGCACACTCTCCCGTCGTACCTGAGTATACGACGGGGCGTGAACCGCTGCCCTCACAGCAACAGCGGCCCAAGAAGACGCCACGAAGGCATACGCCACCGGAGACCGAAGCCTCCCTCTACGAAAAGAGGCAGTGCATCGGTAACTCATCCGACTCGCCAACATCATCAGAAGATGAAGAGCCCCAAGCAACGACTAGGAAGAAGGTCCATACCTCACCTCCTAAGTCGCCATCACCGTCACCCATCTCACCGGACCGACGTAGTCACGACTCGATTCAATTCGAGCAAGGAGGTGAGGAATCTTACAGCTGGGGCTCGACTACATATGCAACCCTAGCTGAATCAGCTGGAAAGTCATCCCCGGTACAAATTACCAACCCGTCCGGGTTAGCTCATGATGATGGGCAGCGGCCATCAACGAGCTATGCCCACATGGCAGCAGCCCCGGCAGTACCACGACCGCAATCGGCGGAGCAACCTCAGGAAACTGAAAAGGAAAAGGAGAAGAGATATCCGCCGATTGTCGCAGAATGCCTCCCGGACTGGACCAGGCATTTTAAGGTCCTTAATGAGAAGTTGGGCCATCCACCTAATGCCCGTCCGTTCGGGAAAGGAGTTAGGTTCACTCCACAGAGCCCGGATGAGTTCCGTACCATACAGAGGTACATGGTAGAACTCTCCGAAAAGGATAAAACAATGTCGTGGTATTGTTACACACCGGCAGAGGAGAAGCCCACCAAAGTGGGCATCCGTGGCCTGCCTGTGTGCACCGACGTAAAAATGATCGAGGAGGCTATTCGGGCAAAAGGCTTCCCCATCAATTATGTGAAGGCCATACCACCACGTAGGGGCAGACCGGGCTGCCTCTACTATGCACAGCTGGAGCATCTGAGCCTGGAACGGCTACAGCAATTTTACCAACTCGACGAGCTCCTCTATATGAGAGGAGTCGTCATCGAAGCCGGGCAGAGGAAGACCGGACCGGCACAATGCCACCGTTGCCAGGCTTTCGGACATGCCTCCGCTAATTGTTTCAGGCCAGTTAAATGCGTCCGCTGTGCCGGGGAACATATTGCCAGCCTTTGCCCAAGGGGTAGAGAGGAGGAGCCAAAGTGCGCTAATTGCGCCAAGAACCATACGGCTAACGATCGCCGCTGCCCGGTACTGAGGAGGATAGCCAGGAAGCAGGGGATCGTCTTACCTGGGCTACAGCCGGAGAACCCAAAGAGGATCCCCCAAAGTCGCCCAAAGGCCGTCACTATACAGGAGGATGGGTGGGCCACCATCACCAGAGGGAAGGGTAGGCAACCAGCCCCCCCACCACCCCCCTCCCGTAGTACCATCAGAAACGGTTGGTCCCACTGATCAAAGGGTAACCACCGGGGCGACTCTCCGACCTCCTGCCAATGACGCCACTGAGAGGCAACCCTCCAGGAGGAAGAGGCGGAGGAACAGGAGTAAGAGAACGGAGCAGCCTCCTCCTTAGGCTGTGACCACCTCTACCCCTACGACTACAGGACTAATAGCCTCCCAGGCGCAGGTTTCTACAAGAGCACCAGCACCACCTACGGCAGGTAGAGCATCTGAAAGGGCCCTGCCAGAAAGCAGCAGAGCTCGCTCTACACACAGAGCGCGCTCAATGCAAAGGAAGACAACTATTAATGCCCCGAGACCAGTGCCTTCACAGCGTAGTTCAGATCGCAGACCACCAGCGTCCGGCTTCGAGACGGCTGATGCCATCCATAGATTGGTAGGCATAGCCATCGAAGTCGGTACACAAGTCCTGGCCGACATAAGGGCCGGGACTGATCCCGTTACCGCCGTCATGAAGGCGCTGGCATCCTTACTGGCAAGGCACTATGGAGGATAGCAACCTACGCCTGCTATATTGGAACCCGGACGGGATCCGTCAAAGGATCCATGAACTCCGCACACTCACCCAGCAACAGGACATCCAGGTGATCTTGCTGGGTGAAACTAAATTAAGACCATCAACGCATCTTAAGCTGCCCAACTACCACATATACAGGAGGGACGAGGTCGATCCTCAAGGGGTCGCTTACAGAGGGACAGCGATCCTGGTGAGGAGAGACATCGTCCACCAGGAGCTGGAACTGCCAGACTTCCAGACGATGCGTTCAATCGGCATAAAAATGGAGGCGGCGGGCGAGGAACTTAGGATCTTTGCAGCATACCGCCCGCCAGGGACTCCATTTCACTCCTCAGACATCCGGACGGTAATGGAAGGCACAACACCCACCATCATCGCCGGGGACCTGAACGCCAAACACCCGGCGTGGGGGTCCAGAGCGATCACCCCGCCGGGTCGTGAACTGTACGAAGACGCTGAACACCATGACTATGACGTTCTAGGTCCTGAGGAACCGACGCACATTCCTAGCGACCATACGAAGCGTCCGGATGTATTAGACATCGTGCTCACTAGGAACGTCAACTATCCAGTAGTGGTAGAAGTGCTGTATGACCTGAATACACAGCACCTCCCGATTCTGATAATCCTTGGCACTAAGGCAGTGACCTCACCGCCCAGAGCCAGTAAGACCAAGATCGACTGGAGGCTCTACTACCAACACCTGCAGGAGAGACCTCCAGTCCATACACCGATTACCTCAGCGGACGACGTAGAGGCAACGCTGCAACCAGAATTTCCACGAGCATCAAGGAGGCCCTCAACGCGGCCTCTACGATCGTCCCTCTCTCGGGAAGGAAAGAGGAGCTGCCGCTAAAGATACGCGTGCAGCTAAATCATAAAAGAGCGCTGAGGAAGCTCTGGGCGCGTACTCGCTGCCCTAGAGTAAAGAGAAAACTAAACACCTTGTCAGACGAACTGTCGGTTGCAATACAGGCCCACAGAGGAGAGGCCTGGGAGCGGCGCATATGGAAAGCTGATGAACAGCACGCGTCGCTCTACACATTGAACCGGCAGTTAACGAAAACTCGACCACCTGATTGCCCGCTGACCAACAACGCGGGCATTCAACGTTACGATGCCAAGGGCAGAGCGGATATCCTAGCTGAGCACTTCGAGGAGCAGTTTATGCCGAACCCTACAAGTGCGGAGTTCCTGAAATCCCATTCACGGAAGGAAAGCCGCGTGCAGGAGCTCCTGTCGTCGTCCGCGCCACCGCTTGCAGGAGAGTGGTTTATCTCCCCCGCCGAACTGCGGAGGACAGTAACCCGCCTGCAACCGAGGAAGGCGCCGGGGCACGACGGGATTACTAATGCTGCACTACGACAGCTGCCCAATAGAGTCCTTGTAGAGATAGGTCGGCTCTACAATGGAATATTGCGGACATCCCACTTCCCGGAGGACTGGAAGAAAGGCAAAGTCATCGTCTTGCCGAAACCCGGGAAGGACAGGCGTAGAGCTGCCAACTACAGGCCGATCACGCTGCTACCGCATATAGCTAAACTGTGCGAAAGATTACTGAGACATATCCGCACAGTGCATCCAACTTCGGGCGGAGCAACATGGATTCAGGAGGGGTCACTCAACAGCAACACAGCTGACCAGAGTGCTGCACCTGCTTGCGGCCGAACACAACCGTGGCCGCATATCGTTGGGCGTCTTTCTCGATATCGAGAAAGCGTTCGACCGGGTGTGGCACACAGGATTACTCTATAAATTAGATGTGCAAACAAGTATCCCTCCTGCTATATTGCGGCTAGTGGCGTCTTTCCTGGAAGGCAGGAAGTTCTACGTCTGCGTAGAGGACGCCGAGTCCGCAATTAAGACCATAGCAGCTGGTGTGCCACAGGGCAGCTGTCTATCTCCAGCCCTGTACGCGGCGTACACTAATGACATACCCACCCTGGCAGGACACTTGCAAGAATGGGAGGACGACGTCGAACTAGCACTGTTTGCGGATGACAGTGCATACTTCACGTCGTCCAGAAGAGCCCACATAGCAGCTGCCAGGATGCAACGTCTGCTGGACCTGCTGCCACCATGGTTGGATGAGTGGAGGATGGCCGTCAATGTTAGCAAGACGACCGCTCTACTCACTCGCCGCTATAGAAACCTACCACCACCGCTAACCCTCAGAGGCCAGGAGATCGCATATGAGAAGGCCGTGACCTACCTTGGATGTCGGATTGACAGGATGCTGCGTATGACTGCGCACGTTGACTCTGCTATACGCAAAGCTCGATGTGCGCGGGCAATGCTACG
This sequence comes from Parnassius apollo, assembly GCA_907164705.1. NCBI lineage: Eukaryota > Metazoa > Arthropoda > Insecta > Lepidoptera > Papilionidae > Parnassius > Parnassius apollo. The sequence continues at coordinate 15,202,157 of CAJQZP010000885.1, forward strand.
TCCTGTCCTGACATCCAAGTTACCGACAAAGTCGAAGATAACCATCTATAAAACTTATATAAGACCCCTGCTAACATACGCTGCTCCGGCCTGGTATGCACTCCTGAGCGATCATCAGAAGCGGCGACTTCAGGCCCAGCAGAATTTGTCATTAAGAACTATAGTCGGTGCGGGTCGCTACGTCCGTAATGACGTTATAGCGGCCAACCTCAAGATAGAGAGCCTTCATGAATTCGTGGTCCGGCTGGCGCGCGGCATGTTTGACCGCGCCGACAACGGGCCACATGAACACCTCAACGGCTTCGCGCCGTTGCATGCAAGGCCGCCGGACGGGCGACCTTATCCAAGAGAACTCCTCCCTATATAGATTAGGGAGTCCGAGTAAACCCCTCAATGCCGCAGAAAGGCCAACTTTGACAAATAATTGTGTTATTTAAACACAATTAATAGATAACCTCCCTCTCTTATAAGTTAACCGACTGCGACAATAGTCGTCATAGCAACGCCTTTAACATCAAGGCGCCCAAGACCGGCACATTGTAGTGTGCCGTGAGGAACATCCGGGTAAAGGGGTACACCCCGAGGCCCGAGACCTGCACGGCATTTATGCCCTGCAGAGGACAACAACGACGGTGGTAAATGAAAAAAAAAGAGTGAGTTAGAGTAAGTATTATTTATAATACATATTGAATAAAAAGGTTTCTGTTTCTGTTACTTTCTCACCAATGTTGAGACAGCTAGATTAGTTTATTTTGGTTACTTTCATAGCGTAATGTTTTATGGATTCTTACTATGGGGTAATGCGACTGACATTGAAGTCATATTTGTTTTGCAAAGGAGAGCCTACTGGCAATTTATAACTTAAATTGTAAAGAGTGCCTTAGAGAAAAATTAAAAAAAAAATAACATATTAACTTTGGCATCGCAATATATTTATGAAAATGTAATGTATGTACATAAAAACATAAATAGCTTTCATAAGAATAAAGATGTTCATACTTTAAACACTAGGAACAAACATAAGCTTATAATACCAGTTACTGGACTTCACAGAATTAGTAATTCATTTATGGGGCAATGTATACGCTTTTACAACAAAATCCCAGGAAATGTACAAAATTTGTCATTAAACAAGTTTAAATGTTTTTTCAAAGAAAAATTGTAAAAAAAAGGGTTATTATAATACCAAAGAATTTTTCAAGAAACAGGTCCTGCCCTCTGTCTTCCTCAGAGACCAGGGTCAATTCACCAGGCTCTCCAAAACTCGTTACGCCAAAGGCATCAAATATGATCCGACCGTGAGTGCTTAGACAAACTCAGCGCGTACGCGACCTTGTCGGTGGGAATGAAAGAAAGGCTCCCAGCCGGCGTACGACATTCGCGGCAGGAGAGCGCTCAAGAGAAGAACAACAAGCAAGCAGACCCCTCAGGCTCTCTATTGGGTCCCATTAGACATTAGATTAGTGATAGTTTATAAGAATGCCGCATTGTGTAAATGTGTTAATAAATTTACTTTAGTTTTTTGTACAATCTTTAATTTAACTCAACCTCTAGCAGTAGTAAAATAGCAATAAATTCTCTTAGTAAATAATTAATGATATAGATATTACAGTAACAGCACAGAATAAATAATAGTACTACGTACAGAATTTGCACTCCTTTGATGTCGACTGCTTGACGACGTTTAATAGCCTACATAATTATTATTAATCAGATAAATCACGCACGCAAGCTAAATAAAATTTTATCGCTACGCGCGAGTGTCCATATTACTTTGCGTCTTTTCCCCTTCTTACGCCATGGCGGACTTTTCGTGGTTACTAACGGCTATCAATAAAGAGTAAAGAATTTTTCTTAATTATAATATTTTTACGTGGTAGAGCCATGCTGCAGTTATATTAGTAGTATAGTTGTAGCACGAATGGGTCGGCTCGACCGGGGAAGGACCACGCTCTCACAGAATACCAGCGTGAAATAGTAGCTTAATGCTGCTGTATTTCGTATGGTGAGTGTAGAGAACCGGAGACCCTTTTTACTGGAAACGAGGCATTCCATCTCAGTCCTCACGGGTGACAACGCATCTGCATTTTGATTTTTAATGGAGGATAGATGTAGATGTCTATGGGCCGCAGCAACCACTTACCATCAGGTGGACTGTGTGCTCGTTTGTCACCCTATTCTATAAAAAAAAATTAACATTGCGAATTGTTAATTAAGTTACTTCGGTAAAGTACCTATTCTAACTATGATCGACTGACCATATTTTCACACCTAGGTATGTGATTTCTGCGATGCTCAACGCATGCAATTAGCAAGGCCACAACAAATAAACCTGAAATACGATTCCTAACAGAAATGTGATCGTATTCTACACAGTTAAAAATCTTGTTAGAAAACAAAGTTTTAATTTCAGTGTTTTGTGTTATTATAACATAAAATATTTTAATTACAAAAGACATAGGTATATAGGTATAGAAGTATGTAGATACTTGGATAGTGAAGTAAATTCCAACTAAGTTTTGTAATAAAGTACGTAGGTATTGCTTGTGTAGATAAATGATTACTTAATTCTTTTTTTTTTTTTTGCTATAAATACCTATCTAACAACAAAATTAAACAAATTCACCTTTCATAATTTCCTTCTAAAATCCTTCGGTAATTTTAAAGAATGATATATCTGAAACCTTTTTTTGGCATTTAGCATCCATCCACGCAACAATTATAGTAGGAACGACTTTTATCCAATACAATTTATCAAATAGGTAAAATAATATATAAAACACTAAACAAAGACTATTTCAACAAGTATTTACAAAAAACTATTTACGTAAACAGCGTTAAAAAAAACTCAAACTTTCAGTCGCCTACAACGCGCTAGCCCCGACTGCGTATGTTACCCGGGATGCCTCGCGATTATAGGTAATTATTTCACACAGGTAGCAAGAGGGCTGGTAACAGTTAATTCAGTATCTTCTTTCTTCAAGATTAAAACACAACCTACATAAATACAATCCACTTAGCTCTCATTCATTACACAATGGGTTATTTAAGTTTTTTAGTCAGATAGATATCACAATTTTTTAGTTTCTTCTTTCTTCACAAAAGTAAATTACAATAACTAATTAGTCAAATACAGTCCACTTAGCTCTCTATTCACTACAATACCTATCGATCATAATCGTTAATAGCAGTGTTCCTTTTCAAGCTTACTTTACGTACTAATTTCTAATTTTATAATTAGTTGTGGGGTAAATTTTTCCTCACACTTGTAACCCTAAATATTATACAATTTTTGTCTCTTTCTGCAACATGCTTTGCCGATGTCTATAGGATTCTCTGTCTGCGCTTCCGCTAACCAGATATCACTATAGTTGACATTGAAGTGAAATGTTACCAAAGACTACAATTATGGAGTGTAGAAGTAAAGTGTACCAACTCCCATAGTAAAATAGTTGAAAAAGTGTCCATCTGTAAGCGGTAAATAATAGTTCAAAAGCACTCCATAACAGCGCTGGAATAGCTACTGGGATGAAATGAACTTGGCAGTTGTCGACGGTTTGAAGTGTGCTGCTAAACTACTCAGTAGCTCTAAAATCTAAAATAATTTTATTTAGTAAATGTAACCTCGAAAAAGTCGTCTATCTCACTAATATTTTTCGGCGAGTTCTTTAAAATTTCACCCGTAGCTATAGTGGCGCCACCCTTATTTAACGGTTTTCTATGGACACTTTTTAATAGACAGCCTTACACTTACATAATAATTTTTAAAATGTCTAAAGACATAGATGGCATTTCGACTTTTAATAAATTGTTTTATTGCACTTGACATAACTACACTAAATGGTGTGTGACTGACTTGACTAAACTCCTGACAATTCTTTTACAAATGCATGATCATTTAAGGCGCATATTATGAATCTACAAAGTGAGATTTTTTTTAGTCAGAATAGAATATTACCCCATATGTATTTCATGCAAATCTTATGGTAACTGAGGAAAGAGCATTTATATTTAATCTATTTTCAGTATTCCTGATAATAATATTTTGATACATGCTGAAATGCTTCTGGAACTGATGAAAATAAGGAGGATTGACACAATGAATATCAATATAGCGAAATATTCATTAATGGGCGTTTTCCAAAAAAAGTTGTACCTTGAAAAAAGTCAGTGTCCGGCCACTTTCAGAATAAATTATCAAATATTATAAAAGTTTTTATTACATATCATTTATTTTAATAATAAAGTAACATATAGTCTCATAAATCAAATAAAAATAAGGTCTGAATCTGTTATAAATCAAAAATAAAATCAAAATAAGTAAAATGGGGTCGATGTTTTTGGTATGTCCCACATCTACTGTGTCAACTTCAGAGTCACATAATACGGTCGTGTTATATTATTATTCAAACTTTTTGCATTTGACTGGTCATTTATGAACGTAACTTCAATTTTAAACCTGAAATGTACATGTTACGGTTGAAAATTATTTTAAAATACCAGATTTTGTGTTGTCCTGCAAAATCGCGTATGATGGAATTTCCGCGTACGTGACCGCATTTTCAACGACTTCCAACAAAAAATACCACCAATTCAATACATTTTCCCAAATATAGCAACATTATTAGTCTATGGTGGCTGCTGTATTTAATTTTTGACAGCCAGTTCGCCAACAAAACGTAATCGAAGTGGTCGTCTCGACTCATGTTAAAAAAATAATTCCACAAACGATACTGCTTTTCTCCAGGTAACGTATTCATGTGTATTTCATTCTATTTTCTATTAAACATGTTAATTTATTGTTATTTGAAATGTTAAGTTATATTGAACAAAAGTTTGATAACTAATTAGTAAATTCATTTGAAAATTTTATTGGCATGGTTACGTTACCTCCATTAGCGCTACTATCGCATGAATGGAACTCAAAAGTGACGTAATGGAATCCTAAAGGTCGGTTCATAAAGTCATTGTTTTAATTAGTGTTCTAAAGTCTAAATAAATTAAGTATGATTAAAATAATAATAAAATGCCTTGAATTTTTTAAATGAATTGCTTATTACTTAATTTCGTGTGTAAATCAAACAAGATTTTTCGACTAGATATTTCAGCTCAAAACACTCCATTCAGGATAACATTAGAAAAATAACAGTGAAATAACGATAGTTATTACGTTATATTGTTGAAATGGCTGCATTTAGTGTTTAATTTTAATGGTATCCTGAATGAAAATTTTTTTGTTTTTGCGTGAAAATATATTTGATAAACAGTTATCACATTTATTTTGACAAATATTTCACGCAACGCTTTTTGTAAATCTATATAAATTTTTTCACAAAAATTTGAGATTTTTCGTACGGGGTACATTATGATAACTCACTATTGATTTTAGGTTTAAATATGCCCTTGACGGCTGCAGAAAAGTCAAAACGGTACCGAGAAAAAATCAAACAAAACCCGGAAAAATATGAAGAATTTAAGAAGAAGGAATTACGAAGACAAAAAAAGCACCAAAAGAGGATTAAAAAGCTCACTGAGGACGAGAAAATGGAAAAAAAGAAAACTCTGGAGAGAACAAAAACGAAAACAAAAACACTCAACCGAATCCACAATCAGGGCAATCACGTGACGCATCCAATAATTCAGCTCCACATTCATTGAAAATTAGGTACTGAAAATTGTTAAATAACTACAAAAAGGCTTTCAAGACGATTCGTCAATATAATACAACAACACAGACTCTGAGAAAGAAATTACGCCGAATGAAAAAAAAAACATGAAACCGAATTTGATTTATTGAACACAGAAAACGATAAATTGAAAGCAAGACAAGAAATAATGGAAATATCAATTCGTAGTACGTACAGGAATTGTAAGAAAAATAAAGAAAAACAATTAGTTAAAAACGTGATTAGGAAACAGGCGCATATATTGTAAAAAGCACCTGAAAGTAAGATTTTAGGTCTTAAAGAAAGAATCAGGAAAAGGATTAATTTACAACGACCAATAAATAAGAAGACTCAGGAAGAAATAGAACTTTTTTATTTGAGAGACTACATAAGTAAAAGCACAGCTGGTAAGAAGGAAACCAGGTCCAAAGACAAACAAAAAGCACAAATAAGATACTTAGTCGACACACTGAAAAACGTATACGAAATTTATAAAAAAGACGGTGGGTCATGCGGCTTCACCACCTTTTACAGATACAAGCCTTATTATGTACTGTCTCCAAGTATCAATAATAGAGAAACCTGCTTATGTATTAAGCACAGTAACTTTGAGTACATGTTTAATGCATTGAAGTGTAAAGATGTCATAACTTACAAGAATATAAAGGAGCTCTTGAACATCGTTGCATGTGATATTACGCGTTATGACTGCATGTACAATAAATGTAAAGATTGTAAGAGTATTTCATATGATGAACAAAACCTCGATTCTGCTATATCATGGTTCAAATGGGCTAGGGTAAACCATGAATATGAAATATCTGGCAAAGTATATACAACTAAAAAGACCACCAAACAACAAGTAAAAGGAACTGTACTTTCATCACCAACTTTCAGAACGAGCTACCGGCGTTTAAAACTCATTTCTTTTGGATTGAACAACAACGTCAATACAGAAATTGTATCAAGAACATGTAAGATGACGAGATACTCATTTTATGCGACTTTTCAGAGAATTTTGAATGTAAATATAGTGAAGAAGTCCAATCAATGCACTTTGGTGCCTCCAAAAACACGATCACTTTACATTGTGATGTAATTTTTTGGAAAAAATCTATCCCAATCATTCGTATCTGTTTCAGATAACAATTGCCATGAGCCTTTTGTTATACAAAGAATGGTAAAATGTAATGCATGTAAAAATTGGGTTTGCCTGATATGTAGCGGAACAACCTTTTCAACCTTTGTTCGATTTGTCTTGGGACTGATGAATAGTTTTTTGTTACAGTTTAAGACCGTTTACAACGTACGGCATTTCATACAAACTTTCAAGTCTTTATATTTCGAAATAAATGAACCGATTTTAATGAAACTTCCTATGCATAAGCAGGATATATAGGTCCAAAAAAGTTAATGAGAACTATTTCGAAAAATAATGTTACAGCTAGATTCAGCTGATTTTAAATTTTCCATAGAAACAGATATTTCCAATTATCTTGTTTTAAATAAGACATTTCAAAAATGTTCTTTACTAACTTTTTAGAACTATGTGTCCTGCTTATGCGTGTGAAGTTTCATTAAAATCGGTACATGCATTTCGAAAACAAGGACTTGAAAGTTTGTATGAAATGCCGTACGTTTTAAACGCTCTTAAATGACATACTAGTAATATTATGTTTAATACGATAAGTACAAGTTACCATAATTGTTGTCATAATTGAGAGTCATATAGACGTTGCCTTATAGTTCCTAAACGTTATTTTCGAATTACATTAACGTCACTGTCCTATTATTACTGTGATTTATTTTCTAAGACTAATTAATAGATCTCAAAGAAATTTGACTGTTTTTGTTCAATATAGCTTACTATAAATTTTTAATTTGATATAATTAAACTTTTGAAAGAATATTTCTCATATTTGACGTTCTAGGATGAAAAAAATATAGTACAAAGTACCCAAAAGTAGCGTAAGGAATATCTTTGTTAAAACATTTTTTGATTAGATCTAATATGCTGAATTATCAATATTTTTTAGAAAACAGATTGTGTTTATTTTTCATAAATAAAGTTAAAAATACTGAACTTCTTTTAGTTTTCATGAAAACTATTTTAAAATTAGTAACGTAATGGAATTTCTTGAGAACATAATTTAATTAAAATTGTAATTATTTTCAAAATTCATTATTATTTTCTTAAAAAAATACTATTTTCATACTGCTCATACTATATTTTATCAATTTAATTACATTTTGAAGCTAAATGTTAAAACTCATATAAGTGGAATTCTAACTACGTCACCGACAATTTTTTTGAAAAACGCCCTAATACTTTTCTCACATATTTTTCTCATTATATAAACAAGCAAATTAAAGTAGGCATTAAGATACACCTATCTATATTATCCTGTGTTTATTAATGGACATCTTATGGATTTTCAACAGATTGTAGAATATCTAAAAATATAGCCATATCTAACATCTAAACTGAAGACCAAAAATGTAGACTGTGAATGCTAATCTGCCGAGTACAATAGTAGATTATTTACAAGCCGATGTGAAGTAAGACAATTGAACTATTTTATTACTTAATTCAATTGTAATTCTCATTTGTTTATGTTGGATTTTATTTTATGAATAACTTATATGTGACCATTGAAAAATTAACCCTAAGTGAGTGATTGTATCTAAAAACGACCTTTGCAATACTCACACAATGTTAAATAAAATGCTACTATGTTTATCAACTCATTATTACTTTTTTTTAAATAAATTTTATATTTGTTGCAGGTTAAAAACTGCCTAGGAGTACTCGGCTATTAAATAGCTTAAGCTTTGAATATTGCTGCATATTTGGTAAATGTGGGAGCAACAAGCACAAACCATAGATACTATAAGGAGAAAAATTTGAGAAAATGTTACATCAATTTGAATTGAATATGTGACCTATGTGCAAAGAACCATCAGTTCCTTCGATAAAGAATTGGATTGTAATTATAGAGGTTTCGATGGCTGTGGCAATATTTAAAAGAAATTGATGTTTTGCTTCTAGAAGGAAAGAATTTGCTTGCACTTCTAAATTTACACTGAAATGTAAAAATAAAAGACTTAATAAATATTTCTGTATTTTATTTCTTTATATCTAAATAAACGTTAATAATGGTTTAAATTTATGTACTACAACACGTACATAAGTTTAAACCAATAAAGATTATTTTCCAAAGTTCTGAGAGGATTATTTACAGCCACTAGCTACTAGGCTGAAACAAGTAAATGCCTTTGCCTTAGATAAATTTAAAAACCTAAATGTCACTTTCAATTTTTTGAGGCTTGCTATAGACCAATTTTTTAGTATGGAAGATTGTCGTCTGTACGTTAGTACTCTTATTAGTTTGTGGTTTGTGACACAGTCTGTCCTCCTTACTTCTACACTCCATAACTATAAAATTATACAGGGAAAGTGTTACATTCCAGAATGTCATTTAATTGAGAATTAAGTTTTAAATAAAAGTTTATCCGTTTCGTATCCGTGCCTCAGTGGCTTGGTCTTTAATTTTTTGCACATTCTCTTTTTAATTTTTCTCCTTTAATGAATATATGTGGTTTGGTTTATTTATTTTTAATCTAACTAATATAAAATGAAACTAAACTAAACTAACTACAAATAGAAACAATATCCATTACATTTTGCGAATAAATAATACTCTTATTAGTTTGTGGAACAAATTAACTTCCACGCATTGAAGTAATATATAATTACGTACTAGAACCATGGACCTAGAAAAAGGGGCGGACAGAGTCTCGCTAAGAAGCAACTGACGCACTGCAATGGCGGCCGTTTAACTATGTGTGAGTAACTACGCGAGCGCGGTTTGTAGCGTAATGGCGGGCGGTAGACTTACTATGGTGTGCATGTGTGCGTGTTGGCTTGTTTGTATTAGCGAACTGACTTACTATGGTTGCGTCAGTAAATATTTTAAGAGACGGCGTCCGCCCTTTTTTCTAGGTCATGAAGGTTAGAGAACAGGAGAACGATCACTACGTACTAAAGCATAGCCCGCCCGTCCTTGAAAATTGTAGAATTTATAGCAGCGCTAACGTCGGTGAGTAGTGGTTCCGAAGTGAGCTGTTTATGAGTACAAGCGGATGAAGTTAGTTGAATAATGAACAATTTTTCTCCACGGCATTGGTGAGAAAATTTTCATGCTCCGTAATTTTGTAATTTTTGACAAAAAGAAACATCAAAAAATGGTGAAATATTTTATTATGCGTGGATATGCAAGTGGTTTGGCATCTGATCGGAAAAATAGACTGAAAATTACTTTTATTGGCCGAACTTAGCGATTGCAGCGCCTCACTTATGGTTCAGCGATAGTTCTCCTGTTCTCTAACCTTCATGTCTGGGTCCATGACTAGAACAGCTATTTCAAACAAAAAATGTGCGCTATTCTGTGTTTGCGCGGTTGGTTTTTATCATAGAATAAACATAGGTAGAATGATTAGTAGTTAATAATTGATTAAATTGTTAAAGAGGTTAATTTGCCATTTATTTTGTATATTATTTTTACGTATTTAATATTATATTATATCACAATTACATTAAATGATATCATTAATATTTCTATTTCTTTCTTAATAACATATTTTTAATATTTCTTGTATGGTTATACTGAAAAACATTACAACATCAATGACATAAAAATAGTCATGTCATGTCTTCACTCGGATACACAATCATGATCCCCAGATGGATCATTAGATAATTATTTTCCTCATAAATCCACCTTTGGATTCATGTGTATTAACTTCCTCCCCTCTTTGATTTAAGATATTCCATATAGGATAAATTGATATGATGAAGTACTGCTCAAGATAACTGGCAGGAAATAAGATTTCTATGCATTACATAAAATGATTATATACAACACAAAAACACACTCCCCTTTTTTTTTAAAAAATATTAAAAAAAAAAAAAAAAAAAAAAAAAAAAAAAAAAAAATGTATATATTATAATATATTAAAAAAATATCATAAAAAAATCACGAAATTTTTTATCGATTTAAAAAATATCAAAATTATGTTATAGAGTACAATAGCTTTGCCACGTCGATGCAAACAAACAAGCATCAAGCACCAGTAGCGCGTTAGCACTGATATTGACGGTTGTGTTTTATATTGCGAAATTAATATTCCGCCGTGAGTGACTTGTGTGCGATGTCTTACTCAAACGAGGGATATTTTAATATGTTGATGTGTCTCGGGAAATGTAACTGCAATTATGCAGCAGCACGAAGACTTTACGGGGAGTGCTTTGCTACTCCACGAAATATACAATTGCCGTCGGCGATGACGTTCCAACGACTTCACATTCGTATGTACAATACTGACAGTGTGCATGGCCGTGATCAACAACGTACAGATTCAGGAAGACCGAGGATGTACGACGACGACATCGAGGAGCACATTCTCGACATGTTTGAGGAAGATGCGACGCGGAGCACGCGCTCGGTGGTACGTGAACTAGGTGTGAACCATATGCGCGTTTGGAGAGCCCTCAAAGATGATGGCTAGCACCCGTATCATTATCGTCGAGTTCAGTGTCTTCTTCCCAACGACTACGAGCCGAGAATGGATTACTGTATTGTTACTTGATAAGGCTGAAGGAGATCCTGAGTTTTTGAACCGTGTACTTTTTACGGATGAATGCTCTTTTGTAAGAAAAGGTGTATTTAACGCTCATAATGAACACGTATGGTCAACGACAAATCCGCATTCGTATAAACCAAGCCACTTTCAACACCGATGATAAATCAATGTGTGGGCGGGTATTATAGGTGACAAAATTATTGGTCCGTATTTCCTTGACCACACAATGAGCGGTGAAAACTACGGACGTTTTTTGCGAGAAGAACTAAGCAATGAACTTGACGAAATAAATTTAGACCTCGTTCGTCGCACGTGGTTTCAACACGATGGTGCTCCACCGCATTTCTCCCGTTGTGTAAGAAGTTTTTTGGATACTGAATTCGGTGAAAGATGGATTGGCCGCAGTGGACCGGTCAACTGGTCGGCACGATCACCTGATCTCACACCTTTAGATTTTCATCTCTGGGGTACGATTAAGCAGATTGTATTCCAAAAAACTTGCGATACCGAGGCAGAAATGCGTATGCGTATAGTCGCAGCCTTTGAAAAAATATAGTCATAATGTCTGTTATGCAACGCGTGCGTTCAGACATTATAAGTCGGTGTCACAAATGTATAGAGGTATAAGGTGGACATATTGAATAACATCTTCGTGGTCGTCAAGTAGACATAGTGATAAATTAGTGTTTGACTATAACAGCTGTGATGTGATGAGGTCACGACCTCAGTGTGCAGTCAGTGTAGGTAAGAGTGAACTCAAACAGGGAAATCGATTCGATTTGACGTATAATTACCTTATAGTAATGGGCGATTGTAACGAAAAAAAACAATCATTTGTCGATTTAGTAGTTCCTCACAATGATTATTCGAATAACAATCGACAAACTGCTAACTGTACGCACGCTGCAATCCGCTGCTATATAATGCATGCCAGTGTGCGTCTGTGCAACGACGTGTGCGTGTGCGTGTAAAGTTGACTGATAGATAAATGCACAAGGAAATATTTGTTTTTTATTTAAATGTTTTTTTTCCAGGTTCGTAAGAATTATTTTTTGTTTTGTTTATAAGCTATTTGATTTCAGAAGAGCATTTAAATTTTGTTTCACTTAATACAGTTACAGGAAGAAGAGGTAGACAAGTTGCGCTGGCATGTTATTGGATTATCCAAGGTCCGAAGAGAGGGGGAGGGCACGGCAATCCTAGAGTCCGGCAACTTGTTCTACCACCGGGAGGGCGACCATCTGTCCCAAGGAGGTGTCGGATTTATCGTCCACAAGTCTCTCGTCAACAACGTTGTAAAGATGGGGAGTGTGTCGATGAGGGTCACGTACCTGATACTCAGGATCACCAAACGGTATTCGCTGAAGTTCATACAGGTTTACGCACCAACCTCGGCACATCCCGATGAGGAGGTGGAGGAAATGTATTAGGATATTTCCAGAGCCATGCATTCCTCCAAAACCCACTACACGGTGTTGATGGGAGACTTCAACGCAAAACTAGGCACAAGGGAAAGCGGTGAGCTGAAGGTAGGGAAATTCGGAGTAGGGCAACGGAACTGAAGGGGCCAGCAGCTGGCCGACTTTATGGAGAAAGAGGGACTATTTATGATGAACTCTTTCTTCCAGAAGCGGCCTCACAGGAAGTGGACTTGGTCGAGCCCCGACGGTTCGACAAAAAATGAGATTGACTTCATTATGACGACCAGACGCCAACTGTTAAGTGATGTCTCAGTGATCGCAAGGGTGAAAACTGGCAGCGATCAAACGAATGGTTAGAGGCACACTGAACCTAAACGTTAAGTTGGAGAGGTCTCGTCTAATGAAGTCAACGCTCCGTCCCCCCTCGTGCTCTAATCCAGAATCCCGAAACTTTTCAGCTCGAGTTACGTAACCGCTTTCAGTGCCTAGAGGATTGCAATGCAGTGGACGATATCAATGACAAGCTCATGGAAACTGTCCATGCAGTCAGAGCTAAATTCTGCAAGACCCGCCGCAGAAGAAAACAAAAACTCTCCGATCATACTCTTAATCTCATGGCTGTTAGACGAGAGATGAGGCTGCAATCGTCAACAGATTTGACAGCATACAGACAACTGAACAGACAGATCTCCAAATGCATGCGGCGAGACTTACGCAACTTTAATACTGCTCGTATTAAAGAAGTGATCGAGCGGAACCAGGGCTCCAAATTCTTTGCCAGAGATCTGTCTGCCAGAAAGAGCCAACAATCAAAGCTAAAGACTGAGTGTGGCAACATCGTTTCCGGGACACCTGAGATTCTGAGTGAGATTGAGAGGTTCTATGGGCAGCTGTACACATCATCGTTGGAGCCACACGCAAGTGTGAGTAACGATCCAAGAGCAAGTCTTATCCGACACTATTCCGATATCACGAACGTCAGTCTGAGCGAGATTAGAATGGCTTTCCACCACCTTAAAAACGGCAAGGCCCGAGCGAGGATGGAATTACAGCGGAGCTGCTGAAAGCGGATGGAAAACCGGTACCTGAAGTCTTTGAGAAGCTCTTCAATTGCGACCTCCATGGTGGCACTACTCCGGAGGCGTGGAGCAGAAGATGGTGGTCTTGTTCTTTAAAAAAGGCGACAACGCTCTCTTGAAGAACAACATACCGATTTCCCTTCTGAGCCGCGTCTACGTGCTGTTTTCGAAATTCATTACGAATCGTCTCGCACGCAGACTCGACGACTTCCAGCCTCCCGAACAAGCCGGTTTCCGAAAAGGCTTCAGTACCATAGACCACATACATACCCTGCGGCAGAATGTACAGAAGAACGAAGAGTACAATATACCACTTTGCCTGGCGTTTGCTATGAGAAAGCCTATGTTTCCATTGAAATTTGAACGGTGCTACTGTCCCTTCAGCGGTGCTAAGTTGACTGTCGGTATATCGAAGTGCTGAAGTGTTTGTACAGTAGGGCTACGATGGCTATCCGAGTACAGACCCAGAGTTCGAAACCTATCCAACTGCAGAGAGGTATAAGACAGGGTGACGTTATATCCCCGAAACACTTCACAGCTGCATTGGAAGACGTTTTCAAGCTACTGGACTGGAAAGGATACGGTATTAACATCAATGGCGAGTACATCACTCTCCTTCGATTTGCCGACTATATAGTCCTTATGGCAGAATCTCTGGAGGATCTTAGCACTATGCTCAATGACCTCAATGGTGTCTTCCAACGGATAGGTCTTAAGATGAACATGGACAAAACAAAAATCATGTTTAATGTCCATGTCACACCTATGCCGGTAGTTGTTGGGAGCACTATGCTCGAAGTTGTTGACGAGTACGTTTACCTGGGACAAATAGTCCGACTAGGTAAGTCCAACTTCGATCGAGAGGTCAATCGAAGGATTCAACTCGGCTGGGCAGCGTTCGGGAAATTACGACACATCTTCTCGTCAGGTATACCTCAATCTCTGAAAACCAAAGTGTATAACCAGTGCGTGTTGCCAGTGATGACTTACGGATCTGAGACGTGGTCCTTCACTGCTGGCCGTACGGGGACGCTCAAGGTCGCTCAGCGAGCTATGGAGAGGGCTATACTCGAAGTTTTTCTGCGTGATAGACTCAGAAATGAGGATATCCGCAGTAAAACCAGAGTGACCGACGTAGCTCAACGGATTAGTAAGCTGAAGTGGCAATGGGACGGCCATTCACACAGCTCGAAGAACCGATAACCGATGTGGAAGAAAGGTTCTCGAGTGGCAGCCTCGTACCGGTAGGCGTAGTGTAGGGCGACTCCCCACTAGATGGAGTGACGACCTGGTAAGACATGCAGGAAGTCGATGGATGTAGGTGGCTCAGGACCGTGCTTTGTGGCATTACTTGGGGGAGGCCTATGTTCAGCAGTGGACTTGTGAAGGGCTGTAATGATGATGATTATGATGATGATAATACAGTTGTCATCACCTATATTATATCTTATTTTTAATGAGTTACAGCTCTAAGGGCCGCGGGTTCGTATCCCGCATGGAACAAATATTTGTATGGCCTACAAGTAATTGTTCCGGATCCGGATTTTTTGTTCTTGTAAAATTATTGTTTGTAAACTGCCCCCACGATACGGTAGAAAATCCTAGTGTGGAGGTAACGTTTTTTTTTTAAAAAGATTTGGACTATACCTTCCTAATTACGTTACTATTACATCGGTTACTTTAGTTAGTTACCTAGTTACTTAGGAAGTCAAAAAAGCAGGATTTATTTTTTGTGCTATGCTATTGGAACAAAATTTACCGTTTCGATTAATGGAGCATTTGAGCGAAATTATCTCAAAATGCTTTCACGAATCTAAAACTGTCAAGTCATTTTCTTGCAAGAGAAATAAAGCAGCAGCGGTAACCTACAATGTTTTAAGCCAGATCTAGAAGCAGAGATGCTTGCTGATTTAAAATTATGTGAAACATTAAAAAAAATCGTACACCAATATTTTTCTTGGCTATAGTTAAGACCACAGATGTCATAACTACATTAGCGCTTGCAGTTGTTACCAATTAATATTCCGAAAATAGCTTCAGGTAAAAACAAAATTTTCAACTTTGGTAGACTTGAATGGAGAACCAGCCCAAGCTTTGTTCGAAGCACTTTCTGAGGCTTTAATTAATGATAAATGACTTTATAGTTCATAAAAGATAGCTTGATCTCTGCGACAGCTGTCAGTAAAAATCACGCCTATGAAGTCCTGAATTTCTTAGTAGTACAGACACGTAGACAGAGAAACCTATAGACTAATGATTATCGTAGCCTCGAGTGAGAAAAGACGATAACATAGTTTTAGGTTATACAATAATCTTTATGACTTTTAAACATATTTAGATAAAAAATTTAATTGTTCGACCGGAACTGAACAAGATTCGCCAATACTAAGCTCACAAAACACTTTTTCTTACTTAAACGAACTTGTAAACTCCTTAGATCACTACGAACTGTAAAATTGTTTAGCACACTTTGCTAAACAATTTTGACAGTGGTTTGCTAAACGAAAAACCGGCACGGAGAAAGGGACAAACAATCACACCGCTCTATCTCATTTCTATGCAAGACGTATGCATAAATCTATCTTTTTCGTGTGCGAATGCGAAAGCGGCGTCAGTTTGTCTATAGGTTTCTCTGTCTACGTACAGACAGTACCTGTCAATGTCATACTTTATGGGCATGCCGACCTAATTAGTGCATGTCCATAAAGTATGACATTGACAGGTACTGTCTGTACTACTAAGAAATTTAGGACTTCATAGGCGTGATTTTACTGACAGCTGTCGCAGAGATCAAGCTATCTTTTATGAACTATAATATCAAAGATTTAATTGGTTTCTGCTCACGCTACTAACGTTAGGTTTGGCGAACAAGGTGGTATTATGGCCAAAATAAGATATGTCTATCCCCACAAAAATAAGGAACAGGTTCTTAAACAAACATGTATCCCCTTTAATCACAACATAAATAGGTATAAAAGTAAAAGAAAACGGAGACTGTATCTCTTTTAAACCAACGAAAGAAATGATTAAAAAGATGTCGTTGAAATCATTATATAACGAAAATGAAGAGTATGAAGCAAATGTTGAATAATAGTAGGTATCGTATAGTATAGTATGCTTACTATACTAATACTAAATTATAGTGTTATAAAGTTCATAAATGAAAAAAAAAAGTGAAATATTGTAGAATAAAGAATTTCCTTTGAATGCATAATATTTTATTTATTCATCCCTTTATTCAATTTATTCATTCCTTTGAATACATATATTTACCCGTCTACGTGCATGCAATAATATGATGGCATATTTATGGCATTTTCTGGAGTCAGTTCGGCAGATTTTGGCAGATTTTTTTCCAATGTGTGGCAGATTTGCTATTTTTGAGATGGTCACACTCAGTGTTGCCGTTTTAGCGACTTTCTCGCCAGATCTAGCGGATTTTAGCAGTGTTTAGCGGATAAAAAAATCGTTTTAGCGAGAAATAATTATTTAGCGACTTCTAGCGACATTTGGACTTTTGAGATGGAGACTTTTTTTACAAAGTAATTAATTTCAAATAAGTCATTTATCATATGTCCAATTTTGTAATCTACCATTGGTAACACTGTATATATAATATAATTTCACGGGAATTCCCGAACATAAACTAACAATTCAATGTCGTTCATTCACTTTCATCTGTTTTGACCTGAGACCATGTTCTAAGGTTTCGACATACAAAAACGCAGTAGGAGTAAACATATTCAAAGATTTATTTAATTTTGCAATAGTAATATTATCACTACCGCACTCAAATGCAGACTTTGAACGCGTATTTGGTGCTATGAATGTAGTTAAAAGCAAACTGCGAAACAAGCTATCACAAAAAATTTTAAATACCATTCTTCTGTTTAGAAATCAGTTAGGGATCAAAAAAAGAACTGCGCAACGTATGATATTTCCGAAGATGTCAACCAAGTCGGTAAAGGCAAACCAAAGATGGGAACTGGAGACATTGGCGAAACTTCAACTTCCGCTGAAGTTCTTTTTGAAGATCTGGATCCATACTTCGCTATTAATTTTGAAATTTAGGTACAAGAACGTACTGAGCTAATTGTTTTATTTTTAATAAGATGTTGACTAATTTTTAAACGTTTATTTTTTTACAATATTTTTTTTTATTTTGTGCATGAATAATTTTTGTTTTAGTTGTCATGTCATTCACCTACTTTTACTCATTACCTTATATATAATTGATTTACATGAAATAGAGTCCGCTCTTTTTAAGGATTTTTTGAATTTATAGATTTAGATTTTCGGTATTAATTGTATACCATTTGGCAAGATTTTTCAGTAAGCCATTGGGTACCACAAAAATGTACCTAGGGACATCTAGAGGATTTTAAGGAGAAGAAAAATCCTGTTTCTGGCGGATTTTTTTCTGTTAGTCTAGGGACTTTAAAATTTGTAGAACGGCAACCCTGGTCACACTGCAATAGATGATAATCAATCTTCTGTCATTGTGGAATACTAATAATTAACATAGTAAGTATAAAATACACGTTTTATATCCAAATTAACTAGAATAGAGTTGTTTTATGAAAATTCCACGGAGATGTCGATTAAATCGTACGACACCCAAAAATCTTAATCTTTATTCTAACAGTTTGCGTATTACTAAAAACAAACACCAAAGACCTTTCTTGTCAAGAACAATCTATTCGCTTTTGGATTCGCTTACTCTTTAAATATAGTCTAAAAATGTAATGTTTTGCATATTTGTTAGGTCTTTAACTGCAAATTACATTCCGAGGAAAATAACTTATCACTTTCATTATTTTCAGGATTGTGTAGCCCAATACTTAGCATAGTTAGGTATAGGGTTCTTGTTTTCAATAACATCATATGTTTTTAACTGGTATTAAGGTTTTCCAGTGCCTACCATAGTGAATCTGAATTATCTTTAAGTTTAGTGAGAAAAGTGAGTTTACTGAATGTAGTTCAATTTGCTAAGATGGTAGATTGTATGTGATTGTGTAAAAGACTTGGTATAATTTATCATTATTTTATTTTAGTTCATTCCTTCATAATATAAACCAGTATTCGTCAGTTAAGAATATGGTGTGTACAGTTTTTTACTACCCAATTTTTTTAAACACACTTAAATACTTACATGGTCAGCTAAAAGGTTACATAGACAAAATATTGTAGAGTTGAGTGCTATTGCAGTGATATTCAGACCATTACTAAATAATTGATTTCTTTGTTACTTAATAAGATGTCTGGAGGCCATAAACATCGTTACAAGAACGCTGGACTGAGTGCAGATGAGCTACGCCGACGCCGTGAAGAAGAAGGCGTACAATTACGTAAGCAAAAAAGAGAGCAACAGCTTTTCAAACGAAGAAATGTAAATTTACCACAGCCAAATGCACCTGATATTGCATTACAGGTATAGACTTTCATTTATAAATTTCATCTTTATCATTAGATTGCTTTTTTTATTCAGGAACATGTTTTGAAAATGTGTCAAAAAATGTTATTGAATTTTTATCATGGACATTTTATCTGTATTAACAATCATATTAGATGAAAAGGACTTATTTGAATGCATTAAATTTATTGCTATTATTTATTGTTGTGAGTTGAAAAATATATCTCTTTACAAGTCTACTGCTGAACATGGCCTATGTTCAGCTAAGTAATAACTCAAAGCACAGTCCTGAGCCATTTGTATCCATTGATTTCCTGTATGTCTTACCAGAAATAACTTAAGCTAAGCTATTTATAAACTCATTGGAGCAAAACCTCTTACAAATAAGATTCACAGATTGGTTAGTGTATATTTGGTGAGAATTTACTACTGTTGTAGACCTTATAATCTTAATTAAAATATAACATATTGCACCTGCTATTTAATAGTGTGTAACAAAAAACATTGTAAAAGTATAAGTAAAACTATATCAATCAATCAAATTATGTATTTTTATGTTAGTTACATGCAGTGCTATGATCAGCATCCTCAATGTCCTTCAGTTGCACTTCATAATTGCCGAGATGATATTAGTAAATATATGAAATACTATTTTTAAGTCCATGTGCATAATCATGGAGAAGTTTTTTGTGCATTCATGGACTTGGAAAAGGCTTATGAGCTTATGACAGAGTGGAGTGTTATGGCAAACACTGAACTCATTTGGGTTGAGTGCTAGGTTGGTACAGGCAAGTGTCTCTATAGGGACTCTAGTGTAGGGATGATCGATGTTGCAAAAACATCAATGATGACATCGATGTTGATATCGATAGCTTGATATCGATGTTCGATGTTTATCCTACTTAAAATATCGATGTTGGCCATTATTGATGTTATTGCACATGAACCTACTTAGTAGGTTAAAATTAGATGACCGAAAAATTAATAGTGTAGTTTATGGTTTATTATTAACGAAATGTAAGAAATTTATAAAACATTTAGTGCTAAATAGTAATTTAAAAAATGGGCCAAACTTAACAAATGCTTAGTTCATTTGTTATGTTTTTTGCCGATAATGATTAATGTTATTTTTTTGATCTTCAAATGTTCCTATACAACCAAAAATCTACGAAAAAATTTACTATGAGACCTAATTTACGATTTAGACATAGGTTCTATATTAACCACTCCTATCGCGAATTAAAAAAAATATGATTATAGAGGGCGAATTAGCAAACTTCACAAAAACAAAATATTAGACTTTTCCGTCACATTTGTTCGCTATTTTTTCTCAGACAGCTCAAACATTAAGTATCCACATCCGTTTATAAAATGCACTATGCAGTGAATTTTTCTACACACAATCGCCCAGTGATTTATTTTCATAAACTTCAAGCAATAATAAACTCATTAGCTCAAAAAACAGCAAAATATAATTGGATTGTGTATATTCATATTGTTTCAAAATTATGTGTGTATAGACAGCAAGAGAAAAAACATTATTTGTATATCAATTTATGTAGAATAGTTATTAGGCGACAGTGATACCACAGAATAACAAAACGAAAGCAGTGACAACTGTGACATTACGGTTCACACTTGAGAGGGAGTTTGACACAACATAATGATATCTTTCAGGTGACTGATGCCTTTAAGAATCCTAAATTATTCAAAATTTTAAACCTTTAATAGGAATGAAATATTTAGTTGATATTGATTTCGTGGGTTCGCATTGTTCACAAGTTCTTATTAATCAATTATTGGCTCATTGACATCGATGTTTCGATGTTTGACATGTGGTATCATTGATGTTACGATGTTTAGCATGTGGCAACATCGATGTTAAAACATCGATGTTTTGATTTCTGACATAGATGGTCATCGAACATCCCTACTCTAGTGCTTGTGTTAGGATCAATGGGGTCTACTTAGACTGGTTTGGCATCCATAAAGGTGTCAGACAGGGCTGTGTGGCTTCCCCGTGGTTGTTTAACCTATTTATTGACAGTTATTTGTAAAATTTGTGTTCATGGAGAAGTTTTTTGTGCATTCATGGACTTGGAAAAGGCTTATGAACTTATGGCAGAGTGAGAAATCACTTATCGACTTCTGTTTTTTAAAATTTGTCTTTTATTGCCCATCCAATTAGCGCAGTAGTCCATCTTGAAGCGGTACCTGCCCTTTGATCTATCTGTTAGGCGTGTGCGAATCTGTGATTACTTCAAAGAATATGTAATCTCAAAATAATTTTTTCCGATTACTCATGGTCAAGACTAACGGATCAAATCATCATTGGTAACAATCCAAACCAAGAAAATAATCAAATAACGAATTTCACTTCATGAGATTATATGCTACAAAAAACTCCAATTCCAGTGTATAAAAACGTCTATTTGTATTTTTAGTGACAAGACAAATAGTGCTTTTCATTCTCATGACATGAAAAGGTTGATAAACTCTGATTATTTATTGAAGGCGCCGGTGGGCAGCTTCAGCATGTAACCTTAGAATCAGATTTTTTTTTGAATCTCAGATATCCACCGGCCATTCTAAGTATAGCTAGATTATTGTAAAATGTAGCATAAAAAATACTTGGGTAAGGCCGTAGATTTTGCCACTTTTTGAAGAAAAAATATTTTCATATTGAAATTTTCGTATTGGGTAAATTAGTAGGTAATGAAGGTATTTTAATTAGATTATATATCTCTTAAACTCTTATATCATATTCTTAAAATTATGTAAATTGTACATTAAAAAAAATACAGCGAGTTAAGTTCGTCCAGACCCCCGAATTTGACGAAAAACATGTTTTTTTTCCACTTAAACAATAAAACTTATATTTTTTGTAATGAACATTTAATTAATTTGTGACTATCTAAAATGTCTCAATGTTAAGCTACTACATCGTGCTTTGCGTGTCTTTAAAAACGCATTTTTTTTATTACATTAAACCCTATTCCTTCTATTTATATTTATAATCAAAATAATATACTTAATTATTGTCTTGTCACTTATCTAAAATTCTCATGTTAAACTACTACATCGTGCTTTGCTTGTCTTTAAAAACGCATTTTTTTATAGATTTATTACTAATTAAACTTAAGTTCCATATTTTCGCTTCTATGTTACTATTTTATATGTTATCAAAATTTTCCCTTAAAAAGCATAGCAGCATAGTTAGGTAGTGCTTTGTAATTACACAGGCAACACCAAGTATTCAGACATCGCAATAAAAAAAAAAAGAAAACATGCCATCTTCTCGTTTCTGGAGTCTGTCAAAGGTGCACGCGTGTTTTTCGTCAGTGAGTTTTAATTGTGAATTTTGACGATTTCAACGGTAAATGTCAGTTTTTATTGTACACATCTTATACAACACGTAACATAATTAACGCACTTTGAGAAAGTAGTTTGTTCAGAATCATTTACTGAATCGATTCCTATCATTTTTAATATAGGTAATTTGTTATCCCAAAAATAATTAAAACTACGTAAATGACAGTCACACTAAATCTGTACAGTCAAAACAAACTGAAATGGACCGTAACTTAAGGCAATAAGACTTTTAAGAGTGCAGTATTATTTGTATTATTACTAATTCTGTAATACAATAAAAATAAATAAAAAGAACTTTATTTCAAGCACGTTAAAGTCTTTGCGTTCGTGGATTTGTACTGAGACCACAACATTCTTCCGGAATTTGTATAACTAATTTGATAAATTAATCAGTGCATAAAAATGTTAAACTAAAAATTCAGTGTATGTATTATGATTATAACATAATATACTAATTGGGGTGTCTGAGGGTGTGCGTTAATTACGTTACATATTGTATAGTATTATGCACGAATAACTAATATGTGTCATGGTATTGTATCTATGTTTAAAATTCATCTCGATCTCGAGTTATGTCTATTTATAACCTTGAAAAATCGCGCTTTAACGTTACTTCTATGCAACTTTGATGTTATTGGTAACGTTGATAGTATGTTTCGTAACGTTTTACTGTTGTAAAGGTTTGTACATATTGTAACTTATTAAATATACTTTTTCGCTGGATTATAAAAAATATCAACCTTTTTCTAAAAGTTTTGATCGTGTAGAGTAATGAAAAACCCGCTTAGTATTTTTTATTTGATGTGCAGAGGGTTACTTCTATGTTACCATAACATAGTGACTATGTTACTGTATGTTACTAAGTGGCAAAATCTACGGCCTTACCAATTTGGTCTTTTTATTGTTTTTTGACTGAGAAAACTATCTTTGAAAGTGAGACGCCTAGGATGCCTCGGACGCCTCGGCATTTGAATAAAGATTGTCAGGGCGCTAACGGGCACCAAAGGCATTGAATTAGTTAACAAAATATGCAAAATTTTGAGTTGATAAGTGTTACTTATTAGGCGCGATATATTGTATACTTCGGTTATAATAAATATAAGCATTGCACACATGTATTTATCATCAGCTTCCAACAATGTAATGTGATTATAATAAGTAGCAAACTGGCCACAATCATCTGTAACA
This sequence comes from Parnassius apollo, assembly GCA_907164705.1. NCBI lineage: Eukaryota > Metazoa > Arthropoda > Insecta > Lepidoptera > Papilionidae > Parnassius > Parnassius apollo. Next base: position 15,225,939 of record CAJQZP010000885.1, read on the forward strand.
CGAGATTTTACAAGTTTAGTTGAAAACTTGTTTTTGGGTGTAAACAAGGAGTAAGATTGAACCAAAACCAAAAAAAAATCTTATTAAAATAATACTGACAGACTGAATCAATTGTTAATCTTCAAGACAAATTTTAGTATAAATATCTACTTGAACCAATTGTCATTGTATATGATTTTAGCCCAGGAAAATTTACAGCTCAGAGCTTGCATTATAGAGTTCAGAGCTTACATTATACAGCTCAGAGTTGTAAATTTTCCTGGGCTAGAATATAAAATATACCAAAATGTGTGTTATACAAAAAATTCAATGTTATTGTTATTTTATTAATACTGCATCAAATCCTTCCTCTTATATGAATAAAAATTAACTGTTTCAGGATGATATTAACATTTCTACATCTGATGACATCACACCACAAATGGTGGCTGCATTATACAGTGACAATCCTCAAGACCAAGTTATGGCCACTCAGAAATTTCGAAAGCTTTTGAGTCGAGAACCAAATCCACCTATTGATGAAGTAATACGAACTGGAATCGTACCTAAATTTGTTGAATTTTTATCTAATACTGCGAATCCAACATTACAGGTAAACTTAATTAACATTACAAAATTTTATCAAAAGTATTACTTTAAAATGTTATTATGCTGTTTATGATCCTAAAATCCAACATGCAAGTTTATTCAAACTTAATAAAATTGATAGTGCAATGTGATATGGTTAATAAGCGCAGACCAAAAAACATAGGTGAATATGCCCTCTGTTACTACAAGTGTCATATCATAGGTATGTAAATGGAAATTATTCTCATTAGTTAAGATGGGGCAGTAGTAGATGGCGGTATTATCATCTTCTAATTATGGCAGATACGAAATAACCTTCTCGCATTTTGTAAGATCTATTTAAACTCTATCGCACAATGCCACAATTCCAATGGAAGTTAGCCCTTACAGGCCCTTTTTCTATCAGGGGAGGATTGGAGCTGGAGTTCTCTATTCATTTCTCATGTAGAGATTTGAAAAGTATTTTTATCTTTTGAACCTATAATTACACTTAATTAACCCAAATCTTGAGATGCATTTGCTTACATTAACCAAAGTTCTTCGCAGATTAAATATATAACATTCCTAGAGATAAATATGCATGAGGTCGTCTCAGATTGTGATGCTAAGCAAGTTAGCGGCAAAATCGTAGCTAGCGTCCGAGGTAGGATTCGCTTAAATTTGAATAACACTTAAATGTAGGATTTGAATAAAACTAGTTTTGCGGATTTTACCTACCTAGTTTTATCCTTAGTACTAATTTTTAGTTCTCGACGTTTCATGTGCTTTACAGCACCAATGATCACGGGGGACTGACATCAATCACCTCATGTGGAATCATACTGAAAATCCGTAAAAGTAGTTTTATTGAATGTGTGGTGTTCGCGTAAATATAAGTATATAAATGATGTAATGGTCAGTTCGAGGCGGCGTGGGCGTTGACGAACATCGCGTCGGGCACTTCGGAGCAGACGCGCGTGGTGGTAGAGTGCGGCGCCGTGGCCGCGCTGGTGGCGCTCGTGGGCAGCGCTGGCGACGACGTGCGCGAGCAGGCCGTGTGGGCGCTCGGCAACGTGGCCGGCGACTCGCCGCGCTGCCGCGACGCCGTCCTGGCCGCCGGCGTGCTGCCGCCGCTCATACAGTGAGTGCGAGTGCTAGGGCTCATACATAATATTGCTGTCGCGTTCATGACTACTAGGATTAACTATAGTTCTTTTAAGATAAATTATAACAAACGAGCACACACTATCTGATGGCAAGTGAATGCTGTCTGGTTTCTGATAATGTAAATTTTTTTGTAAACTAGAGTGACAAACGAGCACGCAGTCCACCTGATGGTAAGTGGTTGCTGCGGTCCATAGACATCCATATCTATCCTCAATTACAAATCAAAGCATTGTCACCCGTGAGGACTAAGATGGAATGCCTCGTTTCCAGTAAAAAGGGTCTCCGGTTCTCTACACTCACCATACGAAACACAGCAGAATTAAGCTGCTATTTCATGGTGGTATTCTGTGAGAGCGTGGTCCTTCCCCGGTCGAGCTGACCCATTCGTGCTACAACTATACTACTAATATAACTGCAGCATGGCTCTACCACATATAATGCTGTTAGTTGCTGAATACTCTAGCAATACCCCACCTATATCTAACTTTGATTAAGAATAAAAATTCAGTTATGTTGCCACACCTGCGGACTAGGATGAATGCCTCGTTATCAATCAAAATGGTCTGCAGTTCTTTAAAGTCATTGAGAAAAACACAACAGCATTATATTCCTCTTTCACATTGGTTATCTGTAAGAGCAACATCTCTTTCACGGTCTAGCTGTTTGACAATTATACTTTCTTTTTCAATATTAAAATGTTATATTGTTTAAAGAAAAAGACAGAATAAGGAAAAGTCAGTTCTACATTACAACTTCGTAAAGTCGCAACAAATCTAGCCATTACTGCTCGCCTTGTCAAGTTAAAGAATTCATAATCTGATTCCGGTGTATGTATGCTCGCGTGTTCAAATGTATGAAAAACGCGCGTTATGAAATCATTGTCTTAAATATTTCGATCCGGAATTCAGAACGTTCGTCAGAGTCATTTTTACAGATCGATCTGAGAAAATAAAAATCTGAAAAAATATGAATTTGTGTGTGTGTGTTCCGTTTCCGGTGATCGCAAAGTAAACACGCACGTCAAAGTCCTCCGCAAAATAATAACTGTTTTTAGTGTAAAGAGTGTGAAATAGAAGTGTCACAACACGAAATTCACAAAAAAAGGCAATAACAAACGATATAAACAAGTGAACAAAACATAAAACAATTTTCTGGGAATAAAAAGTGCAATAAAAGCTAGTGAACAACATAACCAAAAATTAAAGAGTGAACGACATAACAGTGCTACCAACATAACCAACAAATTATCAAATAGTAGTAACTGTCATTTTGACACTGACATAGTAAGTGTTGCCAGCAACAAGAATATAAACTACCATTCTTCCAGTGTTGTCAGTAAATAATCCAAAAAATGGACAAAAGTATGGAATTATTGTTGTTAAAACTAGATGAGAAATTGAACCAACAAACCAAACTCATAACAGAGTTGGTGACGTATAATGTTATGGAGGCATTAGACGAGAAATTAAAAATAATAACTGAAGAAAACATTAGATTAAAAGACAAAATAGTGACATTGGAACAGAAACTTATGATCATGGAAAGAGAGAAAAGAAAATACAACTTAGTCTTCTTTGGCATTGAGGAGAATGGAAAATCAGAAGCGGAATTAGTAGACTACATCAAGGACACAATCATAGAAACAGGCACACATTTAAATAGCCAGGAAATCAGCAATATATATAGAATTGGCAAGAATAAAAATGTTAAAAACCGCCCTGTCGTCATCTCCGTCACAACGCTGTGGAAAAAACACATGATTTTGAAAAACAAGTCAAAGCTGTCGCCAGGCATCTATATAAAAGAAGATTATTCTAAAGAAGTGTTAGAAAAGCGCAAGCAATTACAAGCCCAAGTGAAAGAGGAAAGAAAGAAAGGAAACATAGCTTTTCTAAAACATGACAAAATAATAGTAAAGAAATCATCAGATATAAATAGAGAAAAAAGAAAAAGAGAAGGCCATGACTCACCTAACTCGGCACCCCAGAAAAAAATCGACTTAAAAGACAATCCAGCTTCTACATCAGCCAAGGGAAAAGAAATCCTAAAACCCAAAATACTTAATTACGTTGAAAGAGGAAGATCTGCTTCAATGTCAGAGATTCCAAAAAACCTGTAATGACCACCGGTACTCGAAATCAACTTAGAACAATTAATACCAAAAGTACACATACAACAATTGAAAAATGCACCCCAAGCCGGTTGGTCACCGTGGGGAAAGAAGACCACTACCCTTCAGCAAATGAAACACCTAAAGATAAAGAAAAAGAGAAACCTAACAATAACAATATACACATAGCCACCCTAAACACACTTTCATTGAGGACTGCAGAAAAACTTCTCGAATTAGAGATAACTTTGGGTAATATTAAATGGGATATTCTTGGTATGAGTGAAGTAAGACGAATAGGAAACTGCATTGAAGAGTATGACGACTACATTCTGTACTATATCGGTGAAACCAAGGGTCAGTATGGAGTGGGATTTATGGTGAAAAAACACCTAAAGAAACAAATCATAGAGTTCAAAGGCATATCTGAAAGAATCGCTGTACTAAATATACAGCTACAAGGCTATAAAAACAAGTGGACTATAGTACAGATATACGCGCCAACAGAAGCAGCAGACGAAAAAAATAAAAGATGATTTCTACAACCAACTTACAACTACTCTAGAAACTGCCCATAAAAAACGTTATCGTCATGGGAGACTTTAATGGGAAAATAGGTAAACAAAAACATGGTGAAGAGACAGTAATAGGAAATTATGGCATAGGAAAAAGAAGCAAGAACGGCAAGAGAATTGTAAATTTGGCCCTGGAGAATAACTTAACCATACTAAATAGCGTTTTCAAGAAAAGAAAAACCAAGAAGTGGACTTGGATATCGCCAGATGGAAATTACCGAAATGAAATTGACTTTATAACTAGTAATCAACCCAAGTTTTTCCGAGATGTTAGTGTAATAAATAATTTCAATTTCAATAGCAACCATCGTATGGTCAGAGCAGTACTATTTCACAAACAACAAAAGAAACAACGAAAACACTTTCACCAGAGTGAAAATACCTGCAAGACTGATACAACGTCTCAAAGCAAAGTAACAACCGGAGAAATAGACAAAACACAAGAAATTTACAACATAGAAACAAACGATATTTATAGAAAGAAGAACAATTTAGTAAAAAACAAAAATACACTGAGCTCGAAAACAATAGATCTCATTCAAAAACGGAAAGAACTGCTTAAAAATAGAAGAAATAAAGCAACATTACATGAAATTACTGAACTAAGTAAGGAGATAAGTTGCAACATAAAACAAGATAAGTCGAATAAAAGAATGAAATGTATCCAAAAACATATTACAAAAACAGGAGGTATCAATAAAGCACTTAAAGAATTAAAAGAAACAACGCTATGGGTCCCGAAAATGAAAAGCAAAAATAATAAGGACGAAACAAGAAGACAGCCAATTTTAAAGATAGCGACAGACTATTATCGGAAATTATACTCTACCGAAAATACCTTAAAATTAAACATAAACCTTGAAGACAAAACAGAAGAAATCCCTCCGATTCTTGAAAGGGAAGTTCAGCATGCGATAGAAACACAGAAAAACGATAAAGCTCCTGGACCTGATCATATAACCAATGAGATGATGAAAGCTACATTGCCAGAAACAACAAAAAAACTAACTAACTTGTTTAATCTTATCCTAAACACAGAATCCATACCTTCACAGTGGACAATAAGCACTATAATACTCATCTTTAAGAAAGGAGATAGATCAGACATAGGAAACTATCGCCCAATAAGTCTCATGTCCAACATATACAAGGTGTTCTCAAAAATAATACTGAAGCGCATTAGCAAAAAACTTGAAGAACAACAATCAAGAGAACAGGCTGGATTCCGATCGGGCTTTGCAACAATTGACCACATACATGTGGTAAAACAGCTCATTGAAAAATGTCAAGAATACGATTATCCATTATACATGGCATTTGTGGACTATAACAAAGCGTTTGACAGCCTGGAACATCAGTACATTTGGGAAGCCCTGAAAAATCAAGGAATAGAAATTAAATATATAAGGATAATAAAAAATGTGTATTCCAACAGCAAAGCACGAATCAAACTAGAAGCAGAAGGGGAAATATTTCCAATACACAGGGGAGTGAGGCAGGGAGACCCACTCTCACCAAAACTTTTTTCATCCGTACTAGAGGAAGTCATCAGGAAAATGGAATGGGACAACATAGGGATTAACATAAATGGAACACATTTAAATCATTTAAGATTTGCAGATGACATAATACTTATAACAGATAACTCGGAAAGCCTTAAAAACATGCTCCAAGATTTATCATGTGAAAGTAAAAAGGTGGGACTAACAATAAACAAAACAAAGACAAAGATAATAACAAACAGATCCCAAATAAGTATCTCAGTAGATGAGGAGGAAATAGATTATGTAAATTCCTATGTATATTTAGGCCAACTTATCGCCTTCAACAACCAAATGGATTCAGAGATTGAAAGACGGGTAGCCAATGCCTGGAAGAGATTTTGGTCCCTCAAAGAAGTGCTAAAAGGCAATCAATATAATATTGCAATGAAAAGGAAAGTATACAATACATGCATATTACCAATCCTTACCTATGGGTGCCAGACCTGGGCAAACACACAAAAACAAAACCAAAAACTGATTACATGCCAAAGAGCCATGGAAAGGAGTATACTGGGTTACACAAAAAGAGACAGAAAGAGAGCTGTAGATCTAAGACAAATTACCAAAATTGATGATATAATAGTTAAAATTAGAAAACTCAAATGGAGATGGGTAGGCCACATGATGAGAGAGAATAGAAATAAATGGACGAAAGATATAACAGAATGGACCCCTAGATACCAAACAAAAAGAAAACGAGGAAGACAAAGAAAACGTTGGTCTGATGACTTAAAAAAAGCATGCGGGTCCAACATGGCACAGAACAACTGAAACAAGAGCAGAATGGAGCAAGCTGGAGGAGGCCTTCGTGTCGCAAAGACACGCCGACGCGACGCCCGATAACAACATCATACTAATATAATATCAACTAAAATTAAATACATATGATATTAATAATGTATAATAGTAATTCAATAATGTTAATAATGAATTTAATGTTAAGGTCAATTTTACTTTAAAGTTATATATTTTAATTTGCATGCATAATTTTAACTATGAAATGATAAATTATGTATATTGTGTTGGCAATAAAGGCTTAATAATAATAATAATAATAATATGTTGCCACACCTGCGGACTAGGATGAATGCCTCGTTATCAATCAAAATGGTTTGCAGTTCTTTAAAGTCATTGAGAAAAACACAACAGCATTATATTCCTCTTTCACATTGGTTATCTGTAAGAGCAACATCTATTTCACGGTCTAGCTGTTTGACAATTATACTTTCTTTTTCAATATTAAAATGTTATATTGTTTAAAGAAAAAAGACAGAATGAGGAAAAGTCAGTTCTACATTACAACTTCGTAAAGTCGCAACAAATCTAGCCATTACTGCTCGCCTTGTCAAGTTAAAGAATTCATAATCTGATTCCGGTGTATGTATGCTCGCGTGTTCAAATGTTATGAAATCATTGTCTTAAATATTTCGATCCGGAATTCAGAACGTTCGTCAGAGTCATTTTTACAGATCGATCTGAGAAAATAAAAATCTGAAAAAATATGAATTTGTGTGTGTGTGTGGGGCATACTTAAATTCTATGCAACTATGGGCTTTCTTAATTAATAATATCAATTCAGATTATACATTCAGCCTTAGCACAGAATAAATAATAGTGCACAGTGCAGAACAGAAGGATCAATTTCTGATAGCAAACTTGCGAGTTAAAACTGGTTACAACGTCAATAATGTTCGTAATACTTGGCACTCCTTGGTAGGGACCTTCGTGAAATTAGCCCGCGAAAATAAAATTATTGCAGCACACGTATTAAATCAAAATGCACATTACATCCGCGTGCAAGTGTCTGTATCACTTAGCCCATTACGCGCCATTGTTAATGCCGCTCCTACTGTAGGGTTAGGTGTATGTAAGAAAACAAATTGAATCCTTTGATATTAGTTGGTAGTAGAATACACCGAGGTGTTATGTAATGTATGCAATATTATTTGTTTATATTTCTCTGATGGCTTTGTTTTTAAATTAATGTTAAATGTCTTCTGTCAGTTTTGTTTTATATTGATATTAACTTTCAGTCTTGAATATTAGGTGTTGTATTTCTTAAAAATTTTGAAATGTATGTTAATTTTTATTGTTTTGTTTCCTAATCTAAAATTTTATCTCGTACTTGATATTTTATCGCTGAGAGTTTGTATATCTTAGTTTTCAAAATTTCGTCCAGTGTTTTCGAGTGGTCTTCCAGTCTTTGGATGTTGATTTTTTTTTCAATATTCTTAAGAGGCCTGCATCTAAGTATCCTGTAGCAGATAACAAATTTATTTGGTTTGGTTACTGACCTCTATATATACAAGTATGCTGGACTGGCTATAAACCGTTACATGATGAGGCGATTTGATTTGCGCCATTTTGGCGTTGAAAGCATAAGTGAACATACACGGAACTAATAATAGGGATAAGATAGTGTAACAAAATATATCGATAAAAATTCTATACTCTACCTAAATAAATAGAATGACTATGGATAGATGGCCTCTACCCGTAAAGTCCATTCTTTTTATATATCATATTAATATAATTCCATTATCATTCATCGTCATTAAAGCCCTTCACAATTCCATTGCTGAACATAGGCCTCCCCTAAAGAATGCCACAAAGCACGGTCCTGAGCTACCTGCATCCATCTACTTCCTGCATGTCTTACCAGGTTGTCACTCCATCTATCATTTCGTCTATTATCAAAGTTCAAATTAGTTTTTCTCCATTCTGTTTTGCTTAGTAACTTTAAGTTGCGAAGCATTAAAACTTTCAACTAAGAACCCCGGATTCGCATCCACAGAGCTATACCAGGAGTGTATTACCCGAGGATGTGATGTAATGCTATAATAAACTTTTAGAGTTATTGCAAAAGATCTTAATTCCGAGTGATACTTAGCATGGCTTACATTTTTACCAGTATTTAATATCATCCTTTTAAACAATTGTGGCTTGAAGTCGTCATGCTGATTTAATAGATTTGCACAGTCATCGTTACTTAATTTTTTTCTCTTTAATTCAATAATTACTTTTCTTAAACTAGTAATGCTGACTTTTAATCGTTTCACATGTTGCGCCAGGAGTTTTACACGAGCTCGTATGTTTCTCAAAGATTTTTGAACTCGTTCCAATGCTTTTTTTTAGATGATCTAGGGGAGTATTCATAACGATGATCATGCTTGATATTATCGCAGACTTCAGAAATAGACCAGACTTTCTTCGAAGTGACAGTCTGTTCCAGTAGCAACGTGTGTTCCAACCTATATATACCAAATTTATATTGATAAACAACCATTACACAACAATCGAGAAAACTACACATCACATTTGCCACAGTTTGCTACTAATAAAAAAGAAAAGAAAAATCAAAATACCAACATAAACAAATAGAATCTCTTCCCAGGCTCTCAATCTCGGGCAGCTCCATGTATTCTGGAAGCAGCAACGTACCACCTTCCATGGTTTTGAGATCAACATCCGGATCACCTTTGTCGATGCATATTGCACTAGCTCCTAAGCTTTCCAGCTTCTGCAGTGCCACATATTCTGGAGGGCTCCGACATATTATCGTAATCCATGGGCTCTTGATCGAACACTTGATTGCCTTTACCTGCGGATGTTACGCAAGAGGAAGCTGCCAAAAACCGTGAATGTAAAGGATGGCCAGAATTTGTAAATAAAAAAGAAACTAAAGTAGGGCCACTACGAAGGTAAAGCACAAATTAAATCTTGAGACTCGAGAGAGAATTAAATTTCTAGACTCGCACTTACTAAATATTAAACTCCAATAGTGTTCTTCAACCGCCGCAAATTGGCAGGGCCACGGAAATGCTTTCATGCACATCCGCGGCCACACCAGCGCCAGCCGCCTAATGGCAGCCTCTCCTTAGTTTCCGACTTCTCCCCGTTTTCCTTCTCAGATAAGGCTCACCATAAATACAAGGCACACTGCCCTTCGCGGCCTCTAACTCCCCCTGTACTACAGACTTCCGAGCCCGATATGTGAATGGAGCCAGGAAAAAACGAGCACTTGAAAAATCAAGTGGTGTAGCCTCACCAAAGTCACGGAGTATAATATGGCGCATCGCCAATCGCCATACCAACACTTCTCTTACGACTCCACCTCGACTACAGCGGTACAGGGAAAGGATTCTCCTCTAGCCGCAGCCGACTAACACATATCCAACGTGGCTCGATATCATCAGGCGACCTTTCTACACTTGGCTATGACCCTTGAGTTTGGGGAAAATGAGAAAAGAAGAAATAAAAAACATTCGAAATAATAATTTAACTGGTACTACCAAAATATATTGTCAATATCCTGTACTATTTCAAAGTGGTGCGTTTCTCATGTCTAATAAAACAGTCGTCTGTGAAATGCTTAGAACAAAGATGATCATTAAGGTTGCCCTAGTCGATGGCACGAACTAAGTGGTGGGCGGGGTAAAATGCATGTTATCTCAGCCGACATTACGTGCGAAAGGGATAGACGCTGTGATGAGCAGTAAGAAGCTAGTGCACACACACATACGCACTCGAGTGACGCAATGCGAGACGGCGTCATCGCGTACCTACCTATGCGATTCATTTTTGAATAATAACATAAACTCAAACAGCAATTTGAGCTCCGTATCGCAGTGGCTTAGCAATGAGGCTGTGCTGGGCGCCGCGGGTTCGAATCCCGCACGGAACAAATATTTGTATGGCCTACAAATAGTTGTTCCGGGTCTGGATGTTTGTCCTTGTGCAATTTATGTTTGTAAACTGCCTCCACGATACTGGAGAAAATCCTACTGTGGGGGTAACGTATTTTAAAAAGAGAAAGGAGAGAGAAAACAAATTGGTGTTATTATAACTTAGGATCTGCTGTGTGAAACGTAATTATTATGAACCCAATTTATATACTTAGTTGTTATTATGAAAGTACTGTGTGAACTTAAGTAGATGTTGTTATTATATAATAATTCCTTTGATTTGTTTTTACCTACTTTTTAACCGACTTTGAAAAAAAGGAGGTGGTTCTCAATTCGTTGGTTTTTGTTTATGTATGTTCTGTCTCCCGATTTCTCGAAGATGCCTGAAGCCTGAACCGATTTGGAAAATTATTTTTTTGTTTGAAAGGATATATTTTCCAGATAATCCCACGGTAATCGATGATGGTCAGATAAGGATCTGATGATGGGATCTTGGAGAAATCGGGGGGCACTCTTCAATAAATGACAGCAAATCAACCGCGATTGCTGCTATCGCCTATCTAAGCATTCTTTACACAATCACACAATATAATATCACGCCTGTACCCACTAAAGGGATATAACTCTCAACTAAAAACGGTAACATAAAAAACTTTTTTTGAAAAAATATAACAATTTCTAAAACAAACACAAAAAAGTGTAACATAATTATTTATGTTTTTGTATTTTACTGTAGGTTATGCAAATATTACTGTAGGTACTATGTATTCTAAATAGGTATTTACTTTCCATAGCTAGTTAGCTATTAATAGCCCACAGGCAACTCCCCGAAGTATATGTCAGCCAGTGTCAGGATAACTGCTTTTTCGACAGCGCGATTTTGATGTGAGTAGGGCTTTTATACAAGTTAATTAAATAAATAAAAATGTTAGTTTGTAAATTGTTTATTGATTGTTTGTGTTCAATAGCGGTTTGAAATATTCTCTTAGTACTTAGAAAGTTATCAACAATAGGCATTGTGTCACTGCAGGAACAAGCACAAATGTCTATCAAAATAGTAACGTATATAAACGGAATACTAACAGCACAGACTTCCTTACAGAAGTCCAAAGAACACGTCTAGGCAAGGTAAGTAATTAGAAGAAAACTACAATTTAGAGATCGATTGTAAATCAAATTCACAGTACAGACACAATTAGCGAAATTTGAATAATATTTTGATTTATTTTATAATAGATAACGCTAGTTGCAAACTAAACACTGTATGGGAATGACATCACTGAACGAGTTAGGTGATCAGTTCAAACAAATAAAAGTCGCGATTGTAGAAAGAGATTCGTTACGAAACGTTTGTAGGCTAGGGGGCTTGGCCTGTTTATGCTATTCATAACGAAGGCTATAAAATATGTAGGTACAACTTAGAAACTAAATCCTATGTGTACTTATCTGTTGTTGTGTTGCCCAAATGCAAGAACAAGACGAGACTTAGCCAGTCTTGGTCTTGGTCTTGTGCCAATACACCTGGTCTTGTTCTTGGTCTTGGTCTTGCAGCAAGAGTCTCGCAAGTCTCGCAATTACCTATTAGCCTATTGTTACTTTAGATCTTAGAACAACTTAACATTTTGAGCTTGAATTAACATAGCCATAGAAAGACCAATCAAATTAATAAATGTCTAAACATTTGATGAGAAATTCGAAAAATCAACTAATACCGGGTGGGGTTTGAACCCACGACCTAAGCGATCCGTGCCGATGCTCTAACCAACTGAGCTGTCTACCAAGTCTCACGGCCACGGGAGTTAGTCTGTTTCTTAATAAACGTTTACATTTAATAAGCTTACATGTGCTAAAACTTAGTCAAAATATATAAAAAACAAATTAATGACATTAACTTGACAGTATTATAAAGAACATTATATGTCTAGAAAGAGCTTGATAGACCCTTATACGAAATGGAATAAAAGAGTTATACAATTTACCATTTATTTAAATAAAAAATAAAATTACATAACAGTACACAACAGCTTTGACATTACTGTTACTTTATATTAATTCTTTTGACCAAGAATTAATACAAAGTAACCATCTGGCTGACTCATCACTTAACCTATTTCTATGTTTTCTAATTACTAATGATGCTTTAGAAAATAATCTCTCAGCAGGTACTGAAGTTGCAGGTATTGAAAGAAAATCACGGGCCATCTTCGATAAAGTCGGATATTCTGTCTCATGCGTCCTCCACCACTCTAAAATGTCTTCCGAACTGGCGGCTCTGGGTTTACTTAGGTACTCCTCCAACTCGTCTATAACTAAGCCTTGATGAAAAGATCCAGATCGAGATGACGTCGAGGGACATGCATACAATTTCACAAAGTCTATTACGTCTTCATCTTCATCATGTTCACATACTTTCTTTTCATTTCTTGGTGATTCTAGAGATGTATTCATTGAGTGTAGACTTTTATATTCTTTATAAAGTTCATTAAATTTGCGCAGGCTTTCTGTTTTAATTTGCTTCCCCCATAATGTCATGTCAAAAGTCTGAGTCTTATGCCTTGGGTCTAAAATTAAAGAGGTACAATAAATCCAGTTGCTCTTTTTATAATGTTTAAGCATTTTCTCTCGAGCTGCTTGAAAACCCAGAATGAGCCTTTCATCCATTTCCGATCGATTAGGTTTCTCATCTAATTGTTTTACCATGGATTCAATTTTATCGAGCAAGAGATTGAATGACTAGCGGTAATGTAACATATTTTTCTCCACCAAGTTTCGTTGATAGAAGTTTAAAGTTTATTAGAAACTTATGTATTTTTTCGAGTATTTGCCATTCACTATCTGTGATTTAAAAATCATTCAATTCGGTGACAGAAGTGCACAATATGTTAATGCCAGTTCTCACTTTTAAACCAAATCCAATCATATCATGTGTGGAATTCCATCTCGTTGGACAGTCGAGTATAGGGTTCAGATTTGACGGCACGCCAGCTGCTTCACAAGCAGACTGAAACTTCCTCTTCAATATCTCACTTCTTTTTATTTTACTGGAAATACTGCGTAATTTTGTTATAGCTGTACGTGAGTCAGCAATATTTGGCGCATATTCTTCATCTTCCTCAGTTTCGTCGTTCAACAGCAGTATAAATAATCTTCATACTGTTGTTATTGTCCCTTATTGTCAGTTTCACTGTGTAATGCTAAGGTATTTAATAAATATTGTACACCGAGGTTCAAAATGTGAGCAAAGCACCGGAAATTTTGATTGTCTGAATCAAAGTGTGGCAGCTGTTTGTCCAATTCATACATAAATTTGGTATTTGCAGTTGCGTTGTCGACAGTGATACTCTGTATTTTATCAATTATGTCATATTCCAATAAACATTCGTGGAAAATCGTTGCAATATCTTCTCCAGTATGTCGACCGCGTGATTGTATAAAATCAAGGATTACAGATCGATACTTCCATTCGTTGTCTATATAATGAATAGTGACCCCGTAGTAACTCCTACCAGCAATTGACGTCCATCCATCAATGGTAAATGACATTTTAGATGAAAATTGTTGTAGTCGTTTCTTAAGATTCAATTGAAGCTCTTCAAACCGTTCTTTGACCTTCCTTCTAAGTGTGGACCGAAAATGGTGAATTGATCGAAAATATACTTGTGTAGCTTCGTCATCGAAAAATGAGAAGGGAAGATATTTTTTAACCATCCAATGAACTGTAGCTGTCGTGATATTGTCATTGCTATTTTCAGACTAAAATAAAACAGTAAATCATGTGTCTCGCCGATTATAAAAACAAATGAAAATATGAGTGAATTATAAATACATATTTAACACTATAATCTATATATATATATGTGTATAAATATATATATATATATTTATTGTATGTATATATATATATATATATATATATATATATATATATATATATATATATATATATATATATATATATATATATAACTACCACTCACTGACTGACTATAACGATATCTCAAGAACTATAAACTTGAAGTTTGTAAGGTAGGTTCCTTTTATGGCATAGAGATCAGTTAAGAAACGGTATTGAGAAATTCTATCCCTAAGGGAGTGAAATGGGAGTTGGAAGTTTGTATGAAAGTCCTACGTTTTTGAAGTTAGAGACACGAAAATCGGCATTAAAGTTATAAGTTTTCAATAATAAAATCCTGATTAAGCTGTTTTACGAAATCCTAACCCTAAGGGGGGTGAAATTGGGGTAAAATGGTTACATGCAAGTCCTATATTTTTAAAGTATAGATATGAAGATCGACATTTACTTTATTAGTTTTAAATAATAAATACTTGCATAGTTAAGCTTTACCTATATAGCCTCTTTATATTTAGGTAAGACTTTTGCAGCGAGAAAATTTCAAAATCTCATAGGAAATCAGATATTGAACGCGGACGAAGTCGCAGGCGGCCACTACTTATATAATATATGTGTTATGTAATTGTGTGATAAGTATATTTTTTCTTACCTGTCCACTTTTTCCGGTGGTTATAAAAGAGCTTGTGATATCTCCACTTAATTTTGGTTTTTCAGGAAGAAATATTTGTGATTCCTTTTTGTGGAAAGATATTAGATGCTTCCTTAAGCCTGAAGTGTTTCTGTTTTTCATTTTTATTTCAACCTTTTTATGTTGGCATAATTTACACAAAGCAATTTGGGGTGCATGAATTATGTCGAAAAACTCATCAAATTTACTTTTAGGTCTTTTAGATCTATAACTCCAACTCTCACTACTCCGACTAGAACTATTCGACTCTTCGTCACTCATGTCAAATTGTAAACTTATCACTCCGAGAACAACAAGGATTAGAGTAAAAACAATTAATACATTAGACTCGAAGCAAAGCTCAATTGGGAATGACTGGAATTAAAATAAATACTACTATTTGTAAGTACACGCCGAAAGACCGACAAAGGAAAGTTCGGCATCCTTTGATAAAATTAATGATTCTTCAGAAAATTAATAAAGTAGATGCGTTGCCAGATAGGTATAGTGTGCCTAAGTAAAAATGAAATGTAAATATGTAAATAAAATTGTGTATATTATGTTCTTCTTGTGATTGAATTAATCTACGTTAATTAAATTAAATTTGCCTTCACTCGTTTGAAATTCAAAATTCAAATATGTTTTATTCAAGTAGGCATTAAAAATACACTTTTGAATAGTCATATAATCACTGTTTTCCCCAATTTTTTCTTTTCCATGTCCAGGGGTTCTGATTCTACTGAGAAGAATCATGGAAGAAAGTAAGAAACTCAGTAGTTGCTCTTTTCAAAATATTTTTACAGTATTGAAATAATACTAGTTTTTACGGAATTTATCGCGTATATTTAACTTTTTAAATACCCGACGTTTCGAGAGCTTTACAGCACCCATGGTCACGGGAAGGACTGAGATGTTCAACGTCCAGATGTCATAGTTAACCGCGGTTACCATAGATTAAAATTTAACTTTTTGTTCCGATCTACACAGTATGAACTTATGGTATCATGAAGTCTTGCAGTTGTATGCTTGGGTTGGGATTTAATTTTATTTATTATAGGATCCCAAGCAGATGGTAGTACCCAGCCATCTTCTCTATTGAAATTAGGATGTTTTTTGATTTCAATAGCCTCGCGAATCATCCTTGGAAGGAATCGGTGTTCTTTAGCGAGGATTTGTGGTCTATCAAATCTGATGTAGTGACGGGGGCGATCCTGTACGTGTTCACAGACTGCAGACTTCCCGGAGCGTCGATTCTTCACATCAGCTATATGTTCTTTTACACGGGTTTTAATTGATCTTTTAGTGTGTCCTACGTAGGAGAGACCACATTTACCATCAAGCTTGTACACTCCTGCATCTTGCGGAGGGACGTTACACTTGACTGATGGTAAAAAACTGACCAATCTTCTTCGGCGGCTTGAAGTATGTTTTGATGGAAGCGCGCTTCAAGATGTAGCCAATCTTGTCAGTGACTCCTCTAACATATGGCAGTACAGCAGGTACACGCTCGACTGTGGCCGGCTTCACTCGTTCTCTGTGACGTAGGCGCGGGACCCGAAGCTTGTTGTCAAGCAAAACTTGCTTGACGTGTTGGAGCTCGGCAGCCAGGTGTTTACTGTCACAGATCCCTCGTGCTCTCTGAAACAAAGATTTACCCACGGTAGCTAACTGTGAAGGATGGTGGTGAGAATCACCATTTAAATATCTATCTGTATGGGTCTTTTTTCTATACACAGTATGGCTCAAGGATTCCGAATTACTAACACATCTAGAAAGGCTAAAATTGTTTGCCTCTAACTCCATTGTGAACTGAATTTTAGAATTTATAGAGCTAAGATGGTCTAAAAATGCAGTTACTTTATCTAAAGGTAGAACGACACTTTCACAATTCTACCTTCAAAAAACACACATTTCCAAAAATCGAGATTTGCAGTGAACTTATTATAATAATTACTTACTAGAATAAATTATTATGGTATCTACCTAACCTTACCATTATCTAATTACAATATTCCTTGCGAGATCAGCATAATGTATTCGTGTCCATTCTGAGCACCCGGAAACTTATTTTATTCTTTGGAACATGTACTCTGTGGTGGCATTCAAACAGTGTCAAATGTAGTGCGTGCGAAGATTGAATGCGATATCAATAGAAGCCGCCGGCGCGTGTATCTTGACCTTGTACTTCCGAATAGCTGCAAAATTTCTTTGACAGGTCAGTATTCGACCTTTGATGATGCCGACAACAAGACGCCGCGCACTATGAATGTGCCGATGGTCAAAACTAGGGATGCACTGTTTTTTCTTTTAATGGATATTTTCATCCGCTATGTATATTTATGGTATTGTTCGTAATGCGCATAAGTCCAATTTTCCAAATTTTTTTTATATATTTTTTTGCGTCTCATAGAGTCCCTAAGCGTATACCCGAACTCCTATACTCCCTGAAACGACACTCATTCCTAACTGCAAGACGCAAGAGTCTCGCAGGCTTAGTCTTGTTCTTGCTCAAATCTTGCACGGTCAGTCTTGGTCTTGGTTTAGCTAAAATTAGGCGGTCTTGTTCTTGGTCTTGGTCTTGCAAAAATGCAAGAACAAGACCAAGACTGCAAGACCAAGACCGATTTTGGGCAACACTACTTATCTGTATTCATAACCCAATATCTAAGGTAGGTTGATGCGCTCCTTCGTTTTTATATAATTCGTATTATTCTGTAATACCATAGCAAAGCTACTACTATTTTATTTAGTAGTAGCTTATATAGTAGTATAGTAAATTATATATAAAAAATATGAGTATGTCTGAGGTAAGGTTAAATATAAACAAATATTTTGCCAAGTGCGAATCGGACTTCCGAGCTTCCGAGATTACAAGATTTAAATACCATACATATTACTATCGATCAAAAAAGCCAAAAATACACGTCTTTTTCTAGTAGAAAATCCTTTAATTTCAAAATTATTTTTACCACTTGCTGTTATAGCGGCAACAGAAATACACGTTCTGTGAAAATTACAAACATCTACCTGTTACGGATCATGAGATGCATCTCATGGTGCCCGCTGACAGACACACGGACAGCGGAGCTTCGTAATAGGGCCCTGCTGGTTACCCTTCGGGTACGGAATCCTAAAAAGTACTAAGTTGTCCACTCACATCTGTATGATTCTTTCTTCAAAGGACCATATTAGCCTGGTTCTCGTATGACATGACCAATATAATACCTGGACTGACCTCTCTGAGTTTGTTTCGGCAGATCGGGTGCTTCTTCTCAGTTTCATGTTTTTGTTGTGTTTTTTAAAAAAAACAACTTACAAAACACATTTTATTTATCATTGACTGCCCTTCTTAGATTATTATGTACTTACATAAATTACATTAGGTATATTAGGATATGAGATTCCTATACGTAAGCACGATTATCGAAAATCTAAAAATTACCTATTCTAATTAAATTAATAGACAATTTTAAGATTTTCGATAATCGTGCTTATCTATGAGATGTTTTCGTTAGTTAGCAAATTAAAGTAGTTAAGTACCTAATGTACTACCTGTATCGAAAGTTCATTATTATGTACCTACCTGTTTTCAATTTTAACTAAATGTGCTTCAATAAACTTATGGGCACACTTTAGCAGCTATATTTATCCCGGCTTCAGCAATGGACACGAACAAAAGAAAGCAATTTTTCTAAATAAAGATGTAGATATGTAGGTATTACAACCATAAATAGATAGCAGCGGCTAACCTAGTATGTGTGAGTGCGCGCTGCGCCCTCCTCCGTCCGTCCCACTGATCGGGGAAACAATTTGTAGCGAAAGGCAAGATGTTTTATAACAAAAACGGGCGCGCGAAATTTTATAAACAGACCTTTGGTAGTCTGGATGTCACGAAAAATCTATTGAATGTATAATATATAATCTTCTTATGGTATTTATTTCCGCCCAAAGATGTGTTAAAACTAGTGTTGAAATTCGGAATTTTCGACGCTTATAACTTCTAAACATACTCTTTTTTACCTTTTTGTTTCCATACAGGGATAGAAAATGATGAGACAAATTAAATCATTTTTTATTTTGAACGTACACCATCAAACAGTGGAGTAATCCCCGGACTACGTTTGTATGGAAGAATAAGCGACTAGTGTACCCTTAAGTTTTTAACGCCAATTCACAATATTTATGCCTTTAAGCCATAATTTTAGTCTAGGTTCAGTTGGAAACCTGTTAATTAATAAAAATTTGATAATTATCTGTTGTTGGCGACTTTGTTTGTTAACAGATATTGGTAGGAAAGAACATCGATAAGTATTATAGACAAGGAACTCGACAACCCTATTGAATTTTATTTTTTATAAAAACTCAGTAATATACAGCCAAACATGTTAGTAATTCTGATATTAAGATTAGTAACAATTTTTAAGTATCTTTATTACCAGATAGTTTTACCTAATTTGTTTATTATTAGCTGCAAATTCACTTACTTGTGGAATATTGTACCATTTTCCTTTTGGTAACGAGTTTTACAGATTATGCACACTCATTATTATTAAAAATAATTCTTATAATGTAACTAAAATTATACACAATCAAAAAACATAAAACACATACATAAAACATTTTTTAAATAAGACAATTTAAATAAGACAACAGACTTTGGCATATTTCAATATTAGTTCTCAAGACGATAAATAGTGGCGTTTCAAATTGGCACAGACATTTTGTATGGTATAGCCAGTCCAGCGTACTTGTATATATAGAGGTCAGTGGGCTTGGTGCACCAACTTTAGTGTCTCGTTTTGTCCCATTAACTGACCCATTCGTGTTGCAACCTTACTACAGCTGCAGCATGGCATTTCCATATAACACACGTACTCTACACAAATAAATTGAACTTGAAGAAATTTGAGTGCCAGTCCTAATCTAATAGTGCACCATTGGTTGAAATTTTCATAGATTGCGTAGATTACCGTTTAACTATGCCGTTATCTTAGGTAAGCGCCTTCTGCAAGAGAGGAATGTGGTGGCGCATCACATTGCGTTTTATATATAATGCCTGTTGCGTCGTATGAATCCACTCGGTTAAATAGTAGATGTCTATTAGGTGATTGATGAAAACTAATGACAGTTCATCTCGGCACTAAATAAGATCAGATTTTACAAAAAGTGTATACTAAATAATATTTTTAACATAGTAAATAAAACAAGTACATAACAATCAGATGTATTGCTGGACCATGATTTCTATAAACTTCTTAATATTTAAAATCATAAAAGATGTTTTATTTTGTTGCTTTCAGAATCTTAAATAAATATACAAGGTTGTCCATGACAAGGAATGCAGTGTGGACACTATCAAATCTTTGTAGAGGCAAAAATCCTCCTACAAACTTTGAAGCTGTGGCACCTGGTGAGTATCATGTCTTAGTATATTATTCAAAAAATGGTCAAAAAACTTCAGGAAAAATTATAAGTCTGCTCAGGAAATAGTTCCATTCTGTGTTAAAATATTGTTTTAGGTCTCGGATAAGTACCTTTGCATATCTGCCTTCAAGCAGCAGGGAATCCTATGGTTAGGCTAGAGGATATCTGTAAGCCTCAGTTTAAAGTTGGTTGTAGGTGTGGATATGCTGCAGTAGCTACTTACTATCAGATGGTCTATTAGTTTGTTACTCCAAAATGTACATGTTATAACAGCTGCTACAGCCTATGTATGTCCCACTGCTGGGCACAGGCTTGCTCTCATTTTGAGAGGCAATGACTGTCCATGGCAAGGAAGTGTCCGCTGCGCTGCCCCGATGCATGTTAGCGAATTTTACATGTCTTCGAAAAAAAATTTTCTTATTTCTCAGACATGCAGGTAAATCAGCACTTACAATAACAATTCAGAGCCGGCGGGGATCGAACCCGGGTTGCTCTCGTACTGTGAAATTTAGAGCGCTTACCATCTGAGCTACCACGACTCTTATATTTAACAGCTGGGGTAATTATGAATTAAAGAGGGCGACTGAACCAAAAATGACTCATTTAGGAAGTACCAATTCAGGTTGTTATAGTGGTAGAGCCACGCGGCAGCTTTGCTGTTGCATGTATGGGCCGGCTCAAACTGGCTCAAACCACGACCTCACAGAATACCGGCGTGAAGTGGAAACTCTGCTTCCGCGTTTCGTCTGGTGAGTGCAGGTGGCCGGAGGCCCAAGTCCCCCTCCCCATCAACATGGTAGCGGAATTAAATGATACCAGGAGGGTACCAGCACCCCTGGAGAATCCCTCGCTGAGCATCCACTACCATGTCTCTCCACGCCTGAGCGTGGGTGCTCAGGCAGCCCCGCGTATTCTGGGGGGGGGGGAGGCAAAATTCCGCTCAAGACTACAACTGCTCGAGGCAAACGGAGCAACAAGACCAAGGCGACCCCTGCCACACTATCCGTGAATTTCTGCAATATCAGGGGACTTCACTCTAACCTAAACGCCGTCCACTACCATCTCGAGACGGCGAGGCCCGCTCTGCTCTTTCTGACCGAGACGCAGGTATCCTCTCCGGCAGTGGCGAAGCTTCCAGTAAAACCGAAAAGCCGGGCTTGCCTTATTAAACCTGAATCAATCAATAATATCAATCAATAATATCAACTAATAAAATAACTCGTAAAATGTTTCAAGCTATTTCAAATTTCCCGCGCACTCCACTGTTCGACACATGTCGACCAATGACCTCGTATTGCCTTAGCGATACTGCTGCTGTCATAAAAAATGAGTTTTAATAGAGCTAATAGTTGTCTCTCTCGCTCGCGTGGGCTTTTTACGAGGCTTTCGAGAAGACGATCGCTCTCTTTCTAACCTATGGCAAAATATTCTATAATGAAATATAACTACGATTGTATATATAGCAATTAGTATAGAGATTTAAAGCCAGGCTTTTGGGAATAAATTTGTTAAAAGCGGAGGCGCGCGGGCAATACGTTTGCAAGTTCATTTCACGTTTCAATGTTTATTTACTCTGTGTGCTTAACTTAAGCGATTTAATATTACTAGTTCAAAATTTATGCTTTTTTAAAGATTTTTAATGAAAATGGAGGATAATAGTGTTCCTTGTGATGAATTGAAGTGTGTTAAAGTGATAATCGGAGAGGAACTCTTTAAACTTTGTTTGAGATAATACACAAGGTTAAGAGTGTATTTCAGTCTTATAAATTATCGTAATTAAAAACCTTACCAACATTTTACGTGGACTTAATTAAATCTTTCCATAAGAAAGCGAGACGATTCCACTTATCTCATTTCTTATCCATTAGAATGTAAATATATTTTTTTTAATTTTGTACATAGTTTGTTTGTACTTTGTTCGTGTTTTACTTTTGTTCATGTATTGTATTAGATGTAAATATTTTTTTTCTTTCGCTTTAAACAAACCCAAACGCCTTTCTTCAAAGCCACCGAAGCTATGCAATTGCTGATATGTAATACAATCTATCTAGCAGTGGTATGCCTTCTGTATGCTTTGTTAAACACGTCCTTGACAGCACTGAATATGAAACTGGAGCGTGGAGACAGATCAAGATTGGTGTATTTTTATAGACAGCGACGACCATCCGCGCGTCTACAGTGCCTCTATAGGTCCCATAGCGGTAATGCCGAAACAGACCGACTCTTCGACCACGTCCAAATGGCTACAGATTCGTTGCTACAGCAGATCCCCTCCGCAGAGATCGTGATCCTCGACGACTTTAACGCCCATCACGCCGAATGCCTTGGTTCACGTTTGACCAATCATGCAGGGAGGTCTGTTCATGATTTTGCCTTGGCATATGGTCTGACACAACTGGTTACATCGCCTACGCGGATTCCAGATGTGGAGGATCATGCATCTTCCCTGTTGGACCTTCCGCTGACCTCTCACCCGGACGGATATCAGATTTCCGTCGACGCCCCTTTAGGCTCCTCGGACCATTGTCTTGTTCGGAGTGTGGTGCCACTCACGCTGAAATCGCAGTTGCATTCTGCAGGCTGCCGCCGTGTTTGGTACTATAGGTCAGCCGATTGGGATGGGATGCGGTCTTTCTATGCATCCAACCCTTGGGAGCGGGTTTGCTTCTCGCCGGACGATCCCAACGTTGTTGCGGATTCTGTCGCTGATGTGGTACTTCAGAGTATGGAACTTTTTATTCCTCCCTCTGTGGTGCCCATTGGAGGCAAATCTCAGCCATGGTTTGGTCGCTCCTGTAAAATAGCATCATGCTATTAGCAGGAGTGCTACCAAGCCTGGGCTGACGCATCAACGTCCCGGGATGTAAACACCAGCGCTCTAAAAAAGAAGTATTATTCCGCCTCTAGGTCCTACAAGAGTCATTGCCAAGGCAAAGTCAGAGCACATAGGCAGAATTGGCGAGAAACTAGTTCGCCTTCCTTCTGGAACCCGTGCATTCCGGTCTCTCGCCAAGGCTGTCCAGGGGAATTTCTGTCAGCCATCTCTTCCATATCTGCACAGGGAGGACGATTCACTGACCCATACCGCAAAGGAGAAAGTCGATCTGATAGGCTCTTTCTTTGCGTCCAACTCGACTCTCGATGACGGAGGGAGTACGCCGCCGACCATCCCGCGGTGTGAGTGCTCCATGCCGAAAGTGCAGTTTACACAGCGCTCGGTTCGCAAAGCACTTCTCTCCCTGGACATCCACAAGTCGAGTGGGACTGACGGAATCCCCCCAATTGTACTGAGGACGTGTGCTCCGGAGTTGGCACCGGTTTTAACGCGTCTTTTCCGGTACTCCTACTCCCTAGGTGTAGTCCCGAAATCATGGAAGACGGCTTTCGTCCACCCGATCCCTAAAAAAGGCGACCGCTCAGACCCGTCCAACTACCGGCCTATCGCCATCACCTCCTTGTTCTTCAAAACAATGGAGTCTTTTGTTAACTGCCCGCTCATGATGTACCTTGAGGATCACCAGCTGATTAGTTATCGCCATTACGGTTTACGCCGTGGTCGGTCAGCTGGTGATCTTCTGGTCGACTTAACTCACAGATGGGAGGAGGCAGTAGAGTCCAAGGGGGAGGCATTTACTTTGGACAATGCGAAGGCCTTCGATCGGGTTTGGCACAAAGCGCTTCTTTCGAAGCTCCCTTCCTATGGGCTTCCCGAGAAAATGTGCGATTGGATCACCAGCTTTCTTGCAGATCGGAGCATCAGGGTCGTTGTAGACGGTGCAAGCTCCGATTACAAGCCTATCAATGCTGGTGTTCCACAAGGCTGCATGCTATCGCCAACGCTGTTTCTTCTGCATATCAATGATATGTTGCAAACCCGTAACATTCATTGCTACGTTGATGACAGCACTGGTGATGCTCTGTACACCGGCCGTGCCAATATTTCTCGGGAAAACGTCTCCGAGTACCGGGACAAACTTGTGTCTGAAGAACAGAGACTCGGATTGGGGGCGACTAAATCTAGTCCAGTTTAACCCCCAGAACCGTTAACCGCTAAAAAGAACCCCTTTGTCGTATCTCCTCAGTTTCAGGGCACCCCCCTTGTTGCCTCAGCTAGTATCGGAATCCTCGGCGTCGACATATCGAGTGACGTGCAGTTTCGTGGTCACTTGGAAGAGAAGGCCAAATTGGCCTCTAAAAAGTTTGGCGTGCTCAGCAGATCGTAACAGTATTTCGTGCCGGCACACCGCCTGCAACTTTACAAGGCGCAGGTTCGGCCGCACATGGAATACTGTTCCCATCTCTGGGCTGGGGCTCCCCAGTACCAGCTCCTTCCACTTGACCGCATCCAGCGCAGAGCGGCTCGAATCGTCGACGACCGAGTGCTTTCCGATCGGCTCGATTTGAGCTCTCGACTTTCGCATATACCATGGGGATTGCTCTGAGGAATTGTTCGGATTAATCCCAGCCGCCAAATTTCATGAACGCACTACGCGGCAAACGTCCCGATACCATCCACACCATCTAGATGCTTGGCGGTCCACCATTGTACGTTTCAAAAAGAGTTTTCTTCCGCGTACAACCTCTCTGTGGAATAGTTTACCACCGGCGATTTTTTCGGACCGATACGACCTGGGGCTCTTCAAGAAAAGAGCTTATTCCTTTCTAAAGGGCCGGCAAAGCACCTGCAATTCCCCTGGTGTTGCGGTTGATCATGGGCGGCGGTAGTCACTTAATATCAGGTGAGCCGTATGCTCGTTTGCCCCCTCTTCTATAAAAAAAAATCCTTGTGTCAGATTTTGTAACATAGAGAAACTTCGAGCGCCATTTTCTGTTTCATTTATAGGTATTCCAGTATTAGCCAGACTACTTCACCATACTGACGCAGATGTACTGAGTGATGCTTGTTGGGCTCTCTCTTATCTATCCGATGGACCAAATGAAAAAATTCAAGCTGTTATTGATGCCGGAGTTTGTAACAGGCTTGTTGAATTACTAATGTAAGTATTGTTTTTGAAATTATTTATTGCAAAATTTGGTTTATTTTGTTTTTTACTACTAAGTACCAGAAGAAACGCCAAGACTTGGTCGTTTGCAACAGCCCATAGGGCTCTCTGTGCATTTTTCCACGCGCCCCACACAGCCGTACAGATTTCGTTTCCGGTGTCTCTTCTGGTCTCTTACAGTCTATTAAAGTTCACCGCTGAACATAGGCCTTCCCTGTAGATTGCCTCATAGGGGGGACATTTGCTAATGTTGCCACTTACGTATTGCTTATAGTAAAATCCAATTAGGCATTAAAAACAAAATATCGCATTTTTGCATATACGCTCCTATGGTTTGAGACCAGCGATATATAACCCCATATCATCCTATGGGTGGAGGCAACAGAAGATTATTGGTATGAAAAGACAGCACGAAATATTTTATACATTTTTATGCTGTATCAAGGTTTATATGTAAAATATGACCCTTTTGAGATAACGGGATTTTAAGACATAAAACTAGAGCTCATTTTATCGGGTGAAAAAATAATAAAAAATTATTCTACTTACAGATTTTTTTACAAATATTTAAATTTTTTCATCATCTTCATCATCATCATCATTACAGCCCTTCACAAGTCCACTGCTGAATATAGGCCTCCCCCAAGTAATGCCACAAAGCACGGTCCTGAGCCACCTGCATCCATCGACTTCCTGCATGTCTTACCAGGTCGTCACTCCATCTAGTGTGGGGTCGCCCTACACTACGCCTACCGGTACGAGGCTGCCACTCGAGAACCTTTCTTCCCCATCGGTTATCGGTTCTTCGAGCTATATGGCCGGCCCATTGCCACTTCAGCTTACTAATCCGTTGGGCTATGTCGGTCACTCTGGTTTTACAGCGGATATCCTCATTTCTGAGTTTATCACGCAGTGAAATTACGAGCATAGCCCTCTCCATAGCTCGCTGAGCGACCTTGAGCGTCCTCATGCGGCCAGCGGTGAAGGACCACGTCTCAGATCCGTAAGTCATCACTGGCAACACGCACTGGTTATACACTTTAGTTTTCAGAGATTGAGGTATACCTGACGAGAAGATGTGTCGTAATTTCCCGAACGCTGCCCAGCCGAGTTGAATCCGTCGATTGACCTCTCGGTCGAAGTTGGACTTACCTAGTCGGACTATTTGTCCCAGGTAAACGTACTCGTCAACAACTTCGAGCATACTGCTCCCAACAACTACCGGCATAGGTGTGACATGGACATTAAACATGATCTTTGTTTTGTCCATGTTCATCTTAAGACCTATCCGTTGGGAGACACCATTGAGGTCATTGAGCATAGTGCTAAGGTCCTCCAGCGATTCTGCCATAAGGACTATATCGTTTTTTCATAAAAATAAAATTATAGTTTTTGTCAGTTATTAAGTTTAAAAAAAAACTCGCCTATTAACATATTTTTTATAACTAATATCAAACCTGTTTTATCAGCTACAAAATGATACCAAAATACCTTACCGTTTGTTGAAAACGACCCCACGTAAGTACTTTGGAGTAAGGAGAGCAGGTAGCGGTCCTTTTAGCGACAGGGGAAGGCGATAAAAAAATTTTGAAGTGAAAACTTCTTTAGCATCGTTGTGATTTGAAAGTCTATGAAACGAAAAAACGACAGCAAAAAGAGACAGACATAAATTCATAAGATTTAACGTGGTAGAAAATGATATAGGAAGCTTACAGCTCAATGCTCGCGAGAAAAAGTCGTAAACTCCGTCGAAACGGCGTCGCTTATGCGTTTTGTTCAACAAGGTACGTAGGTGTCGTGGGCATATGGATACAGAATAAATAATAATACTACGTACTATGGATTAAACAAGCAGTGAAGAACGGCCAAACCTCAACTTCGTAATAGGTAAGATTGATATACTCGTAAATCGCTATGTATTCCGGGTTTCGCTACAGCCTGTTGAGCTTGATTACCTTTTGACCAGTGGCGAAGCCTCCATTAAAGCCGAAAAGCCAGGCTTGGCTTATCAAACTGAATCAATCAATAATATCAATCAATAATATCAACTAATAAAATAACTCGTAAACTGTTTCAAACTATTTCAAAGTTCTCGCGCACTCCACTGTTCGACAAAGGTTCACCGATGACCTCGTATTGCCTTAGCGATACTGCTGCTGTCATAAAAATGAGTTTTAATAGAGATATTACTTGTCTCTCTCGCTCGCGTGGGCTTTTTACGGGGCTTTTGAGAAGACGATCGCTCTCTTTCTAACCTATGGCAAAGTATTATATAGTGAAATATAACTACGATTGTAATATAGCAATTAGTATAAGAGATTTAAAGCCAGGCTTTAGGCATGAAGTTGTCAAAAGCGGAGGCGCGCGCGCAATACGTTTGCAAGTTCATTTCACATTTCATTGTTTATTTACTCTGTTTAGTTTAAGCGATTTAATATTGCGTTGAAAATTTATGCTTTTTTAAGATTTTCATGAAAATGGAGGATAATAGTGTTCTTTGTGATGAATTGAAGTGTGTTAAAGTGCTAATCGGAGAGGAAAAGGTAAAATCTTTAAAATTTGTTGAGATAATACACAAGATCAAGAGTGTATTTCAGACTTATCAATTATCGCAATTAAAAAACAGTTATTGGTACAAACGTTCACCAACATTTTACATGGACGTAATTAAATCTTTCCTTAATAAAGAGAGACGATTCCATTTAGAATGTAAATAATTAGTTTTTTTTTTAATTTCGTACATAGTTTGTTTGTACTTTGTTCATGTTTTACTTTTGTTCATGTATTGTATTGTATGTAAATATCTTTTTTTCGTTCGCTCAAACAAACCCAAACGGCTTTCTTGAAGGCCACCGAAGCTATGCAATTGCTGATACGTAATACAATCTATCTAGCAGTAGTATGCCTGTGTGCTTTGTTAAACACGTCCTTGACAGCACTGAATACGAAATTGGAGCGTGGAGACAGATCAAGATTGGTTTATTTTTATAAGACTGCTAAAAACAACAATCTAAATTTTTATCAATTTATATCTTGGGCTTGCCCTAGTTTGGAGCTCTAGCTTCGCCACTGCTTTTGACCATGATCTGTTGAATGTGCTTGTCGTAGGTCATCCACGTTTCATCATCAGTGATTAATCTTTTCAAAAATGGTTCGGTTTCATTACATTACAATAGAAAGTCGCAAATGAGTACACGATTCATTAAGTTTTTTGCACTGTGCTCATGTGGTACCCAAATATCGAGCTTTTTAGTATAGCCAGACTTTTTCAATTGGGTCAAAATTGTTTTTTGGGCAATTTTGAATTCCTCAGGTATGTCGTAACTACTAACATAACGACCTTGTTTCTCTTTTTCAAAAATGGCATCAACTTAATTCGTATGACCTGAGCGAACTGCGTCTTTGACATCAAATTTCCCAGACTGAAAACGCTTGAACCAACTTTGTGCCATTCTTTATTTTTTTCGCGCTTTGAGTCGCATTTTTTTCTATTTTGTAATAAAATCAGAAGGTATCAAATTTCTTTGTTAGATTCACTCATTTTGGCTGGCAGAAAAACAATTGAAAAATGGGTGTGTTTTTTACTTTTCTTTTTCTTAATCTCCTTTATGTTAAAGTCAAAGTATATAGGCTGTAGCCTATATACGTCCCACTTCTGGCCACAGGCCTCCGCTCATTTCTGAGAGGGTTTTAGTGCAAGGAATCGTCCGCCGCACTGCCTGCGTGTTGGCGAACTTCACATGTCTTCGAAATATATTTTTTCTTATTTCTCAGATATGCAGGTTTCTTCACGATGTTTTCCTTCACCGTCGAACACGTGGTAAATCAGCACTTCAAATTACAATTAACAATTTCATTAGTGCCGGCGGTTGATCCTGTTTGATCGCGTATATGTATTGATATTAAAACCAGTCAGATACAAACAGTAAAATCAAAAAGATTTTTCTTCACTTTGTACAAACAAAATACGAAAAAACTTTTTTAAACATTATGTTATTCACGTTACGTCCTATTTGATTTTGCTAGTCCAAGCATGTTAGGTGGCCATTGTTCTTTAAAATATAAAGCATTATGGTAACAGGGGCTAATAGAGGGCTCTTATGCTCAATAAATGTCGCTAGTTGGGCCGAAGTTTATTTTTTACACAGATCACACATCTTGCATCACCATTGAAAAGTTGCGTTTTAAATAAAAGTTTCTATTGTATGGTTTATATTGTTTCTATTGTATATATTGTGTCTGTATTATATACACAATAATAACAAAAAAGGTATATACACAAAAGAATGCCTCAGTAGTGTATTATTTAATTTTTTTATACATTCTTAATTTTTTAAATTATTCTACTTCTAGGTTTATCCATAGTTTGGTTAATCCATTTCAAATCTAATATAAAGTATAACTAATATTTCGGAAAGAAACATTAATCTCTTCACTTCTCTTACAATTAAATTTTCCCCGCTTTGAAATCTGTCAAATATTTCACCTCAATCCTTAGGGCGCTATCTTAATGGCAGAAAATGTCGTGGATTGGATTGGAACCAAATTAGAAATACGAATTCACCTTTGTTATATTTATTATAATTATTATTTATTTGCAGGCATAACAAATCAACAGTAGTGTCTGCAGCACTAAGAGCGGTGGGTAACATTGTGACAGGCAACGACGCTCAGACACAGGCTGTACTCAACTGTAATCCACTTCCTAGCTTACACGTGTTACTTCGGTCCAGCACCGAGGCAGTGAGGAAGGAGGCTTGCTGGACCTTATCTAATATTACTGCAGGAAATGCTCTACAGATTCAGGTATATTATGTGAATATTTTGTAAATAAAGTCAATCTATGAAGATAAAGGAGATGGTCCATTTCAGGCCCAGTATATATATGTACACTATACCGTAAAAAAGCGAAAAATTCAGGGATTTCATTAATATTTTATATAAGAGAATAAATCCAACTAAATAACTTGCTAAAAATAAAAATGCAATCCCAATTTTTGATGATTTTACAAAATGGCGCCCTTCAGTTATAAAATTATATATCAAATGTCATGTCTGATAAATGACTTGCGTCATGAAATTGTGTAGGTAGTGTAATATTTTTTGTTTATTCCGAGCTCCTTGATTACTTTGATATTGATATGCAAATATCGACAAGAACATTACTTGTTCCAAGAGCAAAATAGCACATCCAAAGTTTCGAGACATTTTAGCTATTGTACATAATAAATCTACCTGATACACAGCATTTCAGAATTAAAATATCTGTCAATAAATTTAACAATAACCTCATGACAGTTGACAGCTAACTTCAAAACAACATCAATTCGCCATTAGTGTTACAGTTTTTGGTAAAAATAAAGTATTAATACCACTGAAATAAAGGCAAATTCGTGGATTTGAATGACCAAAAGTGGTTTAATATATTATTTTAATTTATTTACCTACTTATGCTTCATACAATTTCGGACCGTCTCATTTAACCAACACAAAGATTATTACTTACAAATGACACAAAATATCAAGATTTTGAATTAATTAATCACATTATTTCTACATGTCCCAGGTTGACTGGGAGAGAATGCCAAAAGGCATTGAGTCCACCCTTTGTAATATTTTTTATTGATGGATGCAATAAAGTATAAATAAATAAATAATAAAATACTTATGTGTTGAGCCTTGCTGCAGATATATTGTGGTGTTTAACAAATGGGTTGGCATGGCCGGGGAAGGACCACATTTTTACAGAATACTAGCGTAAAAATAGCTGCTTAATGCTGCTGTGCTTCTTAGGGCAGGTGTAGAGAACCGAAGGCACTTTTTATTGGAAACGTGGTATTCCATCATAGTCCTTCAGGGTGACAACACTTTTGCACTTTGATTGAGAATAAATGTATATGTCTATGGGCCACAGTCATCACTTTACCTTCAAGTGGACTGTGTGTTCATTAATTTGTCAATCTTACTTAAAAATAATACCATACTTTAAAAACTAGACTAATTATCGTTAGAATTTATTGAATTTTTAACTTGAAATTTTGTTTATGAATGTTAATACAAATATACAGTCAGCCCTCTCGATAAATGTTTTTAACATTCAAAGCTAGTGGTTATTAAATTGGAAAATGTTTTAAACAGGCAGTAATAGACGCGAACATATTCCCGACACTAATCGAAATATTAAGGCAAGCAGAATTCAAAACCAGGAAAGAAGCAGCGTGGGCGATCACTAATGCAACCAGTGGAGGCACTCATGAGCAAATTAGGTAACAATCACTAAGTTGCTATGTATTATTTCTTTGCTTTTTTATCGACCCGTAAATGTACACTGCTGTACACGGGCTTCTTGTATATACGAGCTGATTATACCGCTATCTATCGGAAACAAGTAAGTACTTTCTGGCATTTCCCATTGTCCATAGTCGTCTACACACAGGAACATGGAGGTTAGAGAGAAGGAGAAGACGTGAAAAGGGCCCCTGTCCCTGAAAATTTTTAGAATTACGCGCTGACGTCGGTGAGTAGTGGCTGCGAAGTTAGCTGTTAGATCAAAGAAAAGAAACGAGAAAATAAAAAAAAAAAAAAAAAAAAAACAGCGATCGTTCTCCTTCTCTTTAACCTCCATGCACAGGAAGAAATGAAGTGATGGATACGCCGCCACTATGCGATGGGTTCTGATTCTCAATGCTGCTGTCACAAACTTACTATTATATACTGACTGGAAATACAACAATGTGGAGTTTCCCAGCTTTTGCCTTACTCTTGATTTCATTTTTGTTATTTATTTGAAAGTAACCAAACGACGAAAAGGCTTGAATAATGTTGCGCGCCTAAGTTGACGTCAGGTACCTGGCACTAGCGCCATCTAGTGTTGGGGTGTAGTGGTTCTCAAACTCGTAACAATAATATAGGTCACATTTAACAGAATCTTTGGCAAATTGTAGAGAAGACAGAGAGATTGTGGCCGATTATGATCATTGAGTACAATCTGCCAGCACGACATAGCCTTGCGTATGTGAGCTATTATATAGCCTTTGATGCCGAAGAAATTTGGATCGTGCTACAGTATATTCAACAGGTGCCCGGTTGATTGTCGGTATATAGAAGTGCAAAGTGTTTGTACAGCAAGGTTACAATGGCTTTACAATAACAATACTAGAGTACGAAACCTTCCCAAAAGCAGAGATCTGTGTGACAGGGTGACGTTATATTTCCGAAAATCTTCCAATGCAGTAGATTGGAAGACGTTTTCAAGCGACTGGAAAGGATACTCTATTAATAAGAATGATCTTCGATTTCCTGATGATATTGTCATAATGGCAGTGAGCTGGATGCTCGTTTTCCCCTTATAAAAAGAAATCGGCAAAACTGAATAATTACTTAGAATCACCTTGGCGTTTCTCGTGTAAATTGATTTAAACCTAGCAACCGCATGTTATAGCATAGCTATAACATGCGGTTTCCTTAAATGTACATGTGTGGTTAAATCGCGAACTAAGCTAAAAGGCTGGTGACATGGAACACTAACAGGTGATCCGATTTTAATATCTTATGGAACTGAGTATTGTGTGGTGATGCCTAAGAAATTCAGCATCTTATTTTGTAAAGAGCGAAGGCAAAAATGCCAGTTTTTAAATATACAAATGTTTATTGATAAGGAAACATTTAAATTGGGAGTAATTTGGTACATCTATCACTAATCGTTCCAGTGAGGATGGTGGCTACGACAAATAGTTCCCTTTTCTTCTTCTTCTTTATTGACTTGTGAAAGTTCACTGCCGGTCATTGAGTACTAGATATCTCGAGTATAGATCCCTGTTGTAGGGAGCATTTGCCTTAATTTTAACGCATTTCTTTTGTCATACATGTCTGGATTTATGTGTTTTTGTTTACTTTTTCATAAATATAAGCTATTACTCCATTATTATATTGTATTGTTAGGGCTCGATTAAGTCCAATCTTTTGTAAACAGCAAGTGTAAACGCACATACGCGTGTATGCATGCGTGCGCTTGCTTGTATGTTATGTGATGTGTCGTGCAAGTGCATGAGTGCAGCGTGTGCGAACGTGTGTATACGTGTGTGCGCGTGCATTAAAATGTGATAAGTTTGTGGCCGATTATGATCATTGAGTACATTAGCTTATCAAGTAGTAAGTAATTTGTAATATTTCCAGTTATCTGGTTCAACAAGGTTGCATACCGCCTTTATGCGACCTGCTAACGTTAACGGACGCTAAGACTGTACAAGTAGCACTCAATGGTCTCGACAATATATTAAAGGCTGGGCAGCAATCAGAACAACTTAACCCTTATGCGGCGCTTATCGAAGAGTGCTTTGGTAAGTTAAAAAATTTTGTTGGTTATGTACGTCACCACAATTATATTTTTAGGACCAAAAATTACGTTTTGTTTAGAATAAAATTAGTTTTGTTTAACAGAGCTCTGAAAAAACTAATAAAAATCGACATTTTACTCTTGAGATACCTTTTGCTTGCCAAGTCTGAAAAATCCTGATGAATAAATTACTAGATTGGTTTAAAAACATCTGTTCAGGAGTGTAGGTATTATCCCTTACAGTTTGATTACACAGGGTATAAAGAATCGTACAGACTACTGTACTGTATCATGAGTTCAAAAAACATGACAACGGGTTTGCGGGTTTCATGAGGAGCAGTAGTCATCACCACTATTACCATCTGCTGCTCTCACGTATCAAAAATTCTAGACCGGCGATGGGGAGCATCGTCAAAAGTGCGAGATATCTAGTATTGCAATTACCAATCGATTACGGCAAAACCTCCCGATTATGGGAAAGTCTGTTTATAATTGAAAATTTAATTTATTCAGTGGCAACTTGTGAAACAAAGTTTAATTTTTAAACAAATTATCTTGCAGGTTTAGACAAAATAGAATTCTTGCAATCGCACGAGAATCTCGACATATATCAAAAGTCATTCGAGATAATCGAGAATTACTTCGGTTCTGAAGGAGAGGATGGTCGTTTGGCGGCAGAAGTATCCTCTACTACCGGACAGTATCAGTTCAGTACCGACCAGTCTGTACCAATGGGCGGTTTCCAGTTCTAACAGTGGACATTACTTATACGTGCACATATATATGGACTGTAAGTATTTCATTTCAATTTATTAAATCCTAGAAATTTCCTGTGTATATGTGGCGAATAATCTGCGAGCATTCTCATTGGGATGAACCTTATCGAACTTGCTCGAAAATTAAAGTTCGAGAGCGAAAAGTGAGGCTAGTAATAAATGTCCTAAATATTATTGTCAATGCGTTAAAAGAGCGACTTTGTTCTTGTGCGAAATATTTATCAACTGCCAGATAATATAATTAATAGCATGATTGACTTTTTTTCGTTTTTGTTTTATTGTTGTTTACACAATAACATTAATCACAAAAAATAACATTAATATACATAAGCAAATACGTTGAGTAATAATTCTATCGTCTTGCGAGCTATGGACGCGAGTTTGCCAAACTGGAAGAGAAAGAGTATCGCAAACTCTGGGATTCAAGTTAAAAAGACGCAGTCGTTTAGTTGCCAAACAAACTATTAGAAGCCTATTACAGGCCCGCAAGTATGCAACTAAAATTAACTTTAATCGAAAGCAAAACTCCTCTATATAATTTTACAGAATGCGTGAGTAATTTAAATAGATCGATAATTGTCATGATAAGAATGGCTACATATTTTGGGCGCCATTTTAACTGGGGAGGACAAGTTTGTCTCCATTGCTTTGACAAAGGTCCAAAAAGCTTTGTTATTGATTGACACTGACAATACATCTAAATGTTCAATATTTGGTGACTTGGTTTTGAAGCTCTCTTCTCTTACATCGGTTTATCCAAAATAACGAATAAGGGAATTGAAATATTCTGTGTTTTTTAGATTCAAATACCATAAAAAGCCTTAATATTTGTTTGAATAAGTTTACGCACTGAAAACAATCGTAAAAATCTTCCTGGCAGACGTTGGTCAGTTCTTTTAGGGTGTAGATGTAAAATTTATTAGTAACTCGACCCACATCGTCACTTATGGGATCCAGGTTTTGTGATTCTCTTTGTATTTAACCAACCCCTAGCCCGTAGGTTTTCTTTTCTGCACAGGCGTACTATTTCGAAACTCACTTAAATCCATTTTAAAACGTTTTTTTTACAGATGCCTGTACCCAGAAATGGATCAAATCCTTATGGGTTTCGGCGAAATAATCTACATCGGAGTGTGTTTACGTTTTGCATCGCGACCGTTGATAGAGGGATTAACTGCAGGAGATTAGAAATCATATTTTAATATCAAATTATTAATCTCGCCTCTTTATTTTTTATTTGCTTTTGTAGATAAAGGCGTATATTGTTCATTTATTGTAATATTGTATAAAATATATTTCGTTGGCTTTTATGTCGCTTATTGTTACTAAACCATTGTATGTTTGTTATGTAATAAAGAAACATTTTTGTTCGTTATATATTCTTATTGGTACCAAAACATTCAAGCTTTGTATTATATATTGTAATATAATATACTAATTAGATATATTAGCATTTCTTTAGAGATTTTATTTCTTACAAGAAAAACACCCTATATTTAAATTTTTACTGCACACGAAATTTACCGCACATTCAGAGCATTTTCCCCTGCCTTGACGTTACCATTGTCACCACTATAGCCAGAAAAAGCGGGGACGTTCGGGGATCTGGGGCCGTTTCTTTATGCTTGGCAGTCACGGGTTTTCTTAGTTATTAGGAAGATGGTACTGCCGTTATAGGTAATCCTCATTTTTCAAGTTATGTTTATGAAACTTAGTATTTTGACTCTTGATTTTTATATTATATATCCATGAAAATTGGTAAGTAATTTATTTTAGGATTAGGGTACAAAGCGACTTTAAATTAGTTTTCAATACAAATATTGTTGTTCGTCGTTGATTTTATCATAAAACATTTAAATTAAATATCGACGGTTAAAAGGTAACAGGGCAACAAAAGCAAATTGTTCAGGAGAGCAGTTTAAAGTTTGAAATTGCAGAAAAATGGACAAAACTTTTTTATATATTGTCGTAAAGAAAAGAGCTCTAAAATCAACAAAAATAAAAGCATTAATTGGCTTTTTTATTTATTTGATTCAACGTTATTTTATGTGGTTTTATGTCGCTTAGATCAATTGATCCTATTTTCCATATGAGGTAATTCGGCGTAAGTTACATCTACAAGGAAAAAAAAACGCACAGTATAGAAGACTTAGCTACTTTTGATATCTACTATAGAATAACTTAAATGGGTAAAAAAGGATACGTGACGATTCACATCAATTTGAAAAAAAGGTAATGGAGCATAAGAAACAGCGCTTAGAATAAACATCGTAGGGATAGTAGTAGGTCTTTGATACGCCAAAGCCTGAAGATAAAAAAGTGCACAATCATCACAATGTAGTGTTAACGACAAGTTAACTATTGGTCAACAGTATCTTCCATGTCAGTATCGGGTAAAGTATCTTTCATCTTTTTGTGTAGAAAGTTAAAGCTAAATACTCTGCCCGAAACTGTTGAGGTATAACTTGGTCTGAGCAAAGCTTCAATAAATTTTTGTGTTTATTTTCAGTAATTGGCAAGGGTGTAGGATAGCAGTCCGGTAAGTCAAGAAATTTTGTTTTGGACGCGATTTCAATACGGGACAATGATGTTTCCGGATTCATAGAGAATTTAACCGTTGCTGATATACGGTTCTTTTTAAAAGTGCCGACTCGTATTTTACTTATTTTAGCCACAAACTACTTGTCTGCGAATAAGTCCCATCTCTTTGTGAGTTAACTGCTCAACATCAATGTGCTTTTGTTTTGTTAATGGTGTTGCAACACCATTGGGAAGAAGCCCAGATAGTGGTATGTTTAACATGGTTTTCAATAGTCGACTGTAATATAGTTATGACCGGTAAGTAAGAAATTTATTTGAATAGATTCAAGAGTTCTGCAACGTCGCAGTCTCGTTCAGCATCGTAAGAACTATCTTGTTTCGATTTTGCCCGGGATAGCAGTCACAATAAAGAAGAATTCGTCTTATATTTCCGCGTTCTTAAAGCTTCGGTATGTATAGTTGCCGACAAGTGGTGAGCACAGATAAACTGTGGTGGGAGCTAGGTACACTGTCGGGCAAAATTATTGGATACCTTTATTATTTCAATTCGTAATTTAATATTTTCGGCGACTTTTATGAAAATGTTTACTCAAACACATCAAATTTTACTTTGATACAGTAATGTTGCTGATATTATTGTCCGTTATTTTATTATCTACTATAAAGTATTTAATGTATACCTGGTGGTTAGAATTGATTATTTTATTAAGAAGAAGGAAGAGGTGATATGCCTTCCATAAAATCTGGTGTCGCCTCAGCAGTCGATTTATATACGTCTATGATGTTTTTCGCAGTACCTAATTTTTTCATGTAACTAAACACTGAATAGAAAATTTGTCGGGATTTTCTATTTATCATCGAATTCTTCCTTCTCTGCATATTTAGACCAAAATCTGAACACTCAAATTATAACAACAAAAATAATTAAAAACAAGAAATAATAAAAACAATTAATAACAAGGAATACACAAACAACAATTAACAACGAGCTGACAAAAACAATTAACGAACATAAACTTATTAAAAAAGTTATTAAAATTATTGCTCTGAAGTGTACGGAAGCCGAATGATACGTTCAAAACCAATAGACGACGAGAATCGACTAATGAACCAATCACGTTGAACGTCAGCGTGGTCAACGTCGTATCGACCAATAAAAAGTGTGCTCACGACTTATGTCGGCAGTTATATTTGTTTAATTTTGTAGCCATCTCATTAGCACCTCCGTTACCCTGGCTTTCGTTCCAATAATAGCAATAAACATTGCGCGTAGCATTTTCATAAACAACTGCTTTGTAAACGGCCAGCTTGCGTGTATAAAATAACATGCTATCACCATAGGGTGTGTTCAAGACTTTTTGTAAGCCAAAACTTATACAAATGGATGCTGAGTCTTTTAAATGAATATTTTTGTGCATATTGTAACGATTGTATGTGTGGTCTTTCTCAATAAGGTGTTCTTGGTGAGCTCGTCGTTGTTCTGCTGTAGGATCAGTTTTATTTTCGTACTGACAACGTATCAGGCATTTGTCTTTTTTCGGGATATGGAATGCTATATTAAAGTTTTCATTGATAACTTTTCGAAAAATGCTCTCTGAAACAAACGTCAGTCCTTGAAAGCTACAATAGCCTTTATAAGTACTTTCTATATAATTAAAAGCCAAGGGCCAAGTTTTCGTATTCTACTGGAAGGTATGTTCGAGTACTATCCTTCCTACAATAATGAGAAGGAACCGCTGGTAAACTTTTTATACAGTTTTCAACTGCTGTGATTTCATCGTTGCCGGTTTTATTGGGAGGTAAATTTTTACCTCTTTCAGATTCTTTGCCACTACCAAACTGACAGGCAGTCGAAACCGTATAATAAATATATTTGTGTGACACAACGATCGTTCTGCACAAGAATTGCAGACATATTTGTCGATGAGTTTCACCATCCGTAATGTTGTACTTGTACGCTGTGTTGCGTTTTTTTGTGCGTTTTTTTTGAGTCCTTATTTCTCTTTCTTTTGATATTAGTTTTCTGGTTTAGGCTGATGATCCAATCCTTTCTTATCTCCAAATTGCTTGAAAATGCTTATCCTTCTTTCTTCTCCGCAGTTGTTTCCACATATCTTACCCGCACAAAGGTTTGATTGAACTTTTTGAAGTGAAAACTTTTTAGCGGCGTTGTACATTTTTTGTAATGGGTAAAAAATGTTAAACTCGCGTCAGGACACGTGACCCTGATCGAAAATTCGTAAGACGGATGGTGAGAGAGAGACAGCCGGTGCGGCCTAGGAGAGGAAGTATCCTCCTCTCTTTCTACGGCGCCTGCCGTTTCGTTTAGGCGGTGCAGGGCGCTTGCGCGATTGTTCGCGTGTGATAATTAAAGCAATTCGTGCAAAATTATTCCCTAGCCATTCCAAAATATCAAAAATGCACAACATTAATATTCAAGTTTCCACTTCTGCCAGCACTCCCGGAGTGCGACCCGTCGTTTTTTTTTCTTGAACAACTCCGTTTGTTTTAATGTAACAGACCAGATAACCGTTTTTGAGCAGCTTGTTTTCTCTTATTTTTAGGAATTTTTTCGTCGTTTTGTTACCTACAATCTCTTTTTCAACGTCAATAGTCATTTGCTTCCTTTTCTTTCCGTTTCCTTACGGCTCCCATTCATCTGAGCTTCCTGCATCTCCAAAGGAATTTAACAAAGCTATCTTGTCGTCTGACATATAACCTAAATAAGGTTGTTTCTTTGCTGGACGAGTGATTCTAGTTGAGGTGGATTTAGTGTTGTTAGCGTCGGTTCCTGAAGATGTACCTGGAAGAACTGTAGAAGAATGTGCTGGGAACATCTCGGAGCGATCTTCCTAAGAGATTTGACTCGGTTTCTGGTTGTGTAGAGCATGTTAAACTCGCGTCAGGATCGCGCAATTCTAGCATGCAGCAGACGCAGCGTCCGTCGCGGATTCCGTGAGAACGGCAGACGTAGCATCTATATAAGGTTTCGTGAAGACGGCAGACGCAGCGTCGGGCGCGGATCTTGTGAGGGTGGTAGATGCAGCATCTGAGGATATCAGACACAGCGTCGGGCGCGGAGCTCGTGAGGATGGCAGACGCAGCATCTGTAGTAGGGCTCGTGAGGACGGCATATATAGCGCTGGGTGCGGAGCTCGTGAGGGTGGCAGATGCAGCATCTGTAGCAGGTCTCGTGAAGACGGCAGACGCAGCGTCTGTAGCAGTGCTTGTAAGGACGGCAGACGCAGCGTTAGGCGCGGAGCTAGTGAAGATGGCAGTTGCAGTGTTCGGAGCTGGACTCGTAAGGATGGCAGACACAGCGGTCGCGGCAGTGCGGAGCTCGTGGGGATGGTAGGTTTCTGAAAAAAGGGTAGGTAGGTAAGTAAAATAATTATAAAATGTTCGTGCGTGTGTGCCTTCATGTATTGTGTATTTATAATACGTTTAGTTTTGTTCCAGTTCTCATGATAAGAAATCGCAATATCTTTTCTGTAATAATACACTTTGTAAAAATACTTGCGCATCTGCAATTTACTAGTTTATTTTTGAGTACCTACAGTTCTTCATAAGTTCGTGTATTTAGTATTAAGATCATCTTGTATTTCTTATGTTAAGTGAATTGTGTTATGTACGAGGAATAAATATCTTAAACCGTTTCTTAACAGTGGCACATAACGCTACCTAAGTTGCGATGGGTCGTTTCGATGGATGTGTTTTATAAATAACATAACGTTATCATTATGGTGCAACGGATAACGTTATCATAACTATCTATATTTATAACTTCCTATTTTTCATGTAACGGAACATAACAATATCCCCTATAGTTCATAAAAGATAGCTTGATCTCTACGACAGCTGTCAGTAAAATCACGCCTATGAAGTCCTGAATTTCTTAGTAGTACAGAAAAACTGACCTCTATATATACAAGTATGCTGGACTGGCTATACACCGTGACATCATGAGGCAATTTGATTTGCGCCATTTTGGCGTTGACAGCAGAAGTGCACGTCCACGGAACTAATAATAGGGATAAGACAGAGTGACAAAATATATCGATAAAATTCTATACCCTACCTATACCTAAATAAATAGAATGGACTCTATGGATAGATGGACTTTACCCGTAACGTTCATTCTATGTATATATGTGTCATATTAATATAATGCCATTACTATTCATCGTCATTAAAGCCCTTCACAAGTCCACTGCTGAACATAGGCCTCCCCCAAGGAATGCCACAAAGCACGGTCCTGAGCCACCTGCATCCATCAACTTCCCGTATGTCCTACCAGGTTTTCCACTCCATCTAGTGGGGGAACTTCCGACACTCCATCTGCCGGTACGAGGCTCCCACTTGAGAACCTTTTTTCCCCATCGGTTATCGGTTCTTCGAGCTATATGGTCGGTCAATTGCCACTTCAGCTTACTAATCCTTTGGGCGATGTCGGTCACTTTGGTTTTACTGCCGATATCCTCATTCCTAAGTTTATCCTCCTAAGCTTTCCAGCTTCAGCAGTGCC
This sequence comes from Parnassius apollo, assembly GCA_907164705.1. Taxonomy (NCBI): domain Eukaryota; kingdom Metazoa; phylum Arthropoda; class Insecta; order Lepidoptera; family Papilionidae; genus Parnassius; species Parnassius apollo. The sequence continues at coordinate 15,267,690 of CAJQZP010000885.1, forward strand.
ACGTATTCTAGGGGGCTTGACATATCGCAATCCATGAGTTCTTGATCGAACACTTGCTTACCTTTGTCGGTAGATGTTGTGTAAGAGGAAGCTGCCAAAAATTGTGAATGTAAACGATGGCCAGAATTTGTAAATAAGAAAGAAAAGTAAGGCACTACGAAGTTAAGGCACAAATTAAATTTTGAGACTCGAGAGAGAATTAAATGTCTAGACTCGCACTTACTAAAACCCAATGGCAGCCCCTCCTTAGTTGCAGACTTCTCCTCCTCGTTTTCATTCTCAGATAAGGCGCACCAGAAACACAAGCCACACTTCTCTTCATGGCCTCTAACTCCACCTGCACTACGGACTCCCCGAGCCCGATATGTGAATGGAGCCAGGGAAAAATGAGCACTTGGAAGCATCAAGTGGTGCAACCTCACTAAAGTCGAGAAAGATAGTCGAGTGGCGCATCGCCAATTATCATACCAACACTCCTCTTCCCTTACGACTCCACCTCGACTACAGCGGTACAGGGAGAGGAATCTCCTCTAGCCGCAGCCCAGTAACATACATCCAACGTGGTTCGACATCATCAGGCGATCCTACGACACTTGGCTATGGCCCTTGAGTATGGTGGAAAATGAGGAGACATTCGAAATAATAATCTAATACTTTTATACTTACTGGTACTACCAGAAAATATTGTCGGTATACTGCACTTTTTCAAAGTTTTTTTTGTAGGATAGGGTGTCAAACAAGCACACAGTCCACGTGATGGTAAGTGGTTGCTGTGGTCCATAGATATCTGCATCTATCCTCTATTACGAATCAAATTGCAGATGCATTATCACCCGTGAGGACTAAGATGGAATGCCTCGTTTCCAGTAAAAAGGGTATCCGGTTCTCCACACTCACCATATGAAATACAGCAACATTAAGCTACTATTTCACGCTGGTATTCTGTGAGAGCGTGGTCCTTCCCCGATCTGGTTGCGCCCTCCTTTCTCTCAAGGAGGGTCGCGTCCGTTTACGGCTTAATGATCTCTCGTCAGATCGTTAAGCCAATCCCAAAAGGAGGCGTTTAGTGGGTAATAAGCATGGACGTTTTCAGTTTCTATCTGCAACGGTTACATAACCGATATCTAGTTTCCATATCGTTATTGTAAACCGTTTTCAGATATCGATATCAATAGTAACGGTTTGCTACTGAACGTGCAAACGACAACTGAAACATAACCGCAAACTGTACTACCACTGTAGTTACTTGTTTGGACGCCGTCAATACATCCGTATTGAAGATACTTATTCTTCGTGGTGTTCTCTAGATGCAGGCGTATCACAGGGTGGCGTGTTGTCTCCTCTACTTTTCTCATTTTTCATACGCTCTATTACTTCAGGAATTTCTTCGCTCTACCATCTTTATGCAGACGATCTCCAAATATATTCTCAAACCAGTGTTGAAAAACTTCCATCCGCCGTGATATCCACAAATCGTGATCTCACAATCATTTCTGAATTTTGCAAATTTTATGGAATCGAGGTTAACCCTAGTAAAACACAGGTAATAGTGATATGTAGCAGCAAACTACTACAAAAAATTACATGGCATACGCTGCCCTTTGTTTGTTTTGAGAATTCTATTATTCCTTATAGTAAGGTTGTAAAAAATCTAGGGGTTCTAATTGACAGTACAATGTCTTGGGGACCTCAAATTGAACAGATAAGCAAAAAAATGTTTGCAGCTTGTGGAAGTCTTAAGAGACTCCAAAATTTCCTGCCCATTTCTACCAAAATTGCGTTAGCACATTCCATTTTGCTACCTATTTTACACTATGCTGATATATGCTACACTGATATTACCATGGAGCAATTAAACAAGCTTGAGCATCTTCAGAATTTGCAATATGACCACCGCTAGTAGTCATAAGTTTTCATTAGTAGTCATAACTTTGTTAAAATGCAATAAAGAGTTATTTATCTATCTATCTATCTACCAGTGCAACATTTATTTTATGAATTACATAGATTATTCTAGTTTAGAAATCAGAGGATCTATAGTCAACCAAATCTAAGAAATACCTTTTGACGTTTCACATTAATCATTCCGCAATAACTTTGCACAAGCGTACTCTCACGATTTAAAATAACCTTTTACGTAAATACGAAGAATTATGAAGTTATCTATATTTCATTACAACGCTTATGATTTTTTATCACTTATTTGAATTTTTCAAACAAAGCTAAATATTAAAAAATAACTAGTATTAACTTTTTTTACTTGACGTCGTTTCAATGACATGTCGCTATATATATTACCGTAGTGTTTGGATGATTAAAATTCATTGTTATGCGAATAATCGGAAAAATATTCAAATAATCGGTAAAAATATTCTAATAATCGAATCATTAATTTCTTTAACCTCCTCACTACAGGGACCACTTTTTATGTCAGATTCAATTCATATTCGGGATTTAAGCTGTTTAAGGGTTACTTTTTAACTGAAAAATTACTGAAGAAAATCTGTTCCCATAACAAAGAGTTTTTCCTTATGTCCTGCCACTAGGACAGATACAGGCTACTTATATTTTCAGGACTATTTTATGTTCTGCATACAAGACAATTACAGCCAATGTGAGTATATTATTGTGTGATGAAATAAGATAAGCCCATAAAGTACTCAATTTTTTATTGAAAAGGCATATTATTAAACTTTAAACTTAACTTCTTCGTTATTTATTTTGAACAGATAATATTTTTATAACATTACTTACCTATTGATTTAAATTGTACATAAAATCAGTCTCAATAAGTCAGTCATCAACGGTTATAGAATCATATCTAGCATACAAACAATAAAAAATGACACCATTTGCGTAGCTATAATTGAAAAATAAGAAAATAAAGCCTCTGAAAATAATTATGGATTATGAAAAGCTTCAAAACAGTTTCTCTGAGTCGTGAAACATAAATACACAGCACATTTTTTGCAGGTAACTGTAGTTTTTTTATAACAACCCTCATTTCTGCATCTATTTAGCTTTGAACTGTGTTGTGGCATGTGATTAGCTTTTCTTTGACGAATAGCTTTAGTTGGTAACGGAACTATAGTAGTCTTACGTTTCTTGTGCTTTGGTAAAAGTTCTTCAAACTCATCAGCAGGGTCATCTGTGTCTGTAGAATCTAAGTTATCAGCAATTAACTTCTCACCAAGTTCCATCTTAAATTCACGTATGCCTATAACGTTTTTAACGCCTTTTTTCTTCTCTCTCTCTCTGTTTGAACTGAAGGTATGAGTTAGCAACAGCCAAGTCTATCATATGAGAAATTACTCGTATTGTCCACTTTTTTGTTCTGTTACGTGAAGGGCATACAGTTAACATTCTATCAACTAAATCTACACCACCCATATTTTCGTTATATTCTTTGATAACTTCAGGGCGACTTACACGTTCATACACTTTGTTTTTCTTCGACCATCTTTCACACTCATCTGCATGTCGATTAGATAAACGCGTTGACAACATCACCACGGGCTTATTGTCCATCCAACGTGTCACTGCCATCTTGCCATCTACTCGTGTTTTTATTTCGCAATAACCCCGTTGTTTTTTCATAAAACTCTTATCTTCTTCCATCATACAGTTTTTGGGCAATCGGTTTCTCATAATTGTTCCAGTCGCGTGAAAACCTTTATTCAATAATTCATCACACAATTTAATAGTGGTAAAATAGCGATCAAAAAAGATGTGGTGACCAGGGACAGGTGCTTCGGTCAGCCGAAGAATAGCTGCTTCTCCGAGACCAAAACCCATCTGTCTAATTTCTGGAAAAATTGTGTCTCCTTGATATATCTCAAAATCTATAACCATTCCCTGAGGCGTTGCTAAAACAAATACTTTTAACCCTAAGGGATTAGGTTTGTTAGGGTTATATTGACGAATACAACATTGACCAGTAAACGGAATGATCATTTCATCAATAGACATTTTTACTGTGCGAGGTTGAAGTAAACATCCTTGTCGTACTTTCTTGAAAAGGGGACGCACTTTCCAAATCTTGTCTTTTTGACGCTCTTCGACGGTAACATTAAGATCATACACCACTTTTAACGACGTTCTAATTGCGTAAAAACGCAGACGTGTCATAGCTGATGTTATGTTAGGCTGTTTCCATTTAGACGACCAATACATGCCTATTTGAGGATATTGTAATGAAGCCATAATCATTGTCACTCCAATATAAACTTTTAATTCTTTAACTGTAAGACCAAGTGACTTGCCTCTTACATGAACTGCTGTTCTGTTTGTACAATGCACAATTTGTAAGAGTATTTGTTCTTCTATATAACGTTCAAAGAACTGTTCGTATGACCATTCATGGTCGAAATTTGGCACGTATGTTGGTTCATACAGATTTATTTCGAGAGGTTCAAAATTTCCAGTCCATAATTCCACAACATCCACAGGTTGAGATTGAGACGATATTTGTCTGTAGGTTGGCTGAACTGACATTTGAGGGCGACGAGAAGATCTTGCTCGGCGTAAATCAGAGCCAGTTGCCTGGCGTATTATAGGTCCACTCGATAAAGCCGGCGATGGTGGCTCAACAACTGAACTAGAATCGTACCTTCGACGCTCTTGTGTAGCGATTTCCGTGGGTTCATTATATGTGGGATCTTTGGGTAGTAATGCTAGCACGGTATCGTCAGAACAGGCTAAACAAATATCAAATAAAATATTATTTACACAGGACATAACAATATTGCAGTGTCTGCATGATTCCTAAATACAGGACATATAATTTTTATACCCAATGAAAATAAAATCATGGCAGAATTCGCGTAAATATTGACAAATCAAACTAAATCTGTTATTCGAAAACGTAATATATTCAAATTAGAATAACTTTTGATAGAAATAGCAACATTTTTATAAGATTCAGAAAGATTGAACTTACCAATGCCCGAGCGCGGCTCGATACGTCTGGATCTCGAAGCCATTTTGGCAGAATTGACCTTCAGTTGAGCTGTCAAATATTTTTATATACCTACAATAATCTTCAATAGATGTCTTTAGGGGTTTTTATTTGACGTGACGTGAATATTTAACTCGCAAGATTTTTTATATTTTTATGTTCTATAGGTAGTACAAGTTCAGTGAGGAGGTTAATGTATTATTTGTTTAATTTAATTTTTATTTTCAAAATTCCTTCAATTACATGAATCATGAATAAAACAAGTTTATTTTTTCACTTGGTCAGAGTAAATTTTTGTAGGAAAAAAAACTCATATACGAGGCCGTGCTAATATAACCAATACATAATTTCAACATCCCCCCATTTCGGTACCAGTTACTCGACTCCACAGAACCAGTAATTCGTATTTGAGGCGATGTATACGCTTTTATAACAAAATGTCAGAAAATATACAAAATTTGAGGTAAGTACACAAAGTTCAAAAATTTTATTAAACTAAGTTTGTATAAAAAGGGTTATTTTAATATTGAGAAATTTATGGATGATAATAACAGGGGTTCCCAGGGGGGAAGGGTGAATCCAAGCTATTTCTAATTTGTTTTGTGTTGTTAATTGTAATACGCATGATTGTAAGCTCTTTTTTTTAAACTTGTCCCGTTGGGTTTCTTGCTGGTTCTTCTCAGGACAGAGGTTTTTTTTGCGAACCAGTGGTAAATGAAAAAAGTGACTTTAATCAGTATTATTCATAATCTATATTCAATAAAAAAGTTTCTGTTTCTGTTCCTGTTTCGAGAGCTTACTGTGTGTAATTTTGTAATTTTGTGTTTTTGTGACTCGGCTTTAACTTTTTGGACTGTTTCTTCTATAATAACTTTTTTACGTGGTAAAGCCACGCTACATCTATATTATAGTAGTAGCACGAATGGGTCGGATCAACCAAAGCAGGACCACGCTCTAACAGAATACCAGCGTAAAATAGCAGCGTAATGCTGATGTGTTTCATATGGTGAGTGTAGAGAACCGGACCCTTTTTACTGGAATCGAGGCATTCCATCTTAGTCCTCAGGGGTGATAACGCACTTGCTTTTTGATTCTTAATTGAGGATAAATGTGTATGTCTATGGGCCATAGCATTCATTTACCATCAGGTGGACTGTGTGCTCGTTTGTCACCCAATGCTGTAAAAAAATTCGTTGGAGCATGTGCCCATGTCACAAAGGATGATTGGGCAAAAGTGGTAGAAAAAACAAAAATAATTATGCATGACTTAGAAAGAGACATTAAATTTGACTGCATTATTGAAAATCAAATAATAATTAGTATAAACAACGATATCCCTACTAGTTCTACTGAAAGTGATTGAATAAATTTATTTTTAATCTAGTTTCAATCTTAAGTTTTTATAACTGTGCCTCTAAAAAATAAGCAGTAACAACAAATACGAAGAAACTGATAAACCTTGTGTTTTAAATTATCCGTTTTTAATTTATTCTGGTATTATTCAAACCAAACTGTTAATGATTACCAACTCTAAATAATCCATATCGATTTTTTTAAGAATTGAATATTTTGCGTTCCCATTTTTTGGTTGGCATGCTTGGTGCAATAAGTCTGACAACTGTCAAAATGTATTTCTTAGATTTGGTTGACTTTAATGTTATTGTTATCTTAGATGTAATATTTTAAACATGTATGTTAATATATAATTTTTGTAAATTCAATGCTATGCAGTAATAAATTATACCGTCATTGTTACAGCTTATTAAAGTCCACTGCTGAACATATAGGCCTCCACATAGACTGCACCATAGGTGGGATATTCGCAACCTTTTTGTGTGACGAAAAGCGGTGGGTGTAAACACTACGTACTTACCGGGCATTCGGTCGATAATTCAAATCGCAAATGCAGGGCATTACATACCATAAGGTATATAGTAGTACAATTACAAGATTACAACGGACTTTTGTTCAAATACTAATCTTATATGAATTTTGTTTAACCCTTAACTTGATACCGTATCTAATAATGCACATATTCTAAAAAAAATTATTGGCAAATATTTTAGCAATCTGGGACTAAAACTATATTCTATTTAGTATATGAAATCCTTCTTTTAGGCAATAAAAATATTATTTATTATGTATGCAACATTTGAAGTAAGTAGATCGCAAAACGGTGGAGTATGCGCATGCGTCTACGAGTTATAAGGTAAGGATTGATTAAAATCCTATCAAAATATAGTTGCTACTACAGATATATGTGATAATTCAGTAATTGATTGTATATTGTTTTGGTTATGTAAAAGATTTTGATCGAACTATGATATTTTCTATCTAAAATATTACGGTCAATGTTCATGTATCTACAAATGCACATCACCAAGATCCGGTACTATGACCTGACTTTTGGAGTGTGCACTATAGGACACATTGCCATACTTACAACACTAGAGAGTACTTTTTACTGTGTGCATTTTCAGACATATTACCAAGTACGAAACGTTACGGAAATCGTATTTATTTATCTGTATATGTAGGTATGAATGGTTTATTTACTTTTTAGGCCGGTACAAAACTTACAAAATGAAGACGACTACAGGGAGGTATTAGTCCCAGCCGAAAATGCGGGGGATATTACGAGGCACGTGAGTTTGTTGAATAATTTGTCCACGTCTAGTGCTGCTGCTTCTCTAAACAATGTAATAGTCCCAGCGACACCTGCACCGATCTCTTCAATAGCTAATAGCTCTACACATATATTACCCGTACCATCACCATGAAATGCTACTCGATCCAGCAAAAGAGTTCACCTAGTCAAAAAGACTGTAGTTAAAAAAAACTTGAAGTTAAGTGAACAACTGCAAGATACACTGCTGAAATCACTGATAAAATATTCAACGAACGTTCTGACACAAAATCATTGTTAGAATATGTCAAACTTTGTGATTGTAATTTGTGTAATTTATATCATATGCAAATAAAGGGCACGGCCATGAATTTGACTTGGGATGAAATAAATGATTTTATTGCTATTTACATTCTCATGGATGTCGTACATTTTCCAGCTTATACGGATTATTGGTCTCAGATACAGAAAAATGGCAGATATCATGATACTGAAAAGATTTTAACTGATCCGGCATAATTTGCATTTTGTGGGCGCTTTAGGCAACGATGGGGATCATAATTACAAATTAAGACCTCTGTTAGAAAAAAAAAAAACGCCAAAATTTAATAAATACTGAAGAGGAAGACTGGTTCAGTGTGGACGAAATGATGGTGTCGTATATAAAATGGTAATTTATAATATTCGTTAGAGCAGAGATATCTGGAATGGAAGTGGACACATTTCAATTTCGTCAATTTAATGAGAAGAAAACAGTATGGGATTGGAAGCTAAAGTTGTCATAGCGTTGCAAGACAATCAAAGAGGCTGCTTGTAAAGTGATTTATTTTGATATTTTTTACCTCTATAGAATTAGTTTATCACCTGAGAAATGAGTACGGGATATTTTCGTTGGGAACAGTGAGACCAAATCTTTTTCGTAGAGGAATCAAAAAGCTACCTTTTGATAAAATTTTGAAAAACCGAGGCTGCGGAGCTTTTTCACATATTACTTATAATGAAAGAAAAGTATCTGCTTTTGGATTAAGCAATTAGTAGTAGTTACCAGGATTTTTTTATTTTCATGCGTCTTTTTGTGTTTAAATATGTTGATTGATCTCATAAATTATGAGATCGCATTATTTAATAATGTTGTTATATTATTAAGCTTTATAATTTTTATTTTTGTATTAATTTATAGGTATGTGATAACTGTGACTGTAGTGATAATTATAATAAAGAAGTTGAAGTTTTGTTTCTACTATAAGTCGAAGATTGTGTTTTTAAATATTTTTATATAGATATTACATGTTTAAAACAGTAAATACGTTAATTGTTCTATAAAAATATATATTTTTATTTACTACCTACCCAGTAATGTATCCTATAGAGCATATGTATATTCAAAGATGAATGTCTGGCCACTTGGTAGTGTGCATTATTAGATACATGGTATAAAAACAAAACCAAATATGGCAGATTTTTTAATTTATTTTTTAGTTGTCCTTTTAGCACCTATCAACCCAAAAATATGACAAAAATATAAAAATAATGACATCATAAAGTTTGCCAAGTTAAGGGTTAAGACAGTTATAATTGCCGACACAAGTTGTGAGCACACTTTTTATTGGTCGATACGACGTTGACGACGCTGACGCTCAACGTGATTGGTTCATCAGTCGATTCTCATCGTCTATTGGGTGCGAACGTATCATTCAGCTTCCGTACACTTGAGAGCAATATTAGTGATAACATTTTAATTAGTTTATTTTCGTTGATTGTTCTTATTACCTCGTTGTTGATTGTTGTTTGTGTATTCCTTGTTTTTAATTGTTTTTGTTATTTCTTGTTTTTAATTATTTTTGTTGATATAATTTGAGTGTTCAGATTTTTGTCTAAATATGCAGAGAAGGAAGAATTCAGTGTTAAATAGACAATCCCGACAAATGGTCTATTCGGTGTTTAGTTACATGAAAAAATTAGGTACTGCTGGCTACTATGCCGAAATGTCTCAACCTTATACATATGGTGGTTTGCGCGAATTAGTGAGTGCTGGGTAGATTTTCCCTTGTGTCTTTGAGGTTTATCATCATGGTATTTTATACGAGAAATTTGGTGGAGAAGAAAACCCTGTACATAGATTACGCTCTAGTACTTCGCACGATCTCTCTAATAGACATTTCGACGTTTACCTTCTTGTAGATATGTCGAATTCAGTCTCTACTTCTCAGATTGAAAGTTCTTCTACTTCTCAAATTGAAATCTTTTCTACTTCTGAGAAAAAGTGTCTCCAGGCTAGATATACTAAACTAGTAAAAAACTAGATCAAAAAATGTAGTAAGGGTTCATCGTAGCGCTGTCCTGGCTTATCAACGTAAAATCCAGAAATACATCGCGCTGCAGTCATGACTTACCAGCAAAACAATCGAGTCTCACCGTGCTGCAGTTATGACTTACTAACAAAACAATTCAAAGTCTCACCGTAGTGTTGTCATGACTTACTAGCAAAATAACCCTGAGTTTCCTCGTGATGTAGTCATAACTTACTAGCAAAATCACCCTGACTCTCACCGTTCTGCGGTGGAAAATTATCAACACAGTAATCCAGAAATTCATAGAGCAGCGACGTTTCTAGGCATGTAAGGAATAATTCGGGAAGACGATCAGAAAGACGATTACATCCATGGAAAGTAAAAGCTTTATCTGTGCTGTTATATGATCCTGAAGTAGCTTATCCGGAAGTAGCTTTGAATTTAAAAATGTATACAGTGTTTAGCTTTCAATCGGAAAAAAGAGGTCCCGGCATGTGCTGCGCCGTTGGGAAAATGAAGCTTCCTGCTTTGGAGCCTTTGCTAAAAGTCTTTATAGCTTGATTATGGATCTTTATCCAGAGCATGCACATTTCATGGATCGTATTAGAAAGTATAATTGCAGCCTTCAAATGACGTACTTTGGGGCTAAAAAATGATAGAAGATGGTTATATGCCTACTTTTAAAGTGCAAGAGCAAGTTTATCATTTGTTTGGTACATTTATTTCATTTGTGATTGTATTACAAAGTCACGATAACAAGTTACGTCATATCAGTGCATTAAACCGCTCATATGATAGCTTGCAATACGTACTGATTTTTTGCAATGGTGAAAATGGTTACTCTATTGATATACCTCAATATGACCCTAAGACAAAAAAATCTCTTCAGAAAACTGTGTCAGCACAACTTATTATTAGCACATTATATGATCAGACAAGTAGACGAACTACCTACAGTTGCTGTACTATCGTACTCTTTAGTCAATATTTATTTTATTTTATTTATTTACTCTTTATTGTAGTTACACCAATATGCAGAATAACGAGTACAGTTAAATCTAAAGTAGATTATGTACAACAGGTGGTCTTATCACAACACTGAAAGTGATGTTTTCCAGACAACTTTTGCGTAGAGAACTGATGCAAACAATAGTTAAAATCGAGGGCATCCCTACAAAAAAAAATGAAAATACATATAAATAAAGATAAGTGAAAATTATATATTATATTGTTGCGCGCCTAAGTTGACATCTGGCACTAGCGCCATCTAGTGTCGGGTAACGGAGCGAGAAGAGCTTTCCAGAAAATGACATCACTAATCTTTCAACCGACAGCGCCATCTAGTATCTAAATGAAGAACTAAGCTTTCTAGAAGCCCGACACTCGAACTTTCGGCGCCTGGTCGATTGGCGCGCGTATTTACTTGAATATTCTGGACGTTTCGGTGATAATGTGTATTTAAAGGCGCTGCAAGATGCGATCGAGGAAGTATTGAATTTGGCGAGACAAGCGAAGTTTCAGAGCGAAATAAAGTGAATTAGTGTGGTTAATTAGTATTAGTGTTTTAAGTTTTAATTGGTGTAGGTAACAAAAGTGTAAATTTTGGTAATTCAATCGGCAGTTTTTATTGTCACGAAAGCAAGCTCGTAACAATAGGATATAATAGATCAAATGAAAAGAGTACAAAAAAGGAAAAGTATTTTATCTAATAGCGTTCTAACTAATACGATTTAACAAGACTTGTAAGAGTGTAGAGATTTAGCACAAATGTGGAGAGGTAGAGTTCCACAAATGCACAGCAGTTACGGTAAATGATTTCTTAAACAGAAGGAAGAGTGCAGAGGAGTAGAGAGAAAGATTGACAGAGGATCGAAGGAAGTGATTATGGATAAGGGAAAGATCCTGGAAACGGTCTTTTAAATAATGAGGTGCGGAAGGATTAAACAGCATGCTATACAATGCGGAGAGAATGTGCGTATTCAACAGCTCTCTATAAATGTGTTTTAGAGACAAAAGTAATCACCGGATGTGCTCAAGGGGAATCAGTTTTGATACCGCGAATACCTTTAATACAATCTCTTCAACTCAAAGGGGCCCTTTTCTTTTTTCCCTTGAAAGTGTGCTTCGCTATGACCATTAATAAAGCAAAAGGGCAGTCAAGGAAAATGGTTGGCTTAGACTTAAAGGAAAGCTGCCTTTCTCACGGACAGTTTTATGTGGGCTGTTCGAGAGTAAGTGCAGCAAGTAGTCTGGCGATTTAACATACGAGTGCCGTACCACCAATGTTGTATACAAAGAGGTCGATAAATAAAAACAAACATTCCTTAAAACATATTATTTATTATCCTGTAGGCCAAAAATAGCAATAAAAATGTCAAAAGATGCACAATATTTTGTGGATCCGCATGGAATGTGAAACTCAAAACGGTATTCTGATGGTATGAAGTATTCTTGGTATGAATCACAGAAATCTAAATAATAAGGCACTAGAAATGCCTTCTACTGCCTTATTATTTAGATGTGATGTGTTGCCAGGTCGTAGTTATCACACATAGACAAACAATAAATACACAATTACGCCTACAAATACCTCAAGCATTCATGCCACAAAAATTAATCGATAAAAAGGAATATTTTATAAAAACGCAAAATCTCAGGAGGTGTAGCCACTTTGTCCAATAATTAAAGTGTGCGAAAAACGGAGAATGACATTACGCGCTCGCTCTCACTTGGGCATATTGCAGCGCACGCACGTTTCGATAACTTTCTATTAAGCGTCGTTGATCGTCCAGGACTCTCACACCAAGATATGACCGTGTACTACTAGCAAAGCTAGGGATAACGTAACGGGTAAATAAAACGCCTTGATACGTTATCTGAACTGATTTATTAAAAAATATTTTAGTTTGCCCTTACTGTACTACGATACGCAGATGATACCGTGTAACAAAGTACCACTAGCGGCATCTAGAAATTACAAAATAAACTAAAATATTTTACATGCAAAAACATTGCTTTTTGCTCTTAAACATACCGCCCACCAAGGACATTTAGTTAAAATGTCCTTAATTAGCGAATGCCGCCCACCATGCCCATGTTACATTGACATAAGTGGATATATTTTACTCATACAACAAATAACCATAGAATTTTAAATTTAAATCTACGACAATTAAAATCTAAAAGTAACCAAACAAAAATACATACTAATACAACGGTAAATTGAGACAACAATTTAAAGTTTTATAATACTTATCTACTGGCAATATACACAATTTTGAGGTTGGTCGTTTCAAAGTTGAAGATTTGGTACGCAATGTAACCACCCGGGTTATATTGTCCTCACCCGGATGTTTTTGAACAATGCGACCAAGTAACCACTGTCCCGGAGGAAGGTCTTCCTCCTTTACTAAGACAATGTCGCCTAAATTTGGTTCCGCAATTTGACGTGACCATTTATATCTATGCATTAACATGACTAAATATTCTTGAGACCAACGTTTCCAAAAACAACATTTTTACTAACTGCCACCTTGACAATGAATTTACGTTACTCGAATCATAATTCCTATCGATTGCATTAACTAATGGTTCCCCAACCAAGAAGTGACCTGGAGTCAATGGCAGTGGTTCGTTAGGATCGTCTAAGTTGACCGTTGTCATTGGTCGAGAGTTAAGGCACGCCTCGATTTGAGTAAGAAGAGTGCTCATCTCTTCAAACGTTAGAGTCGTTTCTCCAATAACTCTTCTCAAGTGGTGTTTGGTAGACTTTACACCCGCTTCCCAAAGTCCTCCAAAATTTGGTGCCCGGGGAGGTATAAAGTGCCACTCTGTCCCGTTTTTCTCTAGGTGTTCTGCAATTTTCGGCTGAATGGAACTTAATTCTCGTAGTTCCTTAGATGCGCCTACGAAAGTAGTCCCGTTATCCGACCACAGGTGAGCGCATTTTCCACGTCTGGCTATAAATCGTCGGAAGGCTGCAAAAAAGCCTGACTAGTCATATCACTGACAACCTCTAGATGTATGGCTCTTGTAACCATACATATAAAAATGCAAATATAGCCTTTGTATGCTCGGTGGCCGCGACCCTTGGTCGTCCTGATCTGAATAGGTCCCGCATAGTCCACTCCACTGTTGAGAAATGGCCTCGCAGGTGTGCATCTTACAGATGGTAAATCACCCATGAGCTGATTGTGAGTAGTTGCACTATTTTTTACACATGTAACGCATTTATGGATATGCTGTCTTACCAAAGCCTTAGCTCCTATCACCCAATAAGCTGTCCTTAAATAATTGAGCATCAACTGCTGTCCTCCGTGAAGAGTTTGAACGTGTGCATCCGCAATGATCAATTTAGTGAATGGAGAATCACGAGGTAGAACAATAGGGCGCTTAATGGTATCATCCATTATTGCATTTCTCAGGCGACCTGCAACTCTAATTATTCCGTTATCATCCAGATATGGGCCTAATGTTCTTAGTTTGCTTTCTTTCTTTTTTATAGGCCTTCCAGATTTTAAGTCTGCGTATTCTTCCGTGAACTTATCCATTTGTACCTTTCTTAGGCAACACTATAAAGCCTTCTCTATTTCTGTCCTTTGTAAATAGCGATTCTTTTCGGACCCTTTGAGAAATTTTCTGCAATAAGCGACAACTCTCAAAAGTTTTGCGAGTGAAGAGTACCGCTTAAAAAGTGAGTCTTCTTCACCTTCGGTAACTACTCCCACATATGTATTTACAGATTCTTCTTCCTGTGTATATAAATTCTTTGGTCTATTATATGAAATATGCGGTTCCTTTAAAAAACTAGGTCCTGAAAACCATAAATCATTTTCAGCCAGTAATGCAGGTGAGACACCCCTAGATGCGCAATCTGCTGGATTTTGCTTGGTGGAGATATGACACCATTGTGATGATTCTAAGGTAGTCAGAATCTCTGACACCCTATTTCCAACAAAAGCTTTCCAGCGGCTCGGATGGTTATTAAGCCAGGCCAAAACGATGGTGGAATCAGTCCACGCATGAACCTTGTTCTTAGAAATATTAAATACTTCTGAAGTTTCCGCTAAAAGTCGCGCCAACAGAACTGCTCCGCATAGTTCCACTTGTTTGACAGGAGCTACTCTCGTTTTTGCTACCACAAGTGATGTTTTAACTTTATTTGAACTATCGATAATTCGCATATATATAACTGCTGCATATGCCAATTTCGACGCATCGCAGAAGCCGTGCAATTCTACAACAAGATCATTATTCTTCGTTCCGAGCCAGCGTGGTATTCGCACTTTGGATAATTCATCTAACTCTACCATGTAAGTATCCCATGTCATTTTTAATTCATTTGATATCTGTTCATCCCAATTGATTCCTGACAACCATAGCCTTTGAATAAATACCTTTGCTACGATAACACTAGGTGCAACCCAACCTAGTGGATCAAATATTCTCGCAATTTCTGACACTATCTTTCTTTTTGTTTCAGGTCCTGTCACCGGGGAAAGCTGTACCGCGTACTTATATTCATCTTCAGCGCGGCTCCAGGTTAGTCCTAAAATTTCTATTGTATCATCTGATCTTATTTTGACTTCACTTATTTCATTTTCTAACAGTTTTACTTCTTCTTTATTGTCCTTCAATTTTGTTTTCTTTATTATAGGGTCCTTTCCTTCACATTGCTCTATGTGTTTCATCAGCTGTTTACTGTTGCTGTTCCATTTCTGCAATTCAAATCCTGCCTGCCCTAATAGTTCTTTTAATTGTCTAAAAATTACGCAACCTTCTTGAACAGTATCACAACCTGTCATTAAATCATCCATATAGAAGCAGTTTAAGACTTGTTCCGCAGCGATTGGGTATAGAACTCCAGCATCATAAACTACCTGATGGAGTGTTCTCACAGCTAGGTAAGGCGCCGATGCAGTACCAAAAGTGACTGTTAAGAGTTCATAATCTTTTATTTCTTCCTTAGGATCTTCTCTCCACACAATGCGTTGATACATGTTAGCATCTGCTTCGGTTACAAGCACTTGGTGATACATTTTTACAATGTCTGCTACTAAGGTAATCGGATGGGTTCGCCAGCGTAACATCGTGTGTCTGAGATGCTTGTAAGGTAGGTCCTACCATCAATGCATCATTTAATGATACACCAAACTATATTACACCACTCTAAACTTTGTGGTGGACTTGTCCTCTCGTACCATGGCATGGTGTGGTAAATAACTATGTTCGTTAATCCTTGGATCATGGCTACTTATTGATCTCATGTGCCCTAACTTTAAATATTCCTTTAAAACATTATGATATTTTTCCCATAGCTCTTGATTCTTACTTAGTCTCGTTTCTAATGACTTTAGTCTCTTTATCGCAATTTCTCTAGAATTGCCATTCTTGCAAAGTATCTTTTCGTCTCGCATTGGTAATTTTACTACATATCGCCCTTCTGGCGTTCTTTTAGTCGTAGTCTCATAAATTCTTTCACATTTTTGCTCTTCTTCTGTAAGTATTTTCTTTTTATTATAAAACGTACTTTCTTCCATTTCCCAGAACCTCTTCAGCATTTGATTTTCCATGACCTGTGCATGCATTACTTGAAGTTTAATTGTAGATGCATTATTTTTTACACCGGAAAGAATCCACCCAAGCGTCGTATTCTGTGCTATTAGGGACCCATTTGTGCACTTTTTTATCCCATGTTTAATTATGGTGCTATAAACGTCCGCACCCAATAAAATATCAATTTTATTATTAAAATATCAATTTTATTGGGTACGTTGAACTGTGGGTCGGCTAACGTCAATTGGTTAAGCTCTTCCCAAGCTATTGCTTCTATCTTCCTTTCAGGTAGACAGTCGGTGATCTTGCTCAAAACATAAGCTTCAATTCCCATCTTAAAATTTGGATCAACACATGATTGCACTTGGAATCGAACCTTGGATTGAGTGCGCATAACTTTATTATTTGATAATCCTGAAATCACCCCGACCGCTGGAATTTTCTTTAATTGAAGATATTGAACTATTGCTTCTGTAATGAAGCAGCCTTGAGAACCTTGATCTATAAGGGCTCGTACTAGCCTATGTTCACCAGTTTTAGATTCAATTCTTATTAGTGCAGTAGCAGAATTTTAAAACGGTTAACATTGGCGACTTTAGATCTGGGTTGGAGAACTCACTTACGGCGATGACAGCACAGAGTACCAACAAAGACGACTGCAAAGTATCGTGGGAAGAGTTAAGAGATGCAATTATAGAGCAAGCGAATAAAAATAAAATTCACGCAGCAGCAACCATGAAAGGTCATTTTAGGATGGAGACATCTAAAATAATATTGGAAAGGCGCATGCTTAAGGAAAAGGGTTTCGTTTCAGAAGAAGATCATAAACGCTACGCAGAATTGAGTCAGGAGATACAGAGGCGGTGCCGAAAAGACACCAATGATTACATCAACAATATCTGCTGCGAACTCGAACGGCACGCCGAAAAGAAGGAAACCCACGAACTTTTTAAAAGGGTGCGCGAACTAAGCAAGAGCAAGATCGTTCAAACATGGGCCATAGAAGACAAAAACGGAAACCTACTTAGCGACTTAGATACAGTGTTGGAACGCTGGAGACAATACTGTGCCGAACTTTACTGTACACAGGACACACCTGCTCGTGTTAACAATAATTGGAATACTATGAATGACCCAGAACCTAGTATTTTAGACGCCGAAGTAGAACAAGCAATAAAGGCATTAAAAACGAACAAATCACCTGGTAAAGATAGCATTCCAGCAGAACTTTTAAAAGCCATGGGTCCAATAGGCCGGAAAATTATAGTAAACAACATCTGCAACTCGATTTGGAATACAGGCGTATGGCCTAGAGAATGGACTGAATCTGTTTTTGTGCCCTTGCTTAACAATCTCCTTAATTTCGCACGCCAGCAAAGTCATGCTGTATATAATAAATCAACGTCTTAAGAATTTCCTAAACAGGCAGATTCCCAACGAGCAAGCTGGCTTCGTAAAGGGCAAGGGTACAAGAGAACAAATTTTAAATATCAGGCAGATTATTGAAAAGAGTCGCGAGTTTGCTAATCCAGTGTTACTGTGCTTCATCGATTACAGTAAGGCATTTGACTGCGTCCGTTGGGATAAACTATGGTCAATATTGGTCGAAATGGGAGTACCAACACACCTAGTCAGCCTAATTGCCAACCTGTATGATAACAACCGATCTTATGTGAGACTCGATGGCAGTCTTTCCAAAGAGTTTATGACTACGAAAGGCGTGAGACAAGGTTGTATACTGTCTCCGTTGCTCTTTAATATATATGGGGAGTACATCATGCGGAAAACCATGGAAGGATGGGATAAAGGGTTTCATATTGGGGGTAAAAGGGTGGCTAACTTGCGATATGCGGACGACACTGTGCTTTTTGCAACATCTTATGAGGACATGGAGGAGCTGCTACATAAGCTAGAATTAGAAAGCGAAGAGCTAGGTCTGTCAATCAACAGGAATAAAACGAAACTCATGGTTATAGACCGAGCTAGCAAACTTTCCAACACTTGCAGCATTCAAGGGATCGACGTTGTGGAGAGTTATATATACCTGGGATCTCTGATTTCAAATGAGGGTACTTGCGTTCCCGAAATTAAGCGTAGAATAGCAATAGCTAAGGATGCGATGACCAGGCTGACAAACATCTGGAGAAACAGAAGCATAACAAATAATACTAAATTACGCCTAGTATATACTCTTATATTCCCAATTTTTCTCTATGGAGTGGAAACATGGACTATACGCGTCAGAGAAAGGGAGAGAATTGATGCGTTCGAAATGTGGTGCTGGCGGCGAATGCTGCGAATACCGTGGACTGCGAAGCGCACAAACGTGTCAATCCTATCGCAACTCAAGATCAAGACGCGTCTTTCCACCACATGTCTTCAGCGCATCCTCAGCTATTTTGGTCATATCTCTCGCCGCGGGGACGAAAGTATCGAAAAATTGATAGTTGTTGGAAACGTAGAGGGAAGAAGGCCCAGAGGTAGATTTCCAACCCGGTGGTCCGACCAAGTCAAAGAAGTCGGTGCGCGAAATTTCTACGACGCTCTCCGTATGGCCAGCGATAGGACCCGGTGGAGAGAGATTATAAACAATAAATTTACTCTCCGTGATGGTGATCACGATCCTCAGTCATGAGGGACCGACTAGAGAGAGAGAGTGCAGTAGCTAATAAAACCTGCCTGGGCTTAGGTATGTGACCAGTAGAAAGGCAAGCTACTACCGGAATTTCAGATTCCGAAGTGTCAGTGCAAATGGCCGACTGGTTTAAAACAGCAGCCTGGTCCTTTTTCTCTTGATTGTTGGTGGGATGCAATAGTGTGTGATGTCTTTTTTGACATATCTTACACTTTGTCGGTTTTTTGCAATCGTAGGAAAGATGATTTCGGCCCAAACAATTAAAACACATCTTTCTTGTTGACACAAATTCCCGTCTGCGGTCAACATCTTGACTCGAAAACTGTTTGCAGAAACATAATTTATGATTCTGCGAGCAGTATTCACACTTTAAACTAAAAGACTTAGTCGCTAGCAAAACTTTCGTGTTCGGAGAGTGGGTGGCATTATGAGTAAGTATTTTACGTGGTTCAATTGTTTCTAATGCTCTAAAACGATTTTCGATAAATATTTTGAACTTCTCAATTGTAGGTAAAGAATCATCACTTGAAAGAAAGAAAGAAAGAAAGAAAGAAAATAACTTTATTCGTTGCTACGCTAATACAAACACATAAAAAAAAAAACAAACAATTAACTCAACACAAAAAATAAACAATTAATAGTAAAAAGTATTTATAAAAGTATTTAAATTTATGTTGGATTGCAGCAACGGAAAGGACCCGACTCAGCATTATGCTACAGCAAAGAGCCGCAGCGCTGTTATTCTGTCGGGACCACTAATCTAAAACATACGAGCAGCTGTCAGACAGATTTAATGCAAAAAAAAACTAAAGATATTTTAAATGTATATGTTTATGTAATATAATATAAAGATAATATTCTGAAAAACGATAAATAATGAAAAATAAATAGATAAATATATTACTTTTAACTATGTTGGCAATAGTATATAATAGAATAATGAAAGGAATAATAATAATAAATTAAAAATATTTATACTATGTTATAGAGCTAATTCCTGGACAATGGTGTACATCATTGACCAATATGCGATTTTGTGTATTAAGTGTCTGCGCATGTGAACTATTAGTGGAAGCTGTGAAACAAGTGCTCTGATGGAGATGGATTCTCAAGATAAGCTGTTTGCATAGGCATCTTTGGATACCATCGCCAATTGTCTGCTGCCTGCTGGCTCAAGTTGCCATCAGAATCTCCCAAGGGCTGCACCATGTGACGCATCAACATGTTTTGAAGCAGTGAATTACGAAGGATAATTATACACAAAGACAAGGCTGTATGGCATAGTTCCTTTGCCTGCTCTCACGAGCGAATAACAAAAACAACAACAACAACTGCTTGTACATGTCATCTACAAAGAGAATAAGTCACTACGGTCATCTATTTCAATTTCAATTATAATATAATAGAAATTGAATTTCATTACGTACTTTATTCTTTAGAACATAGGGAACCATCAAAAATTAAAGTAAAATAATAATAACGCAAACCACCTACCTAGTGTATCAACAACTTGCTATAAATAACTCCCACTGCTTACGTGTTTCAGCATCCAGTTTATAGCTTACAAGATAAATGACAATTATATCCCATTTGCTTACATCTATATCTAAATTTTTTAATGCACTTAAACAATCCATTGTGGTATCTAACAATTCTTTTAAGCTGGATGCCGATTCACTATATATCCGTTTTTGACCAAACAATTTTTTTAAAATACAGTTAGACAAATACCTCTTGTTATTATATCTCCTTTCTAAAACATCCCAAGATTCTTTATAATTTGTTTCGGTAACTGGAGTATGCCGAATCAGTTGAGCCGCCTC
Source organism: Parnassius apollo (assembly GCA_907164705.1). Classification (NCBI taxonomy): domain Eukaryota; kingdom Metazoa; phylum Arthropoda; class Insecta; order Lepidoptera; family Papilionidae; genus Parnassius; species Parnassius apollo. The sequence continues at coordinate 15,288,577 of CAJQZP010000885.1, forward strand.
GCCAGTGAGATGACTCTTTAAATAATGAAGCCTCTGCACATTATCGAGTGATTCATTTTTATGGATTAATGACAAAACAAGTCTCGGAATGTCGTCCATTCCGAGTATTTACCCGAGAATATAGGAATTGTAATTCTAGGTAATTTCACGGCGCTTTGTTTATCTAGCAAAGGAGTCAAATCACTGTGCTGTGGCTTCTCCTCTGATGGACATAATTTATTTTTTACACATTTCATATGAGATTTATAAACAATGTAAGTGTCTTCAGTTTTATCATAAACCTCTAATTTAACATAATCAGACGATTGCAAGTCTTCCGCTTTAACATTTTCGTACAACTTTTTATGATTATCAATAAAAGATTGCCAATTACTGTCTAACATTTCTAACCTCGTCTCTAAATATTCGTACGTTAAACGTTCCTTGGGACATTTTTTATAATTAATATAGGCTTTATTAATAACGTTTTGTGTTTCCCTTTGGAGATTAACAATTTTATCCATTTTTTTTAAATCAATATCTCCCTCTCAATTTTAAAGGTAAAAATTAAACAAAATGGAGCATTTACACTGTTTTGAACGTATTTCAAATCTATTTTTAAGTCCCATTCAAAGTTAAAACCATGCGCAAATTTCCTAAGTGTATACGGCTATACTTCTTGGCAACTTATTTCGAATATTATCATAAGTTTTAAAATTAACAAAAATACAAATTTAAAGAAGTTATTTTCACTTTATAGTCCAAAATCCAAATTGCTTGACATACAAATTCAAAAGTACTTACAGTTTTTTTTTCTTTCTTGCACTCACCACTAAATAATTACACTTTCACTTTAGTTTTTAACTTGATCACTGGTATTGACTTTGCACTTCACACTCACTACTAAAAGCGGTGCCATCTATTTATGACACCTCTTATATATACTTCACTTGTCGCGATTGACAGCTCCCTCTTCAAATTTGACAGCTGTAGCTGAACTCTTGTGTCCTCCCCTCCACTGTAGCGGTAATGGATCCTGCCTGGCAGAAATCAACACCACCACTAACCAGTGCCTGAACTCCTGCTGCAGCGATCCACTGCGAGTTCAGGGGGTGTGGTTCACAGTTACTGACCACTGCACTTCACTGACTAGGCCTCAAATCCCGAACACTTTATCCGGTTCGAATTAAGGACCAATGTACTACTAGCAAAGCTAGGGATAACGTAACGGGTAAATAAAACGCCTTGATACGTTATCTGAACTGATTTATTAAAAAATATTTTAGTTTGCCCTTACTGTACTACGATACGCAGATGATACCGTGTAACAAAGTACCACTAGCGGCATCTAGAAATTACAAAATAAACTAAAATATTTTACATGCAAAAACATTGCTTTTTGCTCTTAAACAGACCAATTAACTGAAATTGTCTCAGTAAAAGCCGCTTTTAATCTTAGCTTTAGACGTTTTATAATTAGAAAAAAGGGGATATAATAATAGGTTAAGAATAAATATAACTAACTAATAACCGGATCTTTTGGAAACTTGTAATAAAAGCATTGTATTAAATAAACAGATATATAAATAAAAAGAATACAACATTATACAAACAGCAAACGAATAAATATATGTATGGGTGACATATTTATCATTTTTTATTAGTTTTAAAGATCTGTAACTGACTTTCTGTTCATCATTCTCTAAACCATTTCCCATTATCTGGGGTCGGCGCAGTAAGTCTTCTTGTTCCATTCCTCTCTATCAGCCGTCAATTCCATACTTACTCCTTTCATTCTCATATCACTCTTCACACAGTCGATTCATCTTTTATTCGGCCTTCCTCTGCCCGTGTGTCCCTCCACATTCATATTCAACACTCGTTTTGTGACATGACTTTCATCCCTCCGCATCACATGCCCAAACCATGCCAATCTGCTTCCTCTCACCTTTTCTACCACTGGCGCTACTTTCAGGCTTCCTCTTATATACTCATTCCTTATCTTATCCATCCTTGTCACACCACACATCCATCGTAACATTCTCATTTCATTCGCATGCAATCTATTTTCATCCTTCTTCTTGACGGCCCAGCATTCACTTCCATACACGACGACAGGTCGGATGATCGATTTGTAAATTTTCCCCTTCAGCCTTATTGGCATTCGGGGATCGCACATTGTGGCTGTGACCTGTCGCCATTTCATCCACCCTGCGTTAATCCTATGCTGCACAGCTCTATCTATTTCGCCGTCGCCTTGTATGAGGAAACCGAGGTACTTGAAATCTGAGCAGGTAGGCAGTATAGCGCCATCCAACGACATGGGTACAGGACTGGAAAGACCGCCGAAATCACAGCACAGATATTCGGTTTTGGAGCTGCTGATCTTCAAGCCAACACTTTCCAGCTTCTGTTGCCACCCTGTCAGTCTGCTCTGTACCTCGATGCCTTCTTCCCCGACAAGCACGATGTCATCGGCAAACAGCATGCACCAGGGTGCCTCATCCTGCAGGTCCGACGTCAAAGCGTCCATAATCAGTAGGAAGAGGTAAGGGCTCAATGCCGACCCTTGGTGCAGCCCTACAGCCACACCGATACTGCCCGTAGTTCCCGCGGCAGATCGTACACATGTACGGGATGCTCTGTACATAGCACAGACTAACCTCACATACTTCCCAGGCATACCTTTCATCTTTAACGCCCACCACAAAACCTCACGGGGAACCCGATCGTACGCCTTTTCAAGGTCGACAAAAACCATGTGCAGATTTTTATGCACGCGCTGGTACTTTTCGCACAATTGGCGTAATGCGAAAATGGCATCTGTCGTACCTCGACCGGGCATGAATCCGAACTGGTTTTGTGTTATCTCACACTCTTCTCTCATTCTTCTCTCTATTATTCTTTCCCAGACTTTCATCGTGTGTGACATGAGTTTTATTCCCCGGCAACTGCTGCAGTTTTGAACGTCTCCTTTGTTTTTAAAAATGGGGACCAGTATACTACTGCACCATTCCTCAGGTATTTGTTCTTCCTGCAACAATTTACCGAAAAATAAACTCAACCACTTCCATCCATCCGTACTCAGCAACTTCCACACTTCTACTGGTGTTCCATCTGGGCCGACCGCCTTCCCATTCTTCATATTCCTAACAGCCATTTTTACTTCTTCCACACTAATTTCTCTCACTAAGCCCATATTCACTGGTGGGTTTTCAAGCATACCATTCCATTCATTCTCCTCATTCATCAATTTCTCAAAATACTCCTTCCATCGCTTCTTTATACTTTCATCGTCAGTCAAGATCCTTCCAGAATCATCTTATATACATTTTACATGTGAAACATCTCTTCCATTCCTTTCTCTCGCTCTTGCAATTTGAAAAAGTAGTTTTTGACCTTCGGGGCTTTCAAGGGACCGATATAATTTATCTTGCGCCTCTGCCCTACAAGTAGCAACTTCCTTCTTCACTCTCTTCTTACATTCTTTATACGCCCCTCTCTTACTTTCTTTTATGGATTCATTCTGGTCTTCTACGCTCTACCATTCTTTAAAGGCATTTTTCTTTTCTCTCAAAACTTCTCTAATACTTTCACTCCACCACCACCCCTCCTTATCTATCATACGCTTCCCTTTTGTTTCTCCTAACACCTTCCTTGCCACACTTCGGATACAATCAGCCATTTCCTTCCAGCACTCATTCACACTCATTCCTTCCATATCACCCATCTCTATCATCTTGTTTACAACTAGCTCTCTAAATTCACTTGCATACTCCTCCTCATGCAACAAATGCCACTTTATTTTGGGTGGGGGACGATCCTTATGTTTGTTGAGGCGAACAGTTAAACAGATGTCAGCCAGCAGAATTCGGTGCTGGGGTATTAAGTCTTCACCTGGAAGCACTTTGCAGTTTTTTATACTCTTGATTTGGTTCCGTCTTA